>JAJJWX010001905.1:1200000-1665000 GCA_023529315.1 Papaver bracteatum | reverse complement strand
TTGTTTGATCTCATAACCTAGGAGCTTCGGATCTGGTAACCGGTCTTAAAAATAGAAGATCTGTAACTATGCTTTTATCATATATTTCGGTATTATGATTAGAAAGTGAGTTTGGTTACTAAAATGTTTTGATCCTTTACTGTTTGGAATACGATCCAAAGGAATCTTGTCTTTCCAGTAGAAAGATTGGTAGAAGAAGTTATTGTGAACCATTAAGAAGATAAACTAGATTTAGTCCTAAAGAGAACGCATGTTCTGGTAGGATATCTAGTATCAAACGTCTATTGAGAACTTCAGTTATGCTAGATGTTATCAAAACTAAAATATTGTTGAAGATGAGTAGCTAGGAGTTTAGATTACTTGGTATCGTCTACACGAAGTTGCAGGTTTACTTTTTGTAGCGTCTTAATTCATTGAGTATTCAAAACTGGACTAGGTCACGGGGTTTTTCTACAAGATTATAGTTTTTCTCGTTAACAAAATTCTGGCGTGTGCTTTACTTTATTTCCGTACTATAATTGTGTTTATATTATAATTAAAGTAAACTAGATAGAAACCCGTGCTTCGCACCGGGTGGTGGTGTTTTTTGTTTACCATTGAGTTTCTAATTTGGACGATCTGATGCCTGGATCGAAATTCAGGTAAGAACAATCATAATAGCAACTGATACCTGTGAATATATGATTCAATTAAGACACAAATCAGTCAAATTAGAGAAATTAGGTAAACTATTTCTACACAAATCAACTAACACCACCGCTGAGATGATGAAATTTTAGTTATCAACTTTTAACCCACTTATGTATTAATTTATTATGCATCCTGTAAAATCATAACTTGTTTATTAAAATATAAATAGATTGAAGAACAACATTTTCAAAAATATATTTACATCTAAAATTCAGGATATTGTTCTATTTCTATAATAATGAAGATGAATCAAAGTTGCTTATAAACACTCAAAACAAAAGATTTGGTTGTAAAAAAAATGATAAGTAAAAGAATCGATATATTAGAGGTGTAACTTCATTCCATTTGTAGACTTCACGTCAGAGAATATTAATGTCTTTACAATTGAAGAACAACATTTTCAAAAATAAATTTACATCCGAAATTCAGGATATAGTTCTATTTCTATAATAATGAAGATGAATCAAAATTGCCTATAAACACTCAAAACAAAAGATTTGGTTGAAAAAGAAATGATAAGTAAAAGACTCGATATATTAGAGGTGTAACTTCATTCCATTTGTAGACTTCACGTCGGAGAATATTAATGTCTTTACCGTGGAGCTTGAATCATCCACAAAACCTCGTGATGATGCGTAGTATGGAGGTTTTGTGCAGACTGATAATGCCACTGCACCTGGTAGAGTGTAAGACAATGCTACTACACCTGAAAGAGTGTAATACAACATAGTTTGTTAAAACATAAAACCTACATATACCTACGAAGTATCACATTAAAGGGTTCAAGAAGTGAAATTACCATATCTCATAGACATCAAAGGACAGTAAGCAAGAATTTGGGATTATTCTTCTTTGGATTTTGATTAAGATATTTTTTTTTTGAATTTTTAATGCCTCCCTATGCTCTCATAACACCACCAGCACCAAGGACTGGTAAGAGAACAACGTAAAGAGTAATGAGTATGTAAAGAAGACTGTAAAGAAATATACCTGCATCAGTCCAATCCGCACCAGCAACAAGGCTGGAGCAGCAACTGCATTACCTACCCATTGGGCGTCCCCGCCCTATTTTATCATTAGAGGTCATACCAGCACCACCATTCTCAGTAATACCAAAATTGGCCACTGAGGCAACACCTTCATTTGTTTCGTGATCCTTGGCTTCCTCAGGCACCCTGTAGAAAAATAAATCCACTTGCAAAGAGCAATGCTATATAAGATCATTGGGGAAAAAAATCCCAGTTTACAGCACCACACCACTAAAAGAGATTTCTCATTAATAGATAAAGAGTCTCTACTTCGCAATCCGTCTCTGTAACATAGTATATACACTGAAAAATTATCAAAGAAATTAGAGAGAAACTATCACCTACCACACCCACAAAAATACAACTATCAAATTTCTAAACGTAGAAATTTGCATGTATGAAAATATTAACACTCAGATTTGTAAGATGAACAAAGAAAAATTGTTCTCGATATAAATATCACGTCTTTTTAGGAGTACCAACTATTTAACTTCACATGATATGACAAAAGATTCTGTATATATAGACATAAGAACTAATCCTCACTTTGTGCCGGTTTTGTGCTCAATTTTTATTACGCTCTCCACATTTTACATTTTCAACTCTTTTGAAAACTATAGTCGATGACGGAAAAAGATGCAAATGACCAAAAACTCTACGGCCAAATAGTGTATCTTAGTGGAACATAATTAAGTGGATGTTCTTACCATATCCCCCTTGTGACATGGTGGAATGGTGTCACATATTGTATAACCATCCTTTCAAACATTCAGAAAAGACACATAATGCTGCTTTTATCCATGTTGTTAGCAGGAATACCAATATCCATATACGGTGTTTGCAAGTCAGTGTCACAAAATGCAATTGCGGAAATGTCACCAAAAGCAGCCTTCTTGATTGGCTGCAAAACAATAATAAAGACAAAGATGATATATTTCAAATTTAATTCAGGAAAGGCTGTTAATACTCTGTTGGTAATTCATTATGATAGGATTTCAAAGTAAACTTAGTTACTTCTCATTTCACTTTATGTCTTAATAACAAAGCTGCTATCTTGAGATTAAACTACCACTATTTATGATTAAATTTTGTTTGACATTTTAATAAACACTTAGAGTCCATTAGTTTGCTCTTTAGAATTAACCAACAATTGAACATAATGCTTGGAGAGATCAACTTGAAATCAGAATTTTGGGAGACATGTCTCCATAAGTTTCAATCAGATATCGATTTAAAATCAAAACTTGGAAAATAAAGAGTGAATGAAGAGGCATAATACTACCTGATGTATACCAAATTTTGTAAGAAGAACAGTATACCCGATTCAGTTTAACTATACTTTTGGAGAACCATTTGATATTCTGATAGGTGCAACCTTTTATAATACCTGCAGAACAATGCATCAATTTAACCATATCAATTGAAAAAATTATGAAAATCGAACAATAACATTAGTAGAATGGAACTGAAAATCTAAATTGAACTTGTCGAAATAACACCAACCTGCATAGGAACTGAAATTTGTGCTTTCATGTACAAACTGACTCAGTAAAATGCAAAATAAAACAGGAGGTAAGGGTTGATTTTTTATCTCTTTACAGGAAGGAAGTGGGTTTAGTGGATTTACACGGTTAATGGTTAATTTTTCATGAAAGGACGGGAAGTGGGTCAAAAGTTAAAGGTGTAAATATGGTGTAAAATTATTCCTTTATGGGGCTATAATCAATGAGAAAGCTTCATTTTGTAAAACTCGTGCCAAAGTTGTCCACGTCAAATTTTTGTGGGGTCAGAATGAATGAGAATTGAATATTTGGTTTCAATTATCATCTAGTTAGATGCACTTGTACGTTAACTAGGCACTTGATATTGATCTTATAGTGTTTCGGTCTTGTACCGTAACTATTATCAAGTGAACATCTTGTTGTTGTATTGTCTCGATCTTGTACCCATAGACGATTACACAAGGTGTATTGTGATTCGCCACTTGGCTTTGATTTCTCACATTGTTAGGCAAGTCTGGACTAACCCTGTTCCAAGTGGACACCGTGTTGAAATATTCCTTTAGTGATTGTTGCTTAAAGAGGTTTATTCACGGTGGGTCTTGAATAGGTTGTGATCAAAATAAAAGATTGTGGTGTATTTGGGTACCCTCATCTTTTTGATTGGTATATCAGAGCAGGAAAACATGAAAAGATATAATAATATGTATTTGGCGTGATCCAAAAGATTTAAATCCTATGTATGATTCAAGTAACATACCGCCAAGATTTGATGGCACAAATTATCTGTGCTGGAAAATGGAAATGCAATCTTTCCTTCTATCCCGTGACTTTAACACTTGGGTTTTAGTTGTTATTGGATATGAACTCCCAAAAGTACTTGTCAACAACTCAACTACTGAATTTAGACTAAAGGAAGTTGAGGAGTTCAACAATGAAGAAAAATTGCTTTGTAAGCAAAATTCTGAAGGAATAGATGCCATTATCCATGCTTTATCTCCAGACCTCTAAAGAGGCTTCAAAAGAGGCTTGGGATGTTCTTAATGTCATATTTGAAGGAAATTCCTCTGAAAAGGAAGCTAGGATTCAAACCCTATCTTCTCAATGGAAAACCTTCATAAGGATGAAGATGATACCTTTGACGAGTTTAACCAAAAACTTTCTGAAATAGTGAATACCTCTTATGCTTTAGGAAAAACTATTTCAGATAAGGATATTATGTATAAAACTATAAGGTCTTTACCACCAAGATACGAATCTAAGAAGCATGCCATCATGGAAGCAAATGATCTTTCGGCACTATCTAGAAGCTCTCTAATTGGTAAATTTGACTTTGAATACCATTCCAAGAATGAAGTGGGTATTACCCTTAAAGTTGTGACTTAGACTAGTTCTTAGGCAAAAAATTCTTGTGAGGCAAAACTGAGGATTGTTGTGTCAATACAACTGCACGACAATTTAAAAAGTTATTAAGACAAAAGAAAAAGAGTTCCCCTAAAGATGCATCATCTCCTTCTCGTCAAGAAGAGAAATTTGTAGAGAAGATAGATCATAATGATGACGATGGCCCTAATTGTTCTAAGGATCAAGAGAACAAAGGTTTTATTGCTATTGTTGAATGTACGCCTAAAAAGGATACTGAAGTAACTCCAGAGCCAAAGGCACTTGAATGTGATCTTCGTAAAGAGAATGAAAGTTTGAAAAAGGAACTTGATGATTTATACAAGGATATTGAGATTCTTGGTACCGGTCATTATCTTGAAGCCATGAAAAGTTATAAAGATCAAATCGAATAAGGCCATGATCGAGAAGTGAAACTACATACGGATCTAGAGAACCTAAAGAAAACTGAGGTAAGTAAGTCTCCTGAATCTAAAATAGATCTCAAAGTTCAAATTGAAAAATTTAAGGTTGATCTAGTTAATGCTCTCGAAAAGGTAAAAACGTTGGAAAAAGAGAATATGGGTCTAAAAGCAGACTTGAAAAATTTCGATAGTAGCAAAAATAAAAAATTGGGATACAAGAGTACACAAACTTTGGATGCTAAAAATGAGACAAAGTTTGTAAAACCTAAAGACTCTGCTGAAGAAATTGCTTTAAAAGTTGCCACAAAAGATTTCTCTTCCATAAAAGAAAAATCTGTAGCACCTTCATCTTCAGGACTTTTAGGACTTTTGTGAATGATACAACCCCTTGACCAATATCTTCCTCTTATTGATTATCATTACTATTTACTTTGCTTTCTATTATTTTTATTGCTTACATAAATTCTGAAAAATTCCCCCTTAGTTACTAAGAAACTGAAATTTGCATAGCAACATAAGCCTCCCGTGAAACGAACTATTTATTATCAAATACTATATTCATTTATTAGTTGAGTGATAAAGTGAATTATATTTTATGTGTATGACAACGATCACATAAATGTGCTTTTATCATATATTTCGGTATTGTGATTAAAAAGTGAGTTTGGTTACCAAACAGTTTTGATCCTTTACTATTTGGAATACGATCCAAATGAATCTTTTCTTTCCAGCTGAAAGATTGGTAGAAGAAGTTATTATGAACCATTAAGAAGATATACTAAATTTAGTCATAAAAAGAACGCCTCTTCTGCTAGGATATCTAGTATCAAACGTCTATTGAGAACTTCGAGTCTGCTAGATGTTATCAAAACTAGAATATTGTTGAAGATGAGTAACTAGGATATTAGATTACTTGGTATCGTCTACACAAAGTTGCAGGTTTACTTTTTGTAGCGTCTTAATTCATTGAGTATTCAAAACTGGACTAGGTCCCGGGGTTTTTCTACAAGATTGTAGTTTTCCTCGTTAACAAAATTTTGGTGTGTGTTTTACTTTATTTCCGCATTATAATTGTGTTTATATTATAATTAAAGTAAATGCACTTGTACATTAACTAGGCACTTGATATTGATCCTATAGTGTTTCGGTCTTGTACATTAACTATTATCAAGTGAACATCTTGTTGTTGTATTGTCTCAATATTGTATCCATAGACGATCACATAAAGTGTATTATGATTTGCCACTTGTCTTTGATTTCTCACATTGTTAGGCCAGTCCGGACCAACCATGTTCCAAGTGGACATCGTGTTGAAATATTCCTTTAGTGATTATTGCTTAAAGAGGTGATTCGCCACTTGGCTTTGATTTCTCACATTGTTAGGCCAGTCCGGACCAACCATGTTCCAAGTGGACATCGTGTTGAAATATTCCTTTAGTGATTGTTGCTTAAATAGGTTTATACACGGTGGGTCTTGAATAGGTTGTGATCAAAATAAAAGATTTTGGTGTATTTTTGTACCCTCATCTTTTCAGTAATCCAACCGCTTTTATGATAGGAATAATCTCCTTCTTGTTTTAGTGTCCGCTGATGATGGGAAAGTCTTTACTCAATACAATGGATTCCATGCTTAACATTAGCAATGTCATCCTTGAGTGGATTCCTTCTTCCAATGAGTTTCGGTGTTCCTTCGAACATATTAGAAGCATTGACCTTTGTGAAAATTGTCTTAATGGGAAAAGGATAATATTCAGAGCACAATTCGAATTTCCCCTTCTCTGTGGAGTATGATTACATCCGAAATTTTCTCAATCTTTCCTAGACAATATTCACAAACAACGTCACTACTTTCTTTTCCATTCTTAACAAAAAGAATAGTATGATTACATCCCAAATTTCCTTTGTTAAATCTTCCTCATACTCCTCCTCATAAAGAGCGGACATTATGCAATATCCTTCTGTATACCAAAGGATTTTCTTAAAATATTCTTGAGTTTGTATGAAGAAGAATAGAACCGAAACCATTCATATAAATAGCCTCTTTCAAAAGGTTCAAGAAGGAAGATTTTAAATTTTGGAAATAAATTTATACAATTAAAGAAAGTCCCTTTTGGATTACCTAAAAATAACCAAAACCAATCTTATGATTATAAGCCATATCAATTTATTAATTTAAAAGATAATTATAATAAAAAAACAACATGACAATAATATTTTGAATAATCAATAATTCCTGATTGACCTTCTTTTTCTTCTCCCACTATGTAGCAGATTGTTGTAGGAGATCCTTTTATCAATACCACTTGAGATATTTATCGATACCACTGGAGATATTTAGATCATTTTTTAGTCTAATAATTAGACGTTCATAATCATCCTTTTCTAATAATTAGACGTTCATAATCATCATTTTTGAGACAATCATCATTTTCTTAGATTTTTCTTTAAATATCCCTTTTGTGGTTTTTACTTCAGACTTGCCTTTTTTTAATTGTTCTTTTTAGACATTAATCTTGTAGAACTGGGATGTGAACTATTAAAATAAATTTTTTTGTCTCAAATTAGGACAATTGTGATCTGAGTTTTTGTTAGAAGTAAGTTTAATCAATTCTTCTAAAAAAAAGATAGAGCATCCTGCATCTTACGAATTTTGCATTTTCTTTGCACATGACCTTTATTTCCACATAAGTAACAATGCTTATTAAATGAAGTGTAAGTTTTAAGGTTACCTTTTTGTGAATTTCCGGTATTTTGAGCATTCTGATTCTCAACCTTTGGAGTTTTAATTTGATCACTTGCAAAAGTGATTTCTTCTAGAATCTCACTTGAAGACTTTGGCAGATCATGAACTTGAGAAGTTTTAAGAAGATCCTCTAGTGCGGAAGAACTTGTAGCTTTAATAGATTTTATCTCTTTGTTGTTTGTGAGAGCTTCTATTCCTTCGTACCCTAAACCTCGTGTCTCACGATGAACTCTTCCTGCTTCTATCAAAGAGGATAAATTGTTTGTACTACCATTGAGCCTTTTTTACTTTGTAATATTCTCTTCCAAAGACTTAATTTTGGCAAGAGCATTGCCAAGGTCGTCCTTAATAATTTTTTATCGGGAGAGAAGAGACTTCTCTTTTTCTTTAAACATTAATTGTTGACAATTAATTCTTGCTTTAGTTTCAACAAGTTTCTTTTTCAACATATAATGTTTTTTGCAGAGATTCTCATAATCAAGAAAACCGTTAAATTCGACTCGGGCCACCGACTCCTATGTCAGTGTACGAACCCGAGGGGTCGAGATAGTATCGTAACTGTCGTCCTTCCATGTTGCGGTTTTATATTTAACTTTAACCCTTCCTTAGGGTTTAAAAATAGTAATTATGTCCGAAGTCCGAAAATAAAGTCCAAAAAGAGTCCAAAAATATATATAAAAATATAATTTTTTTTAGCAAACCTTAATACAATTTTATAAAAAGAAATATAGATAAAACCCTAAAAAAATATTTTAAAAAAAATCTAATAAAAATAAAATTATTTGTCTTCTTCTCTTTTTCGCTTAATTTGTCTAGCTTTAATTCCCAAAGTCATTAATCAATCACAAATCTGAACTTTTTGGCTCCAATTTTTTTTGATTTAAAACCTGTAACAAATTGACAAATACCCAAAAACGTAAGATAAAAAAAAAAAAAAAAACTACTACTACTACTACTAAAAACAAAACCTAAACCTAAAACCCCAACCTAAAAACAAGTCCGGGTCGGCGGCGCCGAAAATTGATATAATTATAATTATTTAATTAAGTCACTTTGAAAATTGGTAAATAATGGAATCTTATCCCCAATATTCTTCTAATGTTGATATCATTTTTGTCTGAGTTTTCTATTTTTAGTGTTAGAATTTAAGTCTGGAATCAACCTTCACAAGTCTGAGTGACGGATCTCTTTTATTACCACTTTTCTACAACAATTAAGATCACATCATAGAGTTTATGATCAAGAACCCTTGAATGGCTTTATATCAAAAGAGAATGACCTTATAATAGACAAAGATTATTGAACTAATCTAGATTAAAAGTTGCATAACTATCAAGAAGATTATTACCAACTCGTTCTTTGTGATCCCTAAACAAAGTCTTATTGTCTCACTCTAGTTCTGGAAGAACAAAAGTAGTGGAAAATAACCATATGAATGAAGCACACACAAATTTTTCAAGGGGATGAATTGTGTAGCTTACATGAATCCTTTATTTATAGTGAATGGTTGCTTGAATCCGTATGCTCATTTATAAATTCCTACTCAAGAAATGCAACACATAATAAATGTTGCTTTAATAATCATTCATAACTTCTTGGTATAACTCGGAATTGAGTGATTCTTGGCTCTTTGAATCTGTATGCTCATTCACTACAATATGAGGACCTTTCATGGGGCAAAGGTCATTCTCACTAAATTCTTGTTTCAAATATCCCTGAGGCTATACATAAATATATATTTACTGTTATCAGGATTGTTCCATAGAGTGAGTACTTGTTTCGATAAATTAGAAAGGTAGAATTGAACAAGAGTTCCAAATGAAATCAGTCACCACATACATTTGTTGATGAAGTCCTCATAGATGTATTTTTTTGATATTCAATCTTTAATCTTAGTGGGTTATTCAGTGGAGTATGATAGTCAACTACCACATTCTAATCCTAGTCCGAGACTTGACTATAGTAGACTAAAAATCAAGATATAATATTGTACATCTAACATTGACAACAAGATTGAGATAGCAAAACTTGCGAGTTCGACTGAGCAGTGCTCTAACAATGTTATTTATCTGTATAATTAAAATATCACAAGTAGTACATTAATCAACATAGGTAATATTTAGCTCAATTGTAAAGATCCTACAAGACTTGTTCTTGTTGGAAATCGGATCTTGTATAATTTGGGTCAATACTAGGTTGACATTGATTTACAATCATGAACAAGAATCTTATTCTAGAGATCTCTACATTGTTTATACAGAGGTTCACGAACAAAAAAATTGTTGGTGTACTAGGTACCCTCTCCTTTTCATTACCCATTCATGCTAGTGTTAACACAACTTACTTACTTCTCCTCGTAGGACTAAAGACTGGTTCAATCAATTTAAAAAAACTCATGGTATCGACAAACAATCAGATAATCCATTAAAAATAATATCTCGAAACCTAGCTCGCCAAATTATAAATTCTACCATGTTGTTGTACTTGTACACGACTGCAAAGATAATGGTGAACGACTACTTAAATATGTATAACACTACATTGGAGGATGAGAGATAAGTTGCATTTAAGAGGTTGAGGTAGAAAGTCGCCAATAAATTGAATTTAAAGGCAGTTAATGGATTTAGGAAGATAAACATAAAATTTATTATATTTTAACATAAATTGATGCGCGCTGTCTCTACATAATCAATTAATTATAGATGAGAATTATTTTTAAATTCACACAGTATAACTTCAAAGCCAAATAAATCCCAGAAATCAACTTATTCTATCATAAAAGTGGATTTTTCCATAATAATTTACATTCTTTATCGATCAAAAAGGATATTCGGTGATGATATCAGTGATCTAGATACAAAACTCGTCAACACCATACTTGTTTTATAATAAAAATATAACAAGTGTGGCTCTGCCCAAAAGAGAAGAATCTACTAGCCCATTTCTTTTTTCATAAAAAAAGTAAAACCTTATACCGATGCACAAACAATTACAAAATCTTTCAAGATCATTACATTATCATCGAATTCATTGTAACTTCACTAATTCTTGACTATTAGTCTCACAGACTTAAAAGCCACTCCACGATTCCAAAATGACCAAATCATATCAAATGGCCTAACCAGTTTTGAAACAAGACTAATTTGTTTGAATGCACGGACCATTGGCTGATGGACTAGCCCAGTTTGTAAATGTTGGCATCAATAACGTCAAGAATATCAACTTTTGGGTACATTTGTCTACCTCTACATTAGTGTTTCCACTCAGCAAAATCTATACCGGATATGCTCTTAAGAAGAAACCTATTATAGGGGCGTCACATTCCAATAGAGGGGCTTCACTTGGATTTCTAGTGACCAAAATATTGGTTATGGGGTATTCTTGATTCAATACCAAATGTCTAAAATAACCTTCAACTAAAATCAAAACCTAATTCTAATTCAAAGATCTACTTCTCCTCTTCTTCTTAACTTCCTCTCCTTCATCAACCATAAATCATTCCCTCATATTTTTTTTCAATCAAAATCATTTCACCATCTTCGATCAATCGACGGGTTGAAAAACTTATAATCATCGATTGAATTCTCTATTAAAGGTGCGGAAGAAGCATATTGATAGAAGTGATGGTAATCAACAAACCAATTGCATCTGAAATGGTTAGATTGATTGAAACAGTAAAAAAAATATTTAGGTTTCAGAACTAGTTACGGTTGGGTTCGACCAAGAAAAACCCAGCCGTAATTGATTTACAGTTAGGTTCGATCACAAAAAACCCAGCCGTAACTGTTTACAATTGGGTTCGGAAAAAAAAAACCTAGCCGTAACTGGTTGAAAATTGAGTTTTCTTAATTTTACCTAGTTACGGTTAGGAGTTCATCATCACCTAACCGTAAATTTATCTTACAGTCGGCTATGAAGGAAAAACCCAACCATAAACCGCTCTGAAAAGCTAAAAAATTCAATTTTTTTTGTACTTCCTTTCATCAATTTTGAGAAATAAAAAGAACATTGGTTGTGTGATTTGAAATCTAGGGTTTTAGTTAGAAAAAAATCTCCAAAGTTTCTCATTTTTTTCAACTTTTTCTTCCCACCAAAATCACTTAATATGATTTTTAATACTAATTATATAAAAAACAATTATCAATCTAATTATTAGTTAATTAGATTATTAACACTAATCACATAAGGGTTGTTTAGCCATTGTGAATTTTTTTTAGATAAAGGGTTTTTAAAATTACTAACGGGTGATCCGTTTTTGTCCTATTAGTGAAGCTCCTTTATTGGAATGTGATGTCCCAATAATAAGTTTCCTTAAGAAGGCATGGAAAAGCAGTACAGGGCTGCTTACATGGCATCACTTCTTTTCCCCACTATCTTTCCGATTACCACACCTGTCCTTAGATTCACAATCCAACGGCGAAAAAACCGATTAAAAAAAAAAATCCAACGGCGAAAAACAAAGCCACATAGCATTACCCACAAATCCAAGCAAACACCGAGAAGAATCCTAGACAGTCACACCAGCAAACCCCTCAACCCTTTAATTAATATTTACTCCCGCCATCAAACTCCTTTTTTTTTTTTAGCTATAAGGAGTCAGCCCTAAAATCAGAAGAAAAAACCCCTAAACAGAAACTCCTTCCTCTCCTTCTTTAGCTCATATACTCCAACTTGCCCCCGCCCCTCCGCCAACCACTTGAATAGACATGGGTACTAATGGCGGCGGCCGAGCAAATGGTGGTGGTGGTGGCGGTGTTGACAAAGGTGTTGATTTTGCTAATTACTTTTGTACTTATGGGTTTCTTTATCACCAGAAAGAGATGCTTTGTGATAGAGTTCGAATGGATGCTTATTACAACTCCATTTTTGAGAACAAAGAACATTTCATTGGAAAGGTATAAAATTTTATCAATCTTTACTTAGTCCATTTTTTTTTTGCTCTTAGTAGGGTTTATGAAGGGTTTTTGCTGAATAGAAGTTCTTGAATGAATACTCACTAGATCCCTGTTATTGTGGTGCTTTTTTTGAGTTTTTATTGCTTGATTGAGTATTAGAGTAAGTTCTTGGAACTGATTTTGGGTAATTTTTGTGGGGAAAAGACTGTGTTGGATGTAGGAACAGGAAGTGGGATTCTTGCGATTTGGTCGGCGCAAGCTGGTGCGAAAAAAGTTTATGCGGTTGAAGCTACTAAAATGTCTGAACATGCTCGTGAGCTTGTTAAAGCTAATAATCTTCAAGATGTAGTGGAGGTGATTGAGGGTACTGTCGAAGATATTACTTTACCTGAGAAAGGTTAGTATAAGTAGTACATTGTTGTATCTATGATTAAAACATTTGTTTATGGATGTTTTTTGTTTGTTTGATTGTTTCTTTGGTGTTGAACACCGGAATAATTGTATTTAAATTTTATGGACAGTTGATGTTATTATCTCTGAGTGGATGGGATATTTTCTCCTGCGTGAGTCTATGTTTGATTCAGTGATAGTTGCGCGTGACCGCTGGTTGAAGCCTACTGGAATGATGTAAGTAAACATATACGTTGCTCGGTTTTGGAGACTGGTTGAATATCTTCTCAAGTGTGTGAGAGGTTCATAAGCCTTGGTCTTTACAATTTTCTTTAACATATTATGTGTTGATTATTGTGAGAAGAAAACTTAATGCTCGCTAATGACATGTTTATGGTATGTTCATTTAGAGTCAGTTAATGTAGTTCTTAGTCTGTGTTACCATGGCTAAAAGGTCGTGTTAGCTCTTCTTCCGTTCTGTGACGGTCATTATTGCATTTGAATAATGTTGCAGTTGAAGATCCTGAACGAAATTTTTAACCATTTTAAAAACAGGATATAAATAGAAATAAAGATAGGTTGATGTCCTGTACAAATGCAATTCTAAAGGTAGACATCCACATCCCAATTTCAAGTGATTTTAACATAACGAGCTATGGGTTTGACAGGTACCCAAGCCATGCCCGAATGTGGGTGGCGCCTATCAGATCTGGGTTGGGAGATCAGAAAATGAGCGATTTTGAAGCCTGTATGGGTGATTGGTCCAATTTTCTGAAGGAAACTAAAACATACTATGGTGTTGATATGAGTGTTTTGACAAACTCTTTTGGGGCGGAGCAGAAGAAATACTACTTGCAGGTGAGTGCTGGTACTTGATGTCATTGCTATGCTTGAAACTCCTGAATAGTGCTCAATGAACCATTTCACTTCTCAGTTAGATTGACAAGGGATCATTAACTGCTCATCAATGCTTTACTTATTTATATCACTTTACTGTTTAGTGAATGGTACTTGTTAATGTGAACACTGTTTGCTCCTCCATTAACATCCTATAAAATTAATTTGTAGACATCAATATGGAATAACCTTCATCCTCATCAAGTCATTGGAAAGCCTTGTATCATCAAAGAGATGGACTGTTTGACGGCAACAGTAAGTGAGATTCGCAGTGTACAAGCAAGCTTTTCGTCGTTGATCACCGAAGACAGGACAAGGCTGTGTGGGTTTGCCGGATGGTTTGATGTTCATTTCCGGGTACGTGTTTGCTCAACATCCATCATGATGATACACTATTTCTACGTTGTGATTTGAAACAGAATGCACGGACTTGAAATTTTCTTTTGCTTTGGTTTCAGGGAAACAAGGAGAATCCAGCTAAAACCGAGGTGGAGTTGACAACTGCTCCTAGCATGGAAAACGGGACACATTGGGGCCAACAGGTACTGATACCCTATGCTGAAAACTACTTACTCCTTCCAGGATGTTACATTCTTGCCAACTCTGAAATCCTAATTATGGTTATTGCCAGTTTTATGGGAACTGGTTTATCTCTCAGTTTGAATTTTTGTTTCTCTCTACATGATATATTCTCAGAGATAGGGGCCATACGGCCTATTGTATTATGGGTACACTAACTGACTGAGTCAAATACTCATTATAGTTCATCCCAATAGTTGTTTTTAGAGTCACCTCATTAGATGTGTCTGAGACACTGCTATGCTATTCTCTGCCCGCGATGCGGTAAACTCAATTGAATTTACTTTGCTTTACATCAGATTGTATAATCAGGAAATTAGGCCGAATGAGTCGCAACTTTGTTTCATAATCCATCAACTGTTGTGTGAACTTATTCTCAATTTGTGTATTTTTGATTCTGTGCAGGTGTTCCTCCTGCACCCTTCTATACATGTTAGAGAAGAGGATGAGTTGAATGTCTCTTTCTCAATGGATCGTTCCAAAGAAAACCATCGGTTGATGGAGGTTGAGCTTGGTTGTGAGATGCGAGAGGCATCTGGGAAGCAGCATCCCTCATTTTCTAAAAGATTTTATATAGAATGAGAGCTAAACCTATCAAAACTTACACTAGTTACCTACTCAAAACTTATATAGATGTTCAATCTCAAAACTTACACTACTTTGTGGCATGAAATGGTGACCATCTACCATCTGATTGATGTAACATTTATTCGTATATCAATAGTTAGCTAATTAATATAATGTTTAGCCTTTAGTTTCAAATTGGTTTAGTCTGCTGTTCTTTCTTGACACATGAGTTATGTCTATACCTTGATTCACTTATGCTCGTTAATATTTTATGCATGCATGTTTTATTACTCATTAGGTGTTCCTTTTTCGCAGTCTAGCATGAACATTTGAAAAACGTGATACCCATATGTTAGTACTTGAGTCAGATCTGGGAATGGTTCAAGTACTTTATTGCAGGTCTGGAATTGGTGTTCGTCAAGCAACTTAAGCTATAGCCCGAAAGAATTTTTGCCCTGGCATGAACTATGCATTGGGTCTGGAATGAGTGTTATGACTTGCTGTAAAGCTCTAACCTGAAATAGTATGATTTTTTTCTTTTCAAATTTGACCTGACAGGAACTGGCGGTGTAGAACAGAAGTCAGAGTGAGATTTGATTTTTCTGGCGAAGAACAGATCATAAGAAAATGAGTAGTACAATGTTTATTCCCTACTAAATAGATGCAATAGTGCCAATAGAGAGAACGAAGCAACAACGAGACACTGTACCCTCTCAACTTCACTCACTGCGCTAACCAACATACCTCATCTTACCATTAAGCATTTTGTTTTTCATCATCTCCCCGAATAGCATAAGCTTCTTCACCATGTATAATTTCATCTCCGATTACCATGTGCTTCTCAGACATTCTTAAAGGTACAAACAGTAAACCATAGAAAAGGCCAATGTACTTGGCTTCTGTGGTGTAAAATAAACGGTGTAACTTTGGTTCTGCAAATAAACCAGTTAGTATTCCGCCGAGGCTTCCTGCAATAGCATGAGTGTGAAAAACTGCCATTGTATCATCAACTTTCTGAAGCAGTTCAGATTTTTTGTGAACAACCATCATAGTGAACCAAGGAATAGATCCCGAGAGAATTCCCATTATTATCGCGGCCCATCCCTGCACAACACCTAGTTTTTGTGGAAAATTTCAGTAACTAACTGGAACTAGATTTCAGTTATTGACATTCAGGATAGAATTTACCAGCTGCAGGAGTTATGCAAACCAGGCCTGTAATCATTCTCTGTACTGCACCAATAATTGATGGCTTTCCGAAAGAACCATCTTTTTGGGACTACCCAAAAAAGGTGGGGACTACCCAGTGCTACAAATGTCCACCCTAAAATGATAAGGGGTGTCCTAAAATGTGGAAATGACTAACCTACCCTTAACCTATATATATATTACCACCTCCTCCCATCACCACCACCTATATATATAACCACCTCCTCCCATCACCCCCGCCGCTCACCACCACCACCGACCACCACCAACACCGACCACCTTGAGCCACCACCACCACCGACCACAATATATAGCTTAATTTAAATCATTAACAAAACAAAATCAAAATCAAAATTATAACAAACCCATTACTTGTCATTCGTTTTTTGGTTGCAAAAATGAGAAGTAATCATTAAAATGAGTTGAAAATGTAAGTTGCAGAGAGAAGTTCGGTTAGGAATTATGTGAAAAACTTTGTCGAACTAGCCGAACTCAACTTTTAATGGAGGTTTTTCTTTCAGAGAAAAGTTCGGTTACGTCGCAAATTTTTTCTCCTAACCGAACTTTTCTCTGAAAACCTATATATTGAGTTCGGTTACGTCGCAACTTTTTTCATTTTTTTTTTCCCAGCCGAACTTTTAGTTCGGTTACGTCGTAAAAAAAAATTTCCTAACCGAACTGTTCTCTGAAACTAAAAATTCCATTAAATCGAGTTCGGCTACTGTGTTTTTAGAAACATTAACCGAACTACACTTGCAGATGAGTTCGGTAACTTTTTTCTTCAAATGTTGTAGCCGAACTTTGTAAACCAAACGAAAATCAATTTGTAAATTGTTCATTTTTAGGAATGTTTTGGCCAATTCAAGCACCATTAACTAAATTTGAAGTATCCATGAGTACCCAAAACATCATACTCTTGTTCTTCCTATTTCCTTCTTCTTCTTATCTCTCAATAAAAAAAAATGTTAAAAACAAAACAATCCAACTTATAAAACACTAATCACTAATCCCTAATCCCAAATCAGTTTTTAACTAATCACTAATCAGTTTTTAACTAATCATTAATCACTAACTAAGTTTATCATCAAGGGTAAAGTGGGTATTAGAAACAAAAATTACAAGGGGTGACCAAATATTACTTCTAATATCCTCCACAAAAACTGATGGGTAGTCCCCCAACTTTTTTGGGTAGTCCACAAAAGATGGTTCTTCCGAAAACTAGGCTGTCAAGCAGGGTCCAGGTGAGCAAGCTAGCAGCAGTGCAGACATGGGTGTTAAGAACCGCGAGTGAAGAGTCGATACCTACATTTGATGGGCCACCGCTGTTAAAACCAGTCCACCCCATCCATAGTAATTCTGCCCCAGCTAACATCAGAATGATGTTGTTAGGAGGGAATACCTCTCTATCTTTTGTTAGCCTGGGACCAACCTGCAAAGACCAATAAACATGCTGCAGTGAAACTGGCACTGTCGTTGACAACAACACAGCCTAGAAATAACTGCAAAATATTGAAGATGTAGAAGTTTTTGATTACCCAGTAAGCTGCAGTAAAACCTGCAACTCCAGATGACAAATGAATAACATAACCACCCGAAAAGTCGATAATTCCTTGTTTATAGAAGAATCCATTGGGTGACCAGATACTAAATGCTACAAACGTATACGAAAAGGTAAGCCAGAGAGGAACAAACATCATCCAAGCATAAAAATTCATTCTCCCAAGTAAAGCTCCAGCGACTAGAATCAGCGTTATAGCTACAAAAACAAACTGAAAAAACACCATTGTCGCACTAGGAAAATTCCCAGAATATGCTGGCGCAAGTAGGTACTCTTGGCTTACAGCAACATCGAATGACATTCGATAACCCCATAACAACCAGCAAGGAAGTACAGCAGCAAACGCATAAAGCGCCATGAAAGCTGAATTAATTGCCCATTTTTTCTTCACCCCAGCTCCGTATAAAAGGATTAGCCCCAGAACACTTTGCAAACCAACAAATGTTGCTGCGGTGAGTTGCCATGCGTTGTCGCCTTTGTTCAACCAGAGAGGACTTGCATCATTGATAGTGTTTGATGGGTAGTCTGTATAGTTTGCCATTGTCTCCTTTTTCTTTCTTGCAGAACTAGAGAGAGTGAGTGAAACAAATTCAGTACAAAGTTGCGTGTTGTTCAGCAGTGAATTTAACGAAATGGATCAATATGGTAATAGTCAATCGGTCATCACGACTGGTTGTCAACATTGTTTTGTGTTTGTATCTTCATCTTTGGACTCTTCGCTTCAACAATGTTTTAACTTTTTTTGGCGGGTGTTCCAAGTCCCATACGTATTTACAACAAGGTATCGACTTAGCTATCATTAAACGGCTGTTATCTTTGGTGTTTTGTTCTACATGGACACTTCCTCTAGTGCCTAATGGTGTACAAACCAAATGCGACAAATGTTTTTATGTTAAAAGTTGCGTCATGGCAGATTCGCATACTCCAGGTCAAGGTAGAGCCAAACAAGGGTAGGGCAGCAGCCCCCACTTGCAAACCCGGCATCATAAGGCTATTATTACACCCGGGCCGTTCCATTTTACCGGGCCAAAATTCTTAGAGTCAACCTGTATATGAATAACTAATCCACCAAACTTAGTGTTTTTGAGCGAGTCTTTTCAGGCACTAAGCTACTAAACTTAGATTCTTTCCCGCCCTAAATATAAGAGTGTTTATGTAAGCATCAAAATGGGGGAAAGTCTCTGTAAAGCCAACAGCCAGGAGCCATGGAGAGTACTGGAATTCTACAGTGGTATTGGAGGGATGGTTCTAGCATAAACCCTAATTTTTTTTTTCATACTTGTTTCTCTCTTTAGGGTTTTGGTAATTATTTGCAGAGATACCCGATTATGGAAGCTGGAGTGGAAGCAACAATGGTGGAATCATTTGATATTAATGACAAAGCAAATGATGTTTATGCACATAATTTTGGTCATAGACCTTATCAAGTATGTATTCATTCCTTTTCTGATCCCTGCTATTATCTGCTTATAAATATGTAAACGATGAAATTAGATACTAGTAATCTCGGTACAGTGTGTGCCGCCATCACTTAAGTTTGTAATTCCTTACTTCTTGCTTTGGAGACATTAACAGGGATGAATTTTAGTCACCACAAGAGGGCGTAGCTAATGACATATTTTCCATTTTGTTATCTAGCTAATGATTAATTCTCCATTTTGTTATCTTTCGGAAGTATATTTGTTCTAAATTATATGCCTGTAATATTATGTGTAATCACTTCCACATTGTGTTGCCAGCATAACCTGTAGTTACTTATTTGTTGCTTAGGCGACATTACTTTGCGACTGACAGGAATGAATTGTAGTCACCACAAGCAACATAGCTAAAGATAAAATTTTCATTTTGTTATCTTTTGGAAGTATATATGTTCTTAATTACCTGTAATGTTTTGTGTGGGAGTAGGGAAATATTCAAAGTCTAACTGTTGCTGAGCTAGACAAATATGAGGCGAATGCGTGGCTGCTTTCCGCAAGGTCTAGCTTTCGAGTTATGTGTTCCGTTTCTTGGGAGTTTGGAGATGGAATTTCTTGTCTTTGTTTAATAATTTCTGTTTTTCATAGGTTTGCAGAAGGATTCTGGTGATGCATGCTCATTCTCTTTTCTTAATATTCTTGAACTTATCCCGAAACTGTCAAGCCCTCCACTCATGCTATTTGTGGAGAGTGTTGTTGGCTTTGAGGTACACAGTTTTAGCGATCTGGAGATTAATGATTATTGTCATTATTTTTCACTTCTCGACTCAGTAGTAAGTTTCTTTGGTGCATATTCTGACTACATATTTATTGTTTTCCAGACATCTGATACACATAAGCAAATGGTCGAGATGTTGAAGAAGACCACACAGGAATTTATTTTGAGTCCATTACAGTTTGGCGTGCCTTATTCTAGACCAAGATACTTTTGCCTGGTAACTTTCTTATCCTTTTCTCTTTGATATTCTTGTATTCTGCATATACTTCTCCCTTCCTTCATTCCAGAAGATGAAGTAATCGCTCTAGAAATATGGCTTGTTATAAAACCCACATCTGGGATAATTATTTTTCTTATAGTATGTTGAAGTATATGCTGCCTCAGTTTTGGAGCATTCGTAGCCGTTTATCTTGTTACAAATTCTTTCGGCACGGAACTCGATTGCACCAGTCCAGCTATGTCGATATGCTGTAATAGTGATCTGTGGAAGTTCTCAGGACGAATTAGGATACCTTGCGGAAACTAACCCAGGATTGCAAACCTTTATTAGGATAACCCATATGTTATGGCCCGACGTCGTGGCCCAGGAGCTCATGCCTGTGGAAAGTAAGTAAAAAGGAAAACAAGAGGCTTTTGTTAGAAGTTTCAGGGATGAACATATCCTGAAGAGAACACATCACTAGATAATCCTTGCAAGCTTTTGTGATTTTAGTGCTTAATTGTTGAGGTGTCCTCACTCTTCAATGGATTAATGGTATTTACAATCTTATGCATTTTCTTCCACACGGCAAATAGAGTTTGTGTATGTGTGTGTGTATTCAACAGACATTATTATAGACTAAAAATCTTTACTTTGCAGGAATGATTTGGTTATGCAGTACTAATAGATAACATGACAAACATCGTAATCGTCTCAGTGTATCTATCAAAAATAGATTAAATAGAAAAGACTGGTCTCAAAGGGATCTTGAAGGGGTGGTTAGTGGGATTTCTGCCGAATGCTTATAATGTAACGAGAATTCCTCGTATTCTTCTTGATGTCCTGCGCAGGATTTCAGTGGCTTAGATATGTGAATCATTGTAATATTGCTTGAGGAGGTGCTTGTTTGTTCATAGGTAATCAGACTGTGAAGCACACTTACAGGGAGTGGTTCTTTTTACCTATTATAGGACCTAGTGGATCATTTGCTTACTCTTCCTAGTTAGTTTCAATTTTACAATTAAAGAAACAGAGAGACAAACAAGAAGAGAGGTAGAGGGCCGATCCCCTTCTCAGGAACAACATTTTCTCTAGTGATTTCTCTCTGACAAATTGCATGCTGGGTAAAATACTTCTAAATTTATGTCTACTTGGAGCTTTAAGCTTAACGGATTAGTGCTAATCCTTACCAGAGTAGGTTAAGGTATAATCATGTATCTAAGCATGTTCTTGGTTAATGCTACGTCTAGAGTCTAGAGTAACTTAATCAGACCTTGAAGTGGCATACATCACATGTCAAGTATGAGCTGTCCCTCCAGCTAGGTTGGAGGACATATATCAAGCTTTCTAAGGACCCTCTTATGGCCTCATGCATGAATGTTTTTCTTCAATCAATAGAGCTGGAAGAAATAGAAGCAGAAGTCCAAGTAAAAAGCCTAATTGAATTAGATTATACTTGTAAATCTTTATGCTATGTATTATGCTTGTATGAAATGAGCCGAATTCCAACAATAAGTCTAATAGAATCAGATTGTTTTTCTGTAACTTTACTCTGTAGGTCTATCTATCAACTGTTTTTACTATGTATTTTGTTTGTCGTATTGGTTGTTGAAGATGTTAATTCTAAGATTAATATTATTTATGTTTAAGTATAAATAATGATATTAAAGAGCTGAATTTCCAACATCCTGCAATTTATCCTTTCAGCTATTTTTATTTACAGGCGAAAAGAGAACCCTTAAAATTTCTGAAGCCGCACTTCAACAACCAGCTAATGTGGAATCCTAGTCCCTTGTCCGATAACGATGATAACACATGGACGAATGGGATGATCAATCACATGAAGGATGGTAAAATGGCTTCATTTGTGCAAACCAATCGAGAACTTTCTGGAATTCAATTGTCCTATTAATCGATTGGATTGTATGGAATCACAGTTGTGCAGGGAATCGAGTGCTTCTGCCAGGGGTTGTGAAAGTTTCGAAAGTACGACAGAACAAAATGACCCTGGCAATAATGTTGCAGGACAATATAATGTTCCACTGTACTTGATTGAAAAATTAGGAAGTGCGATGGGTATCCTTTTCAAACTTTACTTACTATCTCTGATTTCTCTTTTTTTATTGTATCACCAAGTTTATCCTTAAGTGGCCATTTTAGATATTGTTTATTCTGATTCAAAACGATGTTGCTGTTTCACAAAAAGCTATTACCGGTACGTTAAGGGCACTGGATCTCTCTTGGCAACTATACAAGTAAGATTCTTATATCTAGTAATTTTTTCCCCTTAAATTTCCATCTTATGGAAAGCAATCTATTTTTGGTACTATATCGAAAAAATGACCAAAATTTGTTCTTCGCTTTTGTCATGATACTTGCTTTTCAATTGATTAACAGCCAGAGAAGAAGGGTAAACTATCACCCTTGTCCGAGCAGGGGTTGCGATATTTTACACCTAGGGAGGTAAAACCATTCTTACCCATCTTTTCCTCCTTTTATCATTTTCTTATTGACAACCTACTGATCCCTTATGTGAACTATATTTGTACAATATCAGGTTGCTAATCTACATTCTTTCCCAGAAAATTTTCACTTTCCTGAGCACATAAGCCTTAAGCAACGGTATGTTACATTTGAAGATTTCAGGTCATATTGAATGATGGAGGATACCTTTCAGGACCTAAACAAATTTCCTTTCTCTTAATAAAAAGCAGAACACAAAATATAATCCATAATCATCTCTTGTTTTCTTGATGGTTGTATATGTACCGTTTCCTTCTATTTTCTTTCGCTCTTCATTATGTCATTGCGTGAATGCTTAATTTTGTTTTTTGCAGGTATGCATTGTTAGGTAACAGCCTAAGCATAGCAGTTGTCGGTCCATTACTGCGTTATCTTTTCAGTAAGCCATCATGATTGTTATCAGTTGATCTGCTTTTACCAATGAGAAGTTGAAGTTCCTAGAAAGCTTTGAAATGGGAGATTGAAACCCTTACGATTGTAATATTTTCATAAAATGTTAATTTTCGTCTCTCTGGATTTTTAGCTCCGAGATGAAGATGATTTTAGAGTTTTGTTGGAAGACCAATATTTCAGTAAGCTTGGAGGCAAAGCATGGATGTTGGATTGGTTGCAGATGTCAAACTTAAAATCCGCTTTAATTATTAAAGTTATTATTTATTATTTAATTAGTGATTTATAACATCCAAAATCATCATTAGATAAAGAGGAGGATCCATTCACTCCTATTTTCACACTATTTCACAGGTTGAACACTAATTTTCTCACAAAAACTAAACAGTAACGTATTTAAAACTATCATTTTGGAGATATGTTTGCCTTACCACAATCTAGATATCCATAAAAAAATGGGCACATCCCGAAACGTATAACTCCACTATCTACTATTTTGAAAATCAATAGTTGAAAATTAACGAATTTTCAACCGTTAAAATTAAAATTGGTAGATGGTGATGTTTGATACTTCGGAATTCACTCATTTTTTATGGGTATGTAGAGCCTTGTAAGATAAGCATATCCCAAAATATTAGCTTGTACAATACTGTCTATGTTTTATTCAGAAAAATGTCACCAAAATGTGAGATAATATGAATTTAAGAGTATGAAGGGATCCTCCCATTTTAGATAAATATTCTTACATGTTTAGTTAAACCCTTGTCGCTTCTCTACTAGCATCGCGTAAACCAAAAATTTCCATATATAGATAAATAATACAAAGTTGTTTGAGGATAATCATGGGTGAAGGAAAAAGATATAGAGACAAGAAGAAGAAGCATCATATTAGAGATTAGTCATTCTATTACATAGGTTACATTCTATATATATATATATATCTATCTATCTATATATATATATATATATATATAAATGGATAACACATGGACCGCACATCCATGTGCCGTAGGCCCTGTAACACTCCCCCTTGTGCGGTTCAATAACAAAACTTTATACATAGTGCTTCAATATAGTTCTTTGAATGTATTTCTTCAAATGACGTCCTCTCCTTGATGGCTTGTGCCGAAATCAATCGTCTCGTTAAAACTTTGATAAGGAAAAACCCGGTGGGATAAAAACCTTCTTCACATGTAGTACTTCACATGTTGTCTCGTACTTTGCATGTAGTTCATCACATGTAATACGATCTTCAAAGATCGATAAGTCTAAGTTAATTGCCTAGTTAAAACTTCGTCAGGAAAACCCAAAGGGACAAAACCTGAACTAAAGAAAAAGGGTACAATAATAAGCAAACTCAGAACATAGTTGAACTCGAATGTGTTGCCTCATTAAAACCTTGACAAGGAAAACCCAGTGGGATAAAACCTTGACGAAGGGAAAAGAGTACAACATGACAGATGCAGGTAAAGGTGATCCGTTGCAGATGATCACTTTGCTCTGTTGAAGTTAACTAGTTGCTTCACAACTCTTAAGGCAGAAAATCTTCGTGGGAAATACAATAGCCTTAACTTGGAAATTATATTCCCGGTGTTTGTTGTTGTCTTATTAAAAACCTTGCCGAGTAACAAAACCATGTAGGAAAAAGCAACCTCGGTGAAGGAAAAGAGTTCAACACACTATTAGATACTCCCCCTGATATCAGACAATTTTCATTAGTCTAATGCAGTCAGAAGAAGTTTATCACACTTTACTTTGGTGACTTGAATGTTTATAAGACCTTATTGTTGATTCTGGAAGTTACGTTGCTTAACAGACTATCACGTTTCATTTCTTTGATCAGATATTTTCAGTAATATCAACGCGATCTTTATGTCTTCAATGTTCAACATACTTGATGTTTTAAGTATTGTCTCGCTAAAAACCTTGTCGAGTAACAAAACCCTTTGGGGAAAAACTATTCTCGATCGAAGGGAAAAAGAGTACAACACATCTTCAATTTCAAAGTAAATTATGTCGACATCATATCCTTAGATCCTCCCCCTGATGTCGGCATCTCCCCCTGATTACTTTCAGAGTTGTTCTAGACAGTTCCTTTAGTCATGTACTTTTCGAAACTGAATATTGGTAATGACTTAGAAAATAATCTACCATATCCCCCTCTGATTACTTTCATTGGAGAAAGGATTATTGTTCCTTCATAATCAACAACTTTTGGATTGCACTTTCATTAGCATTCCTTTTAATGTCTTTGTTGGGATAAAACAAATTTATGTCAATGGTTACTTTTAAGTACATGATTACATTCACTATACCATTCCAATGATGTTGCGTTGGCGCGGAGCTATATCTAGCTAACAAGGTCCCTGAGGATGTAAAATTTAATCGAGTACATTATTATACTAAGTACAACAATGCGTCTATTGTACTTATATATGGGAATTTCATCTCCAAACACATTTTCGTCCTATTCCTTTGTACGAAATGGTTACTTACTTACATTTGAACCTCGACTAATCATGGGAGTGCTATCATGATGCATGTCTTTGTTAAATTGCCTGAAAACTTTAGACATATGCAAACTGGTGGAATAATATACCACAAGCTCAGTATTCGATCGAGCTTTCCCTAGATTTTTCATCTCAAATTCGGATTTTAAATAGCTTTTAAGGTCTCTTGTTACATCAAGAGTACACATCATGTCTGTACCATCAACATAAATAGCCACAATTCCAAATCAGGAACTTTCTTATGAACACGCAAGGAAAAATAAATTACTTGTCTATCCCCTCCAAATCAAATAGTCACTTAGACGGGTATACCACTTCCGCCTGATTATTTCAATCTCTAAGTGAATGTTCTATCTAATTGTAAAGGCACTCTGTGGTTTAGAGTTACTTGATTTGGGAAACAAAAGTCTATCAAGCACTTTTGTAAATATCTTCTATCTCTTGATTCTTTCAGAGATATGTAACAACCGCATACATATGCTGCATTTCAAGTCCTTTTGAAAATTACCAAGATGACTAAGTAGCGGAACTGTATAACGTTCATTACAAGAGAACAATTACAGGGCTTTATGAGAAACCTTGGGCCACAAGGCGAGTCTTTGTACTTTAAGACTACTTTCTTCTCACTATGCTTTATGACAAATTAATTATGTATGTCCAATAGGATTTACACTTGGTTGGTTAGCACTACCACACAAAATACCCTTATATTTGCCAAAGAACTAAGTTCTACCTGGATTGTGCAGGCCAAATATGCTATTTATTTAAAATTAATCAAAATAAAGCATGGTTCAATCTCATTGTGCTCTACTTATGGAGCAACTATTTACGGATTATATCATCACTGTGCATGCATAATCCTTCCATTGACTCATGTGCATTCTCATAATCCATCAGGATTTTATTGTTCTCTAGAATCATTTAAAACTTCGGAGCGTCCTCCAGTTTGATTCATGGACATATTCAGAGACAATCTTATGAGATGATTTCTGATGATATAAATAAGTTGTTCCTTACTCACCTACTTCCTTTCTAGGTGAGGATTGATCGAACCAAGTGGTCTCTCCAACTTCCTTTATGGAGCCACGACCTCAACCACACTTCCACTGAGTGTAGTCACAACACCTTAGTCTATGGTGTATATCCTGTATTGAGGATTTGTAACTTTGCAGGTAGGTTTGCAGCTGGTATGTGTGATCTCATCACTTTAGCAACATCAGTGTACATTCTGAAAATCGAATATTCTTTATCACTTCACATTTACATTTGTGGAGTACAAGAATCAATATGAGACACAGTGGGAACACACCACGACAATTCCTGTCGTTCTCTTAGAAAATTCTTTTTATTATCTCCCCTAAGAGATCTCTTGCCAAAAGTTTTAAAATGCGGATAATTGTTGGGAACTCATTTCCAACATAACTACTTATTAGTTTTGAAGACCCATCATAGTACGATGTGGAGTCGTAATGGCACATATATAGTGCAACCAAAAATTTGTAAGCACACGAATGTCAGGCTTAAATCCAGTTACCAACTGGTACGCAGAAAAGGTTGACTAATATTGGGTTCTAAAAACGAATTAAGTAAGATGCGTGTAATATTGCATATCCCCAAAGTAATAAAATACAGGTTTGTACGCATAACCTATTCCTTAGGCACCATCTGTAACCTTTGATGGTAGCCTCTGCGAGACCATTGGGTATAAGATGCTCTGCATTGATCCTATTAAACATGCAATATTCATCAAGTCCTTTTGATGTAAATTCTCTAGCGTTAACAAGGGTGGTTAGCCTTTGCACTTTGCATTATGTAATATGTTCTAGGAGTTTTCAAACGCAAATTTCTTGGGAACTATCACTAGTCCAAAATGTCAAAACATTCACCAGATCTATCAGTTACTTTAATGGTCCGCATTCTGCATGAATATTTTTCTAAAGTTCACCTTGTTTTCTTTGTAATATGTAATTTTTACCATTTGCATCTTAGGATGGTCTCGATCCTGTTTTACTGAAGACTTTGTAAAAATGAGTGATATGCTCTCTTACTTAAAAGCATAATGTGAGGGAGGAGGGGTTTGTGCATCTAGTACTTTAGAAAACACTTATTGAAAGATATGTCATTACTTCGCATTCTGTCAATATTGTTCCCATTTTTGTTCACTCAAATAAAGTGATGTTCGCATGAGTCCTTTCAAAATGATCATCATGTCACAACCAAAGTTGGTTTAGGGTTATGCCCTGTGTAGTCAATTTCCAACATTTCATCGTTGGAATCAATATGGGTTCAATAATCCAAACTAATACTATAGTGATTTACATTTCACTAAATTGACTCATTAGTCTCTCTAAAGTATGTTTCCTTCCAAATACTTTAGTGACTATAAAAGATGCAATCAATTACATTCTCATCATTTTGATGTTCCACATGATATCCATTTGCACAGGTTACTTGGGAATTCAACAAGGTTTGATTATCTCTTGGTACATCTAGAGATTTTGTTACGTCTTTGTCCTATCTTGAAGAAAAAAAATGAACAGTGTTGCGCTCGATAAGATAGTCAATTGGCCAGGCAAAGTTCTTGTTGCCATTAAAGTTGATGTGAAAATTGGTTGTTATTATGATACACATACACATTATATTGTATATACCAACACCTATGACCAGGTGCATTTCCAACTCTTTTATTTACGATGGGATATAGAATTACATTTTAGCTGATCCCATGTTCAATTGATACCTATACTTTGGTGTCATTACTGCTGAAAAATAAAATAAAATAATAATAATATTATTATTTTTCTCATGATATATATGTCCCTTTTCACATGATTCATATGAGTCGGTACGTCTAACCCTAATTACATAGGGGTTCTTTCCATTTTCAATTTTGCTACATTTAGCTTAATTTGAGAAATTTCTTTATCTCAATAGGCCAAGAGAATCTCACTACATATGTCAACCAGTTACTTTAGGTTGAATATATTACTAAAGATAATTCTCTTGTTGTCATACTTCAACATATACCAGTTCGTTAGTATTATGGATGAAGTAGAGAAATGAAAATTTTATGACTCATATCACCTTTTGTAAGTTCTTCCACAAAAATTGGAATACATGTGATTTTATTTGAACGTATCTTTGAAATTACTGACAAATTAATAGTCAAGCAAGTGGATTACATTCCACGGAACATTCAGATTTGGGAGAAAATATCAAATATGCAATAATGGTGTTTAAGTACTTCTAAACCCCAAATACATACATTTGAATCAAGTTGGTACAACCAATTGTACAGAAGACACCATTGAACTATAGCCAATATAATATTCAAGAGAACAAAATAGCATTAAGACCAAAATTCTTAATGATCGAGATCAACAATCATAATTTAAATTGACCGCTTATGGACTTATCTTAAAAATAAAAAAAAACAGAACTAGACTAGACTTGTTCTTAAAATAAATAAATAAGCCCAACAAACATTCAATTTTAAAACGCACATTAACATTAGTTACATACCTCACATTTTAGTTCCCGTTGTATATGCACAAAACGGGAACAACTTTAATTGCATACGTCCTAAAACCGGATGAGAACAAGATACAGGGCCAGAACCGGCTGGATGCGCTTTTTTTTTTTTTCTCAATCCATTGTGAACAAAGCATCCCATCACACGTCATCGTGAGGAATAAATATTCTCCCAAATTGTGAACACGGCAAGGATGGAGACCCCACATATACATGTCACAAACAGACAAATATTATTTACTAAAAGTATATGTTAATCTTCATGGCATATTGTTTGACAACATAGAGCCAAAGACAGAAAAGATCGCTATTGGATATACAATCCAAATTAAAATATTTGAAAAGCATCTATAAACCTAGAAAACTGCCATGGTGCAGTCACACGCTCATGGTGACTGCACCAGAAAACTGCCATGGTGCAGCCTCAATTTAACTTGATTTTCCCCCATGGTGCAGTCACACGCTCCCTCTCTCTCCTGCAATTCAGGGCGTTTTCAAATTTAGGATTCGGAAAATTCATTGGAAAATTCATTTCGTTTTCAAATCACCGACTGTAAACTACCAGCAGCAAACTCCCATTTCCACCACCATCATCTCGATGGGTTACAGTGGTTTGGGGGGTTTCTTTTTATTTTAGTTTTTATGTTTTCCATGTTGGTACTCTTATGGTGTGTTGATGGGTTAGTTTGTTCATACTCATTTTGGTTGATTGATTTTGTGCTTTTGAATTGTCATACACCTAGAAAACTGCTTGTAATCGGGTGCTACTCTGTGTGTTTCTGAACCAAAGAGTGGATAATTTATTTAAGCACTCAAACTGTTTGTCATTATGCTTTAATGACAGTTGCAAGTAAAGGAATCATCAGATGTCCGTTTAGAGATTTTCATGGTTGTCCATATGGGGGGACTGGGAGTAAAGGTTTTTCATGTTTGATTCCCCACCTGAAGAGACAACACCTCTGCAATAAAGAAAAGAAGACTTCACTCCAACATGCCATAAGAACTGATGTTGATGTCTTCATGAGTTTAGAGGAAACTCTGAGAACTTTAAGACAATGGTTGTGCTTCGAATGTATGAGTATTCAGGCTTGGAGCAGAGCGTGCAAGCATGAAGGGAACAACGATATTAAGCCCGAGATATGTGCGAGTTACGGTGAAGTAGCTGAAATAATTTTTGGAGTGCCTAAGCCTCGTCTACGGGAGGATTTAGTGCGGCTTGACAGCGACTTCGAATTGAATGAAGCAATTGTGGATGCGATCTTTAGAGCCCCGGTATGTACGGTTAAGAGCATTCCAAGAGGTTGCGAGGTTAGCTTTTTCTCATGCCCCGAAAGCGGCACTCTGAAAGTGTCGCGGCTGAACCTAAAGTGTTAAACATTGGGTCGGGCTTTTCTTGCTCCTCGATGCACTTTGAGAGTGTTCCGACCTAAGGGTAGAGCTGAATGCGAGTGCAGTAATCGCAAGGCGACACAACAGACACAAATTCTTAGAGCACGGCACTTTGGGGTGAACCTAGTGGGACTATAAATCTTGTTCGTGAGATTTTAAAGCTGCCAGCAACAGTTAGTGTTAGAGATGATTACACAGAGAAAGACAACAAAGATGATGACACGGGGAAAGACAACAGGCTCGGTACCAATATCTCTACTTGTTTGCGCAAGGTGGCGGATGGGCACTTCACAGCGGCTGTTAAAGCCATCAGTTCGTCGGGGTGGCGCCATACAACGAGAACACAAGGAAAGCACTTGAGGATAAGCATCCGACGATGCCGCCTCCAAGGAAACCAACCTGTACGTTGCGGAGACACCGCTAGTGGCCGAAGAAGGTACCATTCTTAGTTGTATTAAATCTTTCCCTAAGGGAACTTCGTGTGGAAGGGATGGCCTTCGGGCACAACATTTGTTGGATGCTTTATGTGGGGAAGGCTCAACTGTGGCTGCTGATATGGTCACGGCCATAACTAGGGTTGTTAATCTTTGGCTTGGCGGGAGATGCCCTCTTAACCTAGCGGAGTTCATTGCATCGGCTCCCCTAACACCCCTCCTTAAACCGGATAAGAGCATTCGTCCCATTGTTGTTGGGACAATTTGGCGTCGACTGGTGTCCAAAGCGGCGATGAAAGGGGTTGGTAAGGACATGGCAGCGTATCTACGGGATTTCCGGTTTGGTGTAGGTGTTTCGGGTGGTGCTAAGGCAATCCTACATGCTTTGTGAATAGGTTTGTCGAGAAACATCATGTAGACTCTAGCCTCTCTATGCTAATGGTTGACTTTACCAATGCTTTTAACCTAGTTGACCGAACGGCTATGCTTTCGAGGTACGTAAGCTTTGTCCATCTATATCGCCTTGGGTAGAATACTTGTATGGTCAACTCCGCACGGCTCTATGTGGGGGACTCCTTTATCTACTCATCCACGGGAGTACAACAAGGTGACCCTTTAGGGCCTTTGTTATTTGCTTTGGTACTTCATCGACTTATAGCTAAGATAAATGAGCACTGCATATTATCCCTACATGCCTGGTATCTTGATGATGGCACTTGTTATTGGCGACACCGAAGAAGTGGCAAAAGCACTCACTATTATCAAAACAGAAGGGCTGCTACTGGGGCTTATCTTTTGAATATTAAGAAAACTGAAATATTTTGGTTCTCTTGTGATGGACGAAGGATAAGTGATGGGATGTTTCTGTCGAAATCTCAAGACCAGATAAGGGAGTCAAACTATTAGGTGGTGCAGTTAGCCTCGACGATGGTTTTGTGAAGGGCCTTGCCATTAAGAGGGCTGAAAAAGCAGTGGATTTGATGCAGATTTTATCCAAGCTCCATGATCCTCAAAGTGAATTGTTGCTTTTACGAACGTGTATGGGTATCTCCAAGCTTCTTTTTGGCCTTCGTATTTGTCACCCAGACTATATTATGGAGGCGGTAGATATATTTGATAGAGGCTTGCGAGAAGTGGTGGAAGGCATCGTGGTGTGCGGGGGACCGTTCTTTGGAGATCTTCAGTGGAGACTATCTACTCTACCTATCAGATATGGAGGTCTTGGACTTTATACCGCTAGGGAGGCATCTTAGTATGTTTTTGTGGCTTCACGTGTGCAATCTTGGGGATTACAGGATCACATATTGAGGAGTAGTGGTGTGGACGGTATGGATGATAATTTTAATAAGGCTTTGGAAACGTTACAAGTGACTCTTCCTGATTTTGATCTTAACAACTTCACCAATAAAGACAACGCCCCCCCTAAAGCACAAAGCATCCTGGCGAGTGCTCTTTTTGGTAAAGTGGTTAAGGACATTGATAGAGTTTACATGCTAACGGAGAGACGGAAAGCGGTTTTTGGTTGTTTGCAAGCAGCACATGCCCAAGATTTTCTTCTGGCTATTCCGATTGAGGGGCTAGGGCGAGAAGATGTCTCCTTTGGAGTACCTAGTCTATCCTCAAATACGGGTTAATGATCCCGCTTTATCCCTCGACTCTCGCTGCCCGCTTGCATCACAAAGTTGCTTGGATTCATATGGTGAACATGCAGTTCATTGTAAAGTAGACCCTGGTTATAAATATAGACATGATCATGTGAGGGATATTTTGTATGATGTCTTGTGGAGGTCTGGCATTTCGGCAAAGAAAGAAGCACTGTGCATTTCTGACAGACCCACTTGAAGGGAGATCGGCACTAAGACCAGCTGATGTTCTTATTTTTGGATGGGCTAATGGGAAACACACATGTGTTGACCTCACCGGGGTATCTCCTTTGGTAGGAATTGGACATGGCACCTTTACGATCGGGCGACGGCGCTAAAGGCTGCCTCGGGTAAGATATCGAAGCATGAGAAAGCATGTGTTGACAATGGGCATGCTTTCGTCCCCTTTGCTTTTGATACTTTTGGCTATTTGGCTCCGAAGCAGTTGGACTACTCAAGAGGGTCCAGAAAGTCATGCGCAGCAATGTAATGACCCCTGGCTCACGAGATTTTATTTTTAATAGGATAGGTTTTGCTATTCAAAAAGGGCTAGCGGCACAGCTTGTCGCTCGCTTGCCTAGTATGTAATTTTTAACTTTGTAATTTTATCTAAATATTTTGAATCAAAACTAATTTTTAAAAAAAAAAAAATATCTATAAACAAATATGAAAGATTTCTTACGTTTCAAAACTAATGACAAAATATTAAAAAAAAAACATTTATTATATTATTACTTTTCAAAATCAGTCAAAATGTGCATTTAACTTTTACGTTACAAAATTAGCACCATAGAAAAGTTTCATAGCAATCCTTAGCAATTAAATATGTTTATTAATCGGTGATCAAAATAAGGACAAAATAATAACAAAAACCACAAATTGACAAAAATACATGATGATTGGAAAAAATAAAATAAATAATAAGATGATCACAGACGGACAAAACAAAAAATCATGTGATAACATCAAAATTAATTATCATGGTTTTTCTCTTTAGTAATCAATCGGAATTATATGCATATTTATATAATAATTTTCAACTAGAGATCCAGAAGTCATTCAATCAGTCGTAAGATGAAACATCCGAATTCTAAAAACCCATCGTGTTCACATGAGCAATCAATTTTCCTTTTCAGTATGGGGACCACACTCTTGAGTAAATACTGTAACGTATATTCAAAGAAGAAAAAAAAACAACAGGACCAAAAACTGACATACATATGATGACAAGATTGGATGGGCATGTTATCAATCAAAATCAAATAAAAGAAAAGAACAAACAAATGAACAAAAAGCCATGTACATGAGCATCATAAACATGGGGAATGAAAATAAAAAGTACTGATGCACATGTGATAAAGGACTGCCGCAGAAAACTTTCATTGAATCGGTTGTTAACAAACATAAAAAAAAAGGTTTAGATATACCTTCAACGCCAAAAAGTACAGAACCTACGGATTCGAGATTCCTGAGGTGGGACTCGGTGATTTCTCGATAATAACAGCAACAACGGATTTTGTGATCTCATGATAACTTTTTTTCTTCTTCTTAAAATGGTGTAATAAGCTCGTGTTGTATCAATTCTAAATTCCTAAGTGAAGATCCAATGAGGACGGAATTTTTCTAAACTTTTTCCGGTATTGCGTTCTTTTGATCGGAGAGAAAAAAAAAATCAATAATTCCAAACTTTAGCTTTTCGGTAGAGCTCACGCTGATAACGTGTTTGAGGATAATCATGGGTGAAGGAAAAAGATATAGAGACAAGAAGAAGAAGCATCATATTAGAGATTAGTCATTCTATTACATAGGTTACATTCTCTATATATATATATAAATGGATAACCCATGGACCGCACATCCATGAGTCGTATGCCCTGTAACAAAAGTAGATATATTATCGAATATAAATTACTAGATTTACTTCTTTTATTTTTTGAAAGTGAAATAGATTAAACCAAACTTACACATAATTGACTAACCTTTAGATCCATACTCGTTTGATATCAAATCCATATGAAATGCCCCAACGATGGCTAAATTAGTTGGATTAGTTTCCTATGATATTGTTACAACATAGTTATTTAAAGTAAGAGCATTATATGCTTTGAAAGTGTCAAAATTTATACTAGGATTAGAAAACTTGGTGCTGATTCATCCCAAAAACTGTGGAAGCAAAATTTCTTTATTCCTTTTCATATATATCTGCTACCTCGTTTTCCTTCCTGTCAGCAAGTTGAAAACCCAAAAAAAGTAATCAAGTTGTCTGCCAAACTTCTAACTTCATCTAAGATTTCCTTGCTTTGCCATTGTACTGAAATGTTTTTGCCTTGTAGATATAGAATAACAGATAAGTACCCTTACCCCCCTCAATGACCAAATTTATAGTATTTCTTGACTTGGACCACTTGACTGCCTTAAACAGAGTTACTTCTTCTGCTTCTTATGATGATGCACATCTGAAGCTTCCCATTTCAGCTCCTCCAAATGTTCCTGTCCATTTGCGCAAAAAAATATCCAAAACCTGCATTTGTAATTGCCAATATCCATGAAGCATCACAATTTATTTTGAAAGTATTCACACTAGGCATGCAGTTTCCGTAGAATATCTTTGTTTGATATTTTAACTGCTTTTTGGTGTGTTTGGAGGTTTAAGTTTGAATGGAAATATGCAAAATGATTTGAAATGGCCATTGCTAATTGAGAAGAGATATGTTTCTAAGACATCTCTCATTCCATGTGAATCAGCACTTGGTAGAGGCCAAATCCATTGATATTGAGTTCTCATTACCATACCTCAATTCATTGTAATATGCTAGAAAGGAATTATCATTTACTAAGTTAAAGTTTATAAACTTTAGAGATACTCCCTGTATATCCAAAGGTGGCAGATTTCATAGTTACTTTGTATATGGACAATAAAAACAATAAGTGTTGGCTTGATTCAATATGAGTCTGACAAAAGACACATTTAGTATCCACATTCAAAGTAGATCCCAGTTTCTCCCTCGTAGGTAAAACATCCGGTAATCATTTCCAAACAAAAAACTTAACTCTTTGGGATATGTCCATGCTCCATAAGGTTTTGCATATTTTTTTTGTAGTTTTAGAAATAGTTGAAGAAGGATTGAGGAGTTTTGCATAGAGAGACTTCACCTAGAATTCTCCATTTCTGGTTAAACCATCTAAGTTGATCTTTTTTTAGTACTCCTTCTTTTATTGTGTATATAACTTGATGTGCATGATTTTAGAGACTAGAGAATTGTTAAACAAAACATGAAAGGTAACTTGGTTCCACTTATTTGTGTTAGAGTCGATCAACTCTGACACAAGTGTTATGTTAATATTTGGAGTAAGATTAGTTTGGGTTGGAGCAGTATCCCTTCCTGGTATTCATTTGTCATTCTATATGTTTATTGATTTCCCATCTCATACTTCCCAAATACTATATTTCTTGATTTGTTCAATTCCTTGAAGAATGCAGTTTCATATCCAAGAGGATTTGGATATTAGAGCTCCATATTTTTTAAAATATTTTTCTTTGAGGATTTTGCCCTGAGATTGTCGGGACTACTCACCAGTCTCCATGCAATTCTCCAGATCATATAAAAGTTTACTTTGTTAGCTTCTTTTTAAACTAGGCCACCCTGATCAATTGGTTTGCATAAGAAATCAAAAGCCTTGATGTATATCCCTTTGGAATTAGAGTGTTTCCCCCTACAAATGTCCCACTGAATTTCCTTAATTCTAGCTGTTATTTACTTTGGTAGGGTAAAATTAATAACCCATACTAAAAACTGGCATTCCAGGGAGAAAATATTTGTTTAACACTATTTTACTAGGTTGGAATAGAGTTTTTCTTATCCATCCTTTTACTATGTATTCCATTTTTTTTCAATTATACTGTCAAACAATTTTAGTTTAGATCTATCTATGAATAAAGGAACACCTAAATGAGAATATTTTATATCAATCATTTTTATCTTTAGGATTCTAGATATTATCCCTTTATGGTTATGATGAACCTTTTTACTGAGAAAAGCCTCGATTTTGAAAATTTATGACTTGGCCTGATGCTAGCTAAACATATTTAGATCATCTAAGAGATTCTTACTTCTTTCTAAGTCATCTTTAGTCAAAGAAAATAGATTATCTGCGATAGATAGATGGGAAATATGTGTAACATTCTTAGTCAGTTTGATACCCTAGATTTTATTTTTAGCTTATAACTGGATGAGGAGTCTTGAAAAGACCTCCATGCATATAATATATAGATAAGGGGATAATGGATCCCATTTTCCAATTCCTTTTGAAGGTTTGAATTCTTCGCAGGGATGACCATTAAGCAGAACTGTGATGGATGAGGAAGAGATGCATTGAAATATGAGTTCACACCATTCCGCCAAAAGCTTATAAAGTTTTGATTAGAATATTCCAATTCACATTGTCGAAAGCTTTCGACATGTCAATTTTTATTCTTGTGTTTCATGTTTCATGTTTTTTTTTCTTCTTTTTTTTCTTTTTATGCACATGATGTGTTATTTTTTGCAATCGCACGTAGTCTACAATGTAGATAAGGAGGGTACGGTTCTCTCACTAAGATTGATAATATTATTCATAATTACTAAACAAATTCCATGCTAAAATATTAAAACAATAATTTTAGAATATTTTCATGAAACTAATTAAAAGAAAACTAAAGAAAAATATCGTAGTTATTGTCCAAGGAGAGATAGGTCTAGGGTTTTGGATTCCACTACTTCTAATGCTTGTAAACTCAATAAAAATAATTTTGACAAAATATTCTTAATGTACTCAAGGCAATTTCAAATCCAATCTCATGCTTCTATTGCTTGGAGGATTTTTTTTTTTAATGAATCCTTGAACATTCCAAGAAAGGATCTTCATGGAGAGAAGATAATTAAAATACTCTTATAACAAACCTATTAACAGAAATATAATGAAAATACAAAAACAAATACGTGAAGAAAATGCAGTATGAAAATGTAATTGACAAAAAGAATATTTAAGAGATATAATGAAAAGAAAGATCATAAAATAACCCAAAAATGTTATGCAACTTGATATGAAATATTGTGAAAGAAAGTAAGACTGAAAAAGGCGGAGCATTATAAACCTGATTCTCATTGTCTGCGTTTGTTGCTTGTTCATCTCCAGTTGTGAACATGTGAGTTGTTTGATTGTCGATGGTGTTGTCATAAATGGTGTCAGAGGTGAAATTTTCAGCATCTAACATAATAGGATTTGGGTCATCATTTATCCTCAAACGTTTTCCTAGCCTAGTTTCATCAGTATCTTCTGGGACATCTTTTTTGGGAAGAAAATTCATAATAATAGCTATACCATCTTTGGGAGGGATAAAGATTGAGACTTCACAAACTTTTTCATTTTTTTCTTTGATGATGGAGCAGAGCTAGTAGAGATGAACGAAATATTTTTTTTGAATGTTGGTGGCCTTTCCAAAAAAATTATGTTTTTTCATGTGTCTTTGCTAAGAAACTAGCAGCATCCTTGCAAGCACCTTTAGAGTGGTTCATGACATAACACTCAGTACAAATACCACTTGGTTATCTTTCATAAAAAAATTTTTTACCAGTAAGTGACCCTTGCATCAGTTATAGATTTAACACACACACCTTGACCGGACCACTCCCAATTGGTATTGCATCTTCAGGATGAATCTTGGTTGCTTCTCTCACTTTAGTAACAGCTGCAATATCCATATGCTCTGTAAGAAGATACTTGAGTTGAATCCAGAATTATTGGAAACCTAGTGTTATGTCAGTGTACACCGTATTTGGTATGTCATCATGGACTACTAGTAAATGCTTGTTTATGCTTCAAGGCCTCTATTCAATGACTTTATTCAAGAGGACACAATTAATGAACTTGAAAATCAAGATGTTTGGTTCAACTTCTACAATTCTTAAATCTTCAAAAGTTATGAAAGGCTACGTCAATTTGATGAATCTCTCCACAGTGTCATAGTTAGTTCGTCCTTCGATGATTACTTCGCCAATAACACTAGCTTCCTAGTTAGAGCCTTCTTCTTCTTCATTGTCATTCACATGTTGAAACACCACCACATCATTAGTATCACCCAGATCTAAATTACCTTGCCTAAACTTATTCACTAAGTCACCAACTTGGCAAGAGCTTTATGCTTCCATTTTGGAAATGGTTTTAGGGTTTTTCTTGCTAGTATAGGTAAAAAGGATTTTTTTTTTAGCTAATATGAGGATTAGGGTTGAGAGAATATGTTGGATGTGAATGAAAGAGTATATTTACGCTCTTAATATGGAAACATAAACTACGAGTATTATCTCTAGTATGGAAAGTGTGCCAACTATTAATATTCAATTTGAGAAAGACTGGGAAACAAACTTTCTGTATTAACCTGTAACAGTGAATTTTGAAATTTTTTGAATGTTTAGGATAATGGGATATGACTTGAATCGAACTCAAAGAGTTAAAACTGAGCCAAGAATTCTTCCACCATACCCCAAGAATACTAGAGACACCCACACAGAAAAATCTTTTAAGAAAAAGCTTTATGACATACTCTATAAACGCTTTGATCACAATGAACATAAATGCAAAATCCATATGGGAGATATATCAAGTTGCATGCACATATTATAGAAACAAAAAGTTTAGTTACTCATAATTTAAAAATGAAACAATTAATAAAAGAAAAGATAGCTATATTTTGATACAAAAAATAGTTTAAAAGAACATAAGTTAGACTTAAACATAAGTTAACAGATAACAATGATTTACAAATGATTGTGACAAGACATATCTAAAGAAAACATAGAAGATAGTTTGAAGAGTTAAGAAAAACTAAAAATGAGTTGACTCATTGATCGCCCGATCCTTAGAGCACAAAGCAGTCGATTTCTTTCGCTCTGATATTATGAGAGGTTCGCAATACAAGTTTTTGACATGGTACATTGTACATTATTACACATATAAATCAGTTTATATAACAAATCGAATTTTCAATCCAGACCATTCTTAGGTTTCTACTTCCTTTAAAGTTAAATTTTGAGGACGTCGGTAGACAGTGGGGAGATGGCTCAAATGTCAAATGCATCGAACATATCTCCACTTGTGTTCTTTCATTAGATGAGTTGTCTCTTTGGAGCTTCCACAATCCATTCTGGTAAGAGTATAACAAGTACATTAAGTTTCTCTCGTATGACAGTTTCTACCCAGACTGGTAGATCTTGAGACCAATACATAGTGGTTTGACTGTTTCTAGCTTCCTTTGCTAACAAATCAGCTACCTCATTGGTCTCCCTAGGAACATAATGACATTCCTATTTATCAAAAGACTTAAGCAAATCTAAAAAGTCAATGACAATGTTGTTTAGAGTCCAGTGGACAACACCCACTTTGTCGCATATGGCATTCATCACATTTAAACAATCACCCTCTAAATAAATTACATTTAATAATTGAGGCCTATATAATTTCTTTTAATTAGATATTTTAAAAAAAATTCAATAAGGATAATGGATAGGGTCATCTATACAGTTTGGTGATGTTAATTGAAAGACCCGACTAAACCGAGCCAAAATAATAAGTTACAGCCTTGAGAATGATTTTATTTGATCGTTACCATCCATCCGTGGAAAGTGTACTAAATATCCTAAACCTAAACCTAAACCTACCGTCTTTGTTCTTTCTCCTCTCCCACTTCTACACGCCCAGAAGGAATTTAGGTTTTCAAAATGTCTACTTCTTCATCTCGATGAAAAGAAGGTTCATGGATGGAAGATAATAAATCATTAAGAAAAATATTGATAAAGAAGTTGAAGAATACAAGAAAAGGAATGAGGGGGTCAAAAACTAGTAATTTTTTACCAGTCAAAGAATTTGTGTGGCATTGCACCACATATGCTTCTTTTATCAACAAAGTAGGTTTGTTATTTGTTGCTGATGGATTTGCAAGGAAATTCAATCCTGACGACCTATCTGATAATGGTATAATGTCTGAAACCGAGGAAAAAGTATTTTGCATTAGAAATCAAATGCTTGTTTCTATTGCTGGAAACATGACCTGTATTAAATACATTTTGGGGGCTTGAACGGGGGGTTTACTCAAAAAATACTTTTAGTGATTTATAAAGAATTTAACGGAGTTACAAGGTATTATGTTATTGGTTGTCTACTTTGAAAATCTTTTTCAAAGCTTATGTTACTGGTTGTAGATTATAAAATGTCTTCTTGTATTACTCGTTAAAAACATGAAAATTCAAAACTTTGTATACTTACATATTTTCAAGACTTTGAGTGACTTTTGTATATATATTTGCCTTGATTAAAGTCTTTGCAAAATATGTAAGATTTTGGAAGACTTCCAAACTTTTATTTTATTCCATAAATATACAATCTATCAAACCCATATGAAATGCATATGAGTTAGTAAGTTACTCCATGATATGAATAGTAATAATATTTATTTTTATTAAAAATCTCTTTCAAACATTTATTTTTATTTTTATTATTACGTGTTAATGTGTAAATATATATTTTTTATTTTTAATATTCATTGTATTTTGTTAAAGTAAAGAATGATGTTGTATATACAATAATAATATATTTTATTAATTTTTCAATTAGTTGAAGTTAGTATAATAAATAAGATATGGTACATTACGTATTTATTTTTACAACTCTTCAGGATTCTACAAATCTCTATAAGACATTACATAACTCTGCAAGGTTTTGCTAAATTTTGTAGAACTCTGAGAAAGTTATTAATTTTCATGACTCTTTACAAATCTGTAAAAATATTTATTGAGTAAAAACGTATCTACTTAGTGTATCTTCAATTGATTTGTTGTTGATTTTCTGTGTTGGATGAAAAATATAGATTTTATTAGAGTAATCTATGAAGCTAAAAACGGTAAATGGTTGAAATTCTTGATATAAGCCATTAGTGATAGATGATACAAGTACGATCTAGTGTTTCTTTTTCTGAATTAAGTTTGTGATATATTATTATATTATACATGTGAAATTTGGCAGTGATGATTATTACCCAGCTTTATGCCACATATGTTTCAGAAAATTCTTGATATAGAGAGCTGAAATCAATCTGAGACACTTCCATTATTGATTTTCCCTAGTGGTTGTAGCTAAAGTAATGAAACAAGAAGTTTACTGGCCCTGATAATTTCATTTTCATATTGAATCCAAACCTCCGCAGGGGTTGCTCAGTGGAATTGTAAACGCTGTGCCCAATTTGTACGTTTTTCTCAAGCTATGGGAAATGTTGAAAAGCTGTATAAACCGCGTCCTGGTTTTCTAAAAGGAAAGACTTGTTCCATGATGTTCGGTGTGTATGAAAATAATGAGGAAAAATTGTTTTTTGGAGATGACTCGTGTGTATAAGAAATTCTTGATGCAAAAGTTTCTTATAAAATGCAAGACGAGAAAGAGAAACAAATAATATGCTAGATGAGCATGGGTCAGGCGGGTACATTGTAGACATGGCCGTGATTAATGACAAGAATATTAACATATATTATGGGGATCTTTCTCATGTTGAATATCAATTAGTTCTCTTGTTATCCGTTATGCGAGATTAATGTAGAAGAGTCATTTAAGGTACATTTTTTTTGTCATGTATTGGTTGAACTTGTTAGGATTATTCCATTATGTGTTACAATCCTTAAGTTTTCTTTTTGAGTCGGAAAAGTTCAGGTTTATTGAAATAAGTGAAATGAATACAAAAAATTTGGCAGCCTTTTTTATTTCATTAACCAGTTATATCTTTCTCTTGATGTGTACCATGCATTCTGACAACATGAGAGTTAATCTGCTACCTTGTCTTCTAAAAAAAATCTCTTGTTATCTTTATGAAATTATTATTATCGGGGACATAAAGTACACATGTAGGGTCATAAGTACTGAGATTCCAAGAGGCATCCTCAAATAGTTGAATTGAAGATATTCCATGTTGCAATGCATGAAATCTTTGATATTACTTCAGCATCGTAAGCTTATGACAATACTTTTTTTTTCAAATTATGGATCAAATTATGCAAGGTCTCTGCTCCGTCTGTTTATATCCCATGTTTTTTTATACCTACTATTTGGTACTTAGTAATTGCATGAATCTTTTATTTTTGGGTCAGCTCCCCTGTTCATTTTGACCTTATTTTGTTTCACAGTCACTCATGGAGTTGCTGAAATGGGTAAAACCAAATGTTTTGTTCCTCTCTGAAATTAAGTCAAAGAGGGACTTAACGAGGAACATACTAAACTATTTACCTAACACCCAGATGGAATATCCGGGGGACTGGCAATTGCTTGGGGGGATAAGTTTCATTTTGAAGTATTTCATTCAAACCTTAACATGATCAATATTATTGTAAAAAACAATTTCCATTCAAATGAATGATTACTAACATGCTTTTATGGGTCACCAAAAAGTGAACTAAAATTAGAAGTAATGGGCTATTTGGAAGACATTTCTCAAAGGATTAACATAAATTAAATTCCATGGCTAGTAATCGGAGACTTAAAAATAATTTTCAACAAAGATGAAAAAGAGGGTGGCTTGCCTTTTAATAAGGAAAAAAAAAATATGAATTTAATCCAAAGAACTGGACTAGAAGAGTTAGGCTACAAAGGAAACATCTTTACCTGGAATAATAAGAGAGAGGGGATAGCTAATATCAAGGATAGGCTTGATAGAGCCTTGGAAAATGATGAATGGAACTTACAATTCAGTGAAGCCTCTCCGGAAAATCTAGTTTCTATAGGCTCGGACCATGGTCCTATTTGTCTTTATTTAAAACCTATGCATATACATTTAGCTCCAACTTTTAAAATTTACGACACTTGTCTTAAGGAACCTTCTTGCATAGAGGTCATTAAAAAATCTTAGAAAATACACACTAATATGCCCAATTTTAGATCTTATCGATAACATCTCATATGTGGGTGAATACCTTAGCACATGGAAGAATGATGTTTTTGGAGAACCAAATAATTTTTTTTTTTGATCAAAACCATTGAGAATCTATCTTCCAAACCATCTGTAAACACAAACACTAACTTGATAAACCAAAAAATCTTAGAGTTAGAAGCTTTGTATGACACACAGGAAGAAATAGCAAAGCAACAGTCTAGAAATAACATAATTGCACTGGGAGAAAGGAATATAAAATTATTTCATGTAACAACTTTAAAAAGAAAAAAAAATAAATCACATTGAATGTACACAAGACAAGAATGACAAATTAGTTCTAGGAGTGACATAGAGGAGGTTTTAACCTCTTATTTCTCTGACTTGTTTTCTGAGCCTAGCGCAATACAAATGCACAAATATTCAACCATATAAAACCATGCATATCAGAAGAGAAAACCTATCTTTAACTGACATCCCTTCTATGGAGGAAATCTGGAAAGTGGTAAAAAATCTAAAATCCTATAAGGCACCGGGTCCTGATGGATTCCTAGTAAGCTTTTTCAAATTTCATTGGGGGGATTGTAGGCTCTTAACTGGTGGCAGTAGTACAAGACTACTTAAAAAACAAACATCTTAATAGCAATTTAAACAAGAAGTTCCTTTTTCTCATTCCTTGGATTAAAAATCCAAAATCTCCAACAGACTTCACACCAATTGGTCTGTGTAACACCCCTTATAAGGTAATAGCAAAATTTATGGCTAACATGTTCAAAAACACTCTTGAAAAAATAATATCACCTATATAGTCTGCTTTTCTTTCTTCAAGAAGGATTTCTGACAACATAATTACTACCCATAAAATTGTTCATTCAATGAAGAAGATTAAAAAGAAGACAATAAACATAGGTCTCAATATAGACATGTTGAAAGAATTCGACAATGTAAAATTGAAATTCCTTATGAATACTCTCAAAGCTTTCAGATTCCCTGAAGATTGGTTTCAATTAATTTTTCAATGTATTTCTTCCTCTTCTATTGTTGTTCTCCTAAACGGTAATCCCTTTCAGGAGTTTAAACCCTCCAGAGGAATTAGACAGGGGTATCCTTTGTCCCCTTACCTGTTCATACTATGTATGAAAGTTTTCTCGATTGCTTTGCCATCTGCAAACAACTAAAGTGGTTCATGGAATCAAACTGACACCTAAATATACTCTAATTTCTCACATATTCTTTGCGGATTATCTGCTTCTGTTCACCAAAGTTGATCTACGAAGTTGTAAGAATCTTCTAGATGCTATCAACTTATTCAGTACTGCCTTTGGGCAAGTAATAAACTTCTCAAAATCTGGACTATTCCTCAGTAAAAAAGTCCACAATATAATCAAGGGATAATTTGTAGAATGTTAAAGATAAAAAAAAATCAACATCAAAGACACACCCAAGAGTCCCTTAATTCATTGATAGATCAAAACTCAAAGCTTTTGATAACATTATCGAAAAAATGTAACAAAGAATCAAAACATGGTTGGGAAAAATCTTATTACAGACAAGTAAAATAGTGCTGAATAAATCTGTCTTATCTAGTATGCTAACATTTACTATGGGCTGCTTTGTTTTACCTAAGAAAATAACAAAAAGAATCAATGACATTCAAAGGGACTTTTGGTGGGGAAAAAAAAAAAACTCTAAAGGTATTTACATCAAGTCTTTTGACTTCCTGTGTAGACATATAAATCAAGGGGGATTAGGGTTTAAGGATGCTAACAAAGTTAATCAAGCTATGATAAGTAGAATATCCTGGAGATTAGTGAGTAAACCTGATGATCTACAGGCTCAATAACCTGATGATCTGCGATCTCAAATGTTAAAAGGAAAATATTTCAAAACAACTGAAGCTATTCTTTCTAAGAAGAAATCTAAAGCTTCTTGGATATGAAACTTTATACTACAAGGTATGGAACATATCAAAAAATATAGCATATGGGAAGTGGGGGATGACACTTCAATAAACATATGGGAAGATAGATGGATACCAAACAAGGATGGGATTCTGACTAAATATGTTTTCATAAAAAACTAAAACATAACACTTGTATCAGAGTTAATCAACTCTGACACTAAAAAGTGGAATACTAACTTACTGAACTCTATTTTTGAAAAACCTTTAGTGGAAGATATTTTGAACATCAAACTGTACCTATCTAATGATGAGATTATGAAAAAAGATAAAATCAGGTGGACATTAACTAAGAATAGAGATTTTACCGTGAAATCTCTTTATGCAAAACTGCAAAATCAATCTTGCATAACCTCTACTCAAACTAAAAGATTTTGGAGAGGTCCATGGAGTATGGATACTTCTCAGAGAATTAATCTATTCATTTGTAAATGTCTACAAGATTCAGTACCAACAACATAAAAGCTGTGGATAGGCATAAAATGTGTATTCTGCCAACAACAAGAAGAATCAACTTTTCACTTGTTCTTTGATTGAGTCTGTATGGAACTTACAACATATGCTTGTATATGGAGTTTTTTCTAACTTTAACAATCTCTCTTTCTTAGACATCTATAATGTGTGGAGGGAAGGAGAGTTGAACTCTTTCTCTATGGCACTAGCTGCAACTAAGTGCTAGTTTATCTGAAAAGAACGTTGTCTTAGAGTCTTTGAAAACAAAAACAGGACTCCAAAGAAATTTGCTTTAGATATCTTAAGGCATTATGATTATTGGCATCTAGAAGTAAAAAATACAAAACCACAACAATGTATTAATACGTCACAATCTCAGGATTGTTGGAAATTTCCAGTTACTAATACTTTTAAAATAAACTATGATGCTTTAAGGATTTCTGCTACAACTGATGCTGGCTTTGGTTTTGTCTTACGCAACTGGACATGTACTTTCAAAGGAGCGGGAATGGGAAGATGCGGGACTTCGTCAACTGAAGAAGTAGAAGCTGTAGCTTTGGTTTTATCTTACACAACTGGACAAGTTCTTTCAAAGGAGCAGGAATAGGAAGATGTAGGACTTCGTCAGCTGAAGAAGCAGAAGTTGTAGATTTACTACATACAAGAGAGTGGGCCATTACAAATAACTTGCAAAATCTGGTCATTGAAGGAGACAACCAAGCAACTATTAGGTATCTACAAGGAAAGAAAACATCAATCAGCTGGCAATGTGTGGCAATTTTAGATGAAGTTAAGAAGAAAGCAAGATAATTAGTTTCTTTAGGAGATTTTCAGTTCGTAGACAGAAAGGGAAACAAAGTAGGTGATCTTCTTGCAATGAAAGGAAGAAAAATAGTGTCCATCAGCTCAAGTTTTCAAGATCCTCCTCAGTTTTTAATTCTTGCAATAACTTATGACACAGTCAAAGATTATGAACTATGTAATCTTAATTCAAACTCTGTATCTTTTTTTAGTGGACGCTAATCATACAGATCCAGCCATCGGACGGACAGTTCAACCTGAACTTGTTAAAAATGAGACTGAATCTGTAGATTAGCTGTCTCTGCAGTAATATTTCCTCTATTTTCAAAATAAAAAAAAAAAATTCTAGCTCAATTTTCTCTTCCATTTTGATTAAATTAGTATTAGTTTTAGTTGACTTGTGAAAAGCTCTAAGTGGAAGTATTTTTTATATAAGTCCAAAAACCCGGTCAAGGTAGAGCCAAACAAGGGTAGGGCAGCAGCCCCCACTTGGAAACCCGGCGTCATAAGGCTAGGTAGAGCCAAACAAGGGTAGGGCAGCAGCCCCCACTTGGAAACCCGGCATCATAAGGCTATTTTAACACAAATGTTACCCGCTGGCGGCTGCCACTGCTTGAGGTCAATAAATAACATTCCGTGCCATTTTTTACCGGGCCAAAATTCTTAGAGTTAACCAGTAATAACTTGGTGTTTTGAGCGAGTCTTTTCAGGCGCTAAAGCTACTGACTGAACTTAGATTCTTTCCCGCTCTCAGTGTTTTCTGCATTATTCAAATGGGGGAAACTCTTTGTAAAGACAGCAGCCAAGAGCCATGGAGAGTACTGGAATTCTACAGTGGTATTGGAGGGATGGTAAAGATTTTTCTAGTATAAACCCTAATTTTGTTTTTTCATACTTGTTTCTCTCTTTAGGGTTTTGGTAATTATTTGCAGAGATATTCGATTATGGAAGCTGGAGTAGAAGCAACAATGGTGGAATCATTTGATATTAATGACAAAGCAAATGATGTTTATGAACATAATTTTGGCCATAGACCTTATCAGGTATGTATTCATTCCTTTTTTGATTCCTGCTATAATCTGCTTATGAATATGTAAACGATGAAATTAGATACTAGTAATCTCGGTACAGTGTGTGCCGCCATCACTTAAGTTTGTAATTCCTTACTTCTTGCTTTGGAGACATTAACAGGGATGAATTTTAGTCACCACAAGAGGGTGTAGCTAATGACATATTTTTCATTTTGTTATCTAGCTAATGATTAATTCTCCATTTTGTTATCTTTCGGAGGTATATTTGTTCTTAGTTATGTGCCTGTAATGTTATGTGTAATCACTTCCACGTTGTGTTGCCAGGATAACCTGTAGTGATAAATTTTCCATTTTGTTATCTTTTGGAAGTATATATATGTTCTTAATTACCTGTAATGTTTTGTGTGTGAGTAGGGAAATATTCAAAGTCTAACTGTTGCTGAGCTAGACAAATATGAGGCGAATGCGTGGCTGCTTTCTCCTCCATGTCAACCTTATACACGGCAAGGTCTAGCTTTCGAGTTATGTGTTCCTTTTTTTGGGAGTTTGGAGTTGGAATTTCTTGTGTTTGTTTAATAATTTGTGTTTTTCATAGGTTTGCAGAAGGATTCTGGTGATGCACGCGCATTCTCTTTTCTTAATATACTTGAACTTATCCCGAAACTGTCAAGCCCTCCACTCATGCTATTCGTGGAGAATGTTGTTGGGTTTGAGGTACACAGTTTTAACGATCTGGAGATTTATGATTATTGTTATTATTTTTCACTTCTCGACTCTGACTTAGATGTAGTAAGTTTCTTTGGTGCATATTCTGACTACATATTTATTGTTTTCCAGACATCTGATACACATAAGCAAATGGTCGAGATGTTGAAGAAGACTTCTTTTACCACACAGGAATTTATTTTGAATCCATTACAGTTTGGAGTGCCTTATTCTAGACCAAGATACTTTTGCCTGGTAACTTCCTTATCTTTTTGTCTTCGATATTCTTGTATTCTGCATATACTTCTCACTTTCTTCATTCCAGAAGATGAAGTAATCGCTCTAGAAATACGGCATTAGTAAATTTAGCTTGTTGTAAAACCCACAGCTGGGATAAGTAATTTTCTTCTAGTATGCTAAAGTATATGCTGCCTCAGTTTTGGAGCATTCGTAGCCGTTTATCTTGTTGCACGGAACTTGATTGCACCAGTCCAGCTATGTCGATATGCTGTAATAGTGATCTGGGGAAGTTCCCAGGACGAATTAGGATACCTTACAGAAACTTACCCATTAGGATAACCCATATGTTATGGCCTGACATTATGACCTAGGAGCTGATGCCTGTGGAAAGTAAGGAAATAGGGAAAACAAGAGGCTTTTGTTAGAAGTTTCAGGGATGGAACATATCCTGAAGAGAACACATCACTAGATAATCCTTGCAAGCTTTTGTGATTTTAGTGCTTAATTGTTGAGGTGTCCTCATCACTCTTCAATAGATTAATGGTATTTACAATCTTATGCATTTTGTTCCACGCGGCAAATAGAGTGTGTGTGTATTCAACAGAAATAATTATAGAGTAAAAATCCTTACTTTGTAGGAATGATTTGGGTATGCAGTACTAATAGATAACATGACACACAGGGAAATTGTCTCAGTGTATCTATCAAAAATAGATAAAATCGAAAAGAATGGTCTCAATGGGGATCTTGGAAGGGGTGGTTCGTGGGATTTCTGTCTAATACTTATAGTGTAACGAGAATTCCTCATATTCTTCTTGATGTCCTGCGCAGGATTTCAGTGGCTTAGATATGTAAATCATTGTAATATTGTTTGAGGAGGTGCTTGTTTGTTTATAGGTAATCAGACGGTGAAGCACACTTATAGGGGTGGTTCTTTTTACATATTATAGGACCTAGTGGATCATTTGCTTACACTTCGTAGTTAATTTCAATTTTATGATTAAAGAAACAGAGAGACAAACAAGAAGGAGAGGTAGAGGGCCAATCCCCTTCTCAGGAACAACATTTTCTCTAGTGATTTCTCTCTGACAAATTGCATGCTGGGGAAAATAATTCTAAATTCATGTCTACTTGGATGCCTTTTCTATGGTTTGGCTACAAATCAGAATTAGTTTAAGCTTAACGGATTAGTGCTAATCTTTATTAGAGTAGATTAAGGTATAATCATGTATGTAAGCATGTTTTTGGTTAATGCTACATCAAGTCTAGACTCTAGAGTAACTTAATCAGACCTTAGTAGCCAAGAACGGGAACGAGGTCGGGAGCGGGAGCGAGGACGGAAGCGCGGATCGTCAAATTTTCAAAAAATGAGATACCAGAAGCGAGTTGGGAGCGTGAATTACATTTTTTCAGAAATATTAGTTATATTACCAATTTTCCAATTTTGTAATCAAGCAATAAGACAAGTACATAAACTATTTAGAAAATCTTACTTAAGACAAGTACATAAACTATTTACGTACTAGCATTTGGTAATGCAAGTTTTTTTACTTTAGCACTATCACCGAACATGATTCTTGCATCAAGTTCTTCTTTTTCTAAAATCTCTCTCATCTCTTTTGAAACTTTAGAACACAGGTTTACACCTTGAGGCTTGGTGCCCGGTAAAACACCGATCAAGTGTTGACGTACCCTTGTAGAAGATCCCATATAGGGTTCCACTTTGCACCCGAAATTGCATATGAACTTCTTCCCACCACCACCTCCTCCTTTATCTCCATCTTTCTTATCAATCTTTTGAACGGACTTCCAAAGAGGAGTTGTGGTTAATTCTTCAGCTTGGTCACCATCATCCTCTTCTAAATTTATTACTGAGTTTGAAGATGTATCCATGGAAGAAGAAAGGATAAAGAAGAGACATGATTTGACGATTTGGTTTGCTGCTGAAGGTATGAAATTGAAGGCCTTATAAAGATTTATCACGTCTCTTTAGTTCTAGGTCTAAAGTTGGAAATAGGTGAGATTTAAGTTTCATGTCGGAACTAGTGGTGGAATTAAGATTCAGTTGGAATTGGTCGGAAGTTGAAATCACACGGTTCTGAATGTTGGGAACGCGTTTTTTGCATGCCAGGAGCGCGCTCCTAACACGGATCTCACTTGGGAACGCAGAACCACGTATCTCATGGAGATACGGGATGGCCTTTGACGTTCCTGGCTACTAAGAATCAGACTTTGAAGTGGCATACATCACATGTCAAGAATGAGCTGTTCCTCCAACTCCTGATGGCAAGGTTGGAGGACATGTATGAAGCTTTTTAAGGACCCTCTTATGGCCTCATGCATGAATGTTTTTTCTTCCATCAATAGAGCTGGAATAAATAGAAGCAGAAGTCCAAGTAAAAAGCCTAATTGAATTAGATTATATTTCTATATATTTATGCTATGTATTATGCTTGTATGAAATGAGCCGAATTCCAACAATAAGTCTAAAAAAATAACTTTTTTTGCTATGTATTTTGTTGGTCGTATTGGTTGTAGAAGATGTTAATTGTAGGGTTAATTCTGATCATAAGGTAAGCTATAATCATGTTTAAGGATAAATAATGATATTAAAGTGCTGAATTTCCAACATCCTGCACTTCATCTTTTCAGCTGTTTTTATTTACAGGCGAAAAGAGAACCCTTAAAATTTCTGAAGCCGCACTTCAACAACCAGCTACTGTGGAATCCTAGTCCCTTGTCCGATAACGATGATAACACATGGATGAATGGGGATGATCAATCACATGAAGGATGGGAAAAATGGCTTCATTTATGCAAACCAATCGAGAACTTTCTGGAATTCAATTGTCCTATTAATCGATTGGATTGTATGGAATCACAGTTGTGCAGGGAATCAAGTGCTTCTGCCAGGGGTTGTGAAAGTTTCGAAAGTACGACAGAACAAAATGACCCTGGCAATAATGTTGCAGGACAATATAATGTTCCACTGTGCTTGATTGAAAAATTAGGAAGTGCGATGGGTATCCTTTTCAAATTTTACTTACTATCTCTGATATCTCTTTTTTTATTGTATCACCAAGTTTATCCTTAAGTGGCCATTTTAGATATTGTTTATTCTGATTCAAAACGATGTTGCTGTTTCACAAAAAGCTATTACCGGTACGTTAAGGGCACTGGATCTCTCTTGGCAACTATACAAGTAAGATTCTTATATGTAGTAATTTTTTCCCCTTAAATTTCCATCTTATGGAAAGCAATCTATTTTTGGTACTATATCGAAAAAATGACCAAAATTTGTTCTTCGCTTTTGTCATGATACTTGCTTTTCAATTGATTAACAGCCAGAGAAGAAGGGTAAACTATCACCCTTGTCGGAGCAGGGGTTGCGATATTTTACACCTAGGGAGGTAAAACCATTCTTACCCATCTTTTCCTCCTTTTATCATTTTCTTATTGGCAACCTACTGATCCCTTATGTGAACTATATTTGTATAATATCAGGTTGCTAATCTACATTCTTTCCCAGAAAATTTTCACTTTCCTGAGCACATAAGCCTTAAGCAACGGTATGTTACATTTGAAGATTTCAGGTCATATTAAATGATGGAGGATACCTTTCAGGACCTAATAAAATTTCCTTTCTCTTAATATAAAGCAGAACACAAAATATAATCCATAATCTCTTGTTTTCTTGATGGTTGTATATGTACCGTTTCCTTCTATTTTCTTTTGCTCTTTATTGTCTCATTGCGTGAATGCTTAATTTCGTTTTTTGCAGGTATGCATTGTTAGGTAACAGCCTAAGTGTAGCAGTTGTCGGTCCATTACTGCATTATCTTTTCAGTAAACCATCATGATTGTTATTGTTATTAGTTGATTTGCTTATATATATATTAAATTCTAGAGTTTTTGGAAGATGAACTTGCGGTATGTAATCATTATTGGTTTAAGTATTGCAAAGTCTTATGAAATATATGTGCCTTAACGTTTATTGTGAATCGAGCTGATATTTCATATATGCTATTATGTTTTTTATAAACTGAAAATAGAACAAATTCTTTGAGAATTTTTCTCGCAGTATCGATCTACTTGTGATCACACTTTTGTGTTATTACTGCTTGACACACTCCGTAAGATTTTCTTATATTGAGTCATACCGATTAAAATTATCTCTTTGTTCGTACCTGGCGTTGAGACTAAATTAAGTCGATATTAAGGATACAAATCCATGTGATTTGTTAATGTCCGACAAAATCTTTCTTTTTCATACCTGGGGGGACTTCTTAAATGAACTTGTGCTTAATTATTATATCTTTATGGGGTCTGTGGCTGTGGAATTTGAAGGGGATGCTTGTATCTTAAATCTCCTATATGAGCGCTAAGTATTTCTTACAATGTGATATCATTTAAATAAAGTTGAGATGTAAACACCTTGGAATCCTGAAGTATCTTTTGGTTGTATTCATTACAATCCCACGATTTTCGTACCTTTGCTAATTTTATTGACAAAAAGGAGGAGAATTATTTAGTAGTTTCGCACTACATACACATACATAAGGGGGAGTGAATCAATAATCTATAGGTTTCACCTATTATGCAAAAGATGTAAGTATTGATTAAGGGGGAGAAAGATATCACCGTAGTATTACTTCAGAGTTGGGATACAATTAAACTTTGGAAAAGATAATGAAACTATGTTTCTGTATAGCGACGATTGGGAATATTTGTTTTCAAAAGTTGTTATCGGTACGGATCTTCAACAATAACGATGCTGAGTTGAACACGTTCACAATCATTACAACTTATAGTAACGAAGAATTCAAGGATTTGAAGAAACCAAGAAATTAAGCATGATGGATTCGAGGAGTTTTCAAAGCTTTATTTTTTATCCACATGTATTGATAGTTTTGTCAGTAAAATGACAAAGGGGGAGCTTGTTAGAGCATTACTCGGTCGTACTCACAAGTGTTGCTATCTCAAGCTTGTTGTCAAATTTAATTGTCAAAACTATGTCTTGATTTCTCGTCTACAATTAGTTAAGTCTCCGATTATGATAGAAGTTTAGTTGAGAAACGGACATCACGGCAGTCATCATTGCGTTCTACCAGTTGAAGGCGAAGATCAACCAAAGTTTTTGGAGAACTTCTTCAACAAAAGGTAAGTGGAGACTGAACCACCTATTTCTCAAGTTATATTCATCTTTCTATCTATGAGAAGATGTCGCATAACTAATTAGACTATCATACATATACAAGAATTTCAAGTCAAGTCTATCTTGGTAATTAGTTCTCGAAATATAATGACTAAGCTTAACGAACATTTGTTCATACTTGATGAATTTCGGTTAAGGACAGTTTATTATTCGCAATCAAAATCAGGACTCAAGTTTTATCGTTCCAAAATAGCCTGGAACAGTGATATGTGTCATTGATATTATTATGGAATGTTTCAAATCGATTTAGAGAGAAATATAGAACTATTGTAGACTCGGATATAAGATAGTGTTATCAGTCTTACAAACTGGGAAAACTGTTATAAGTCTGAAGTCGTATTACATGTACTTGTACACGTAGCGGAGTAGCTATATGTCGACAAACATATTTTTGGTATGCATATCATTATACACATCATGTAAAAATCTGTTAACTCGTGAACCGGATCAGTACGCATACCTGTATGCAAACCTAAAAAAGGAACTGTGGTCACGGAACCGGTTTGGTATCCATACCGGTACACGTACCCGAAAAGTTTTGTGTTCCAGAACTTCGGTTTGTGTATCCATACCGGTACGCATACCAAAATAGCTTCGTGGACTCCGGAACCAATTATAGTCTTAAGGTATGTTGAAGTAGTATTCAATCAAATTAGTTAGTCAATAACCCCTATTGTTCAGGGATGTAGGATGTTTATTTATTCTTTCAGTTAGGTTACCAGTAACTCCAGTAGCAGTCGTGGTTGTTTGATCCTATTTCTTAGCTTAATGTAAGGCTATATATAGCCGTCTATGTTTTCATCCGGAATAACAAGGAAATACAATATTTTTCCTTTGCAATCGGTTCTTTAGATTTGGAATCACATCCAGATAGGGATGGTTTGTGAGAAAGCAACAGTTTTTCTTTTGAGTGAGAGGAATTAATAAGATGGAAACATAGAGTAATTTTGTCCAACCATCAATTCCAAAGTTTGATGGATATTATGATCATTGGTCTATGTTGATGGAGAATTTTCTCAGATTAAAAGAGTATTGGGATTTAGTTGAAATTGGGATTTCAACTGTAGCAACAAGAGTGAAATCTATAGAAGCTCAATTGAAGGAAATCAATGATGCAAAGCTGAAAGACTTGAAGGCGAAAAATTATTTGTTCTAGGCTATTGATCGAACAATTTCGCATACCATTTTGGATACCAGATCAGCCAAAAGCATTTGGGATTCGATGAAGAAGAAGTATCAAGGAACCGATCGCGTACAACGTGAACAATTGTTAGCTCTCAAAAAGGACTTTGAGGTTCTTCATATGAAGGCAGGTGAGTCTGTAAATGGGTATTTCTCGCGAACTTTAACTATTGTTAACAACATGAGACAACATAAAGGAAAGGTTAGTGAAGAAGATATTGTTGAAAAAATATTAAGGTCGATGACTTCTAACTTCGCCTATATAGTATGTTCAATTGAGGAGTCAAAAGATCTTAGTACTCTTTCAATTGATTAGCTACAAAGTAACTTATTGGTCATGAGCAACACATGAATGCAAGCCAATTATTCTATTGAACTCGTATATATAACTTAATGTAAGGCTATATATAACTTATCTTGCCCTATTGGAGATATAATCTCAAGCCAATTATTCAATTGAACTCGTGCGATAGAAAATAAAAATATCAAATCGCTCAACTACAAGATAAGTAGTTTCGTCTGGCTTCACAATCCCAATGAAGTCTTAAAGTCGTTAACCTACAAGGTCTCGAGAAGAAACCTAAGGTTAAAGGAGAATCGACTCTAGCAAAACTAACTAGTATCACACGGGAGGTGTGGGGATTAGTTTTTCCATTTTCTAGAGCTCCCCTATATATAGTTTTCAAATCAGGGTTTGCTATCTAAGTTACCTTGGTAACAAAGCATTCAATATTCACCGTTAGATGAAAAACCTGATTCAACCAAGCTAATATCTTTCATCCGTTAGATCGAAACTTAACTTGTCACACACAAATGAAATGTATTTCATTTAGGTTTGAGTAACCATACCTAAACGTGTACATTTGGTTGGTTCACAAATAGTTAACCAATGGTTATCCATATGAGCACTTTCATATTAACCGTATTCATCTTTCTCATAACTAGTTCAAATGACTCAAAAGAACTAGTTGAAGAGTTGTTCAATTGCTTAGGTCTTTATGCATAGACACAATTGAAACAAAATCGGTTTGATTCATTTGAAACAATTCATGAACAATATAGCCACGGTTTGCAAAGATTTCATTCCTTATACATTATTGTTTTAAGTTCATGAACTACCGATTTGAGAAATAACCAGCTTGGGTACGCGTACGGGTATGCGTACCTTAGCTACCGGATTTTGAGTTGGTTTTAGTTTCCACTCAGCAGAAATGTTCGGGTAGAAAAGTTCCTCCAGTATGCGTACGGGTACGCGTACCTAAGGTGGATGGTTTATGAGTTCATAAACTCCAAACTCAGCAGAATTTTCAGGGAAGAAAAGTTTCGCCAGTACGCGTACGGGGAAGTGCGTACCCAACCTGTCTCCTTCACCAATACCGCATGCACACAGTTGGTTTCCGGTACATGGATTTATACACTAATGTGCAAACACACTATATATGCTTATATCCATATATGGTAATATTAAATCTATATTTTAATCATTGAAACATTCTTCTATAATGTTATAACAATCATTATTCACGACTATCGTCATCAAAGCTAAGATTGAAACATCATCATGACTTTCATCACGGGTGAAGATGAAAATGGTTAAAGCGAAAGCTTACCAACACATATTTAGAGAAAAAGATAGGAGAGTAAACTCGGCTCGAAATAGCAAATGTGTATGTATGAAAACTATCATACTTATACGAATTTTGTCTCAAGAGTAGGAGATAAAACAGACTTTTGAGTGATAGATGAGTTCAACTCTCCACATACCTTTTAGTCGGATGAAGTTCCACTGGTTCCTTGAGTAGTTATTCGTCTTTGTAAGATAATCTCCATGGAGTCTGGAGCTCAACTATACTTAACTGTCTTAGACCGAGACTAAGCTATAAGTAGAATAGAAATCAAGACATTAGTTTTGATCACTAACATTGACAAACATGCTTGAGATAGCAACGCATGCGAGTTCGACCGAGCAATGCTCTAACATCTTTCAAATCAGGGTTGCTTACAATCAAAGCTAAGATATCTTAGTAACAAAGCATTCAATATTCACCATTAGATGAAATCCTGATTTAAGATACAATCTAAGTCTGCTTAAAAATAAAGTAATCAATATTCACCGTTAGATGGTCTTAGATTTTTACACACAAATAAAATATACCTTCATTTAGATATGGGTAACCATACCCAAACGTGTATATTTAGCTGGCTCAATAACAGTTAACCGAAGTTAGCCATCTGGACACTTTTGTCTTGACCACATTCATCTAACACTTCTAGACCAAATGTGATGACCAATCAATCATGAAAGATAAAAAAATAAATCAAATTGTGTTTCAAATAGAGTTTTTCAATTGTTCACTGTCTCATAGAAATATATATGAACAAATTGAAACAAAATCGGATTAATTCGTAATCGTACAAAGTACTTATACAAGAATCAATTCATGAACATTAAGCCAAGGTTTGCAAAGATTGCATTCCTTAATTCATAAATGTTTTAGTTCTTGAGTATGAAAATCATACATAACCGATTTTAGAGCTTAACCACTGTGTTCGCAAACCAGGTACGCGAACAACAACTCCAGACCTTAGCATGTCCAGCCGTTCGCAAACAGCCGTCCCGGACCCAACTCAGGTAAAAACTTTCTCATACTAGGTACACAAACAAGGTTTCTGGACCTTCACAGGTAAAACCGTTCGTATACTTGGTACGCAAACAAAGTTCTCGGACCTGAATTATACCAATATAGTTCGCATACTAGGTATGCATACCGAGTTGTATCCAGATATAGGTAATTGTTCTAAACTCTCATTTCAATCATTGAAACATCCTTAGAAGATGACAATGGTAATCTCACACATACCATTTGCTTCAAGTAATTTTCAAGTGATCGAATGATCAATATGAAACTTCCCAAGTTAACATCAAATGACTTTCTCACACAAATTAATCATATAATATGTTCAAGGTAATTTTCACATGATCATCTTTTGACTTAATATTTAGTTTCCAACAAATAAATTGTTTCCAACTAAACTCGTTAAGAATATGATGAACATAGTTAAAGAAAAAATCTTCCAACACATATTTCGAGAAAAAGATAGGCGAGATAAACTCGGCTCAAAATATTAAATATGTATAATGTAAAAGTCTATATAGTTATACGACTTAGTCTCATTAGAAGATAAAATAGAATAGACTTCTGAATGATAAATAAGTTTTAGTCTCCACATACCTTTTGTTTATGAAGTTCCTCCAAGATCCTCAGTAGATCTTCGTCTTCAATTGGTGAATGCCGTGAAGTCTAAAGCTCAACTACACATTATATCATAATCCTAGACATAGACTAGAAATCAAGTATATAGTTTTGATCAACTAAACTTGACAAACAAGCTTGAGATAGCAACACTTACGTGTTCGATCGAGCAATGCTCTAACACACACTAGTGGTTTTCGCAACAACAAAAAAAAAAAAAAACGAATAGGGAAAGCTGTAACGTGAACCCCGGTATATGAGGGGTGCACAAATTTGGACTCTACAAAAGTTGTTGCATAACTTGTTATGCAGTTTAGAAAATGGGTGCATAACACGTTATGCAACAACTTTTTTGTTAGTATTGAAACTAACAACAAAAAAGACTGCATAACTTGTCATGCTCCTACTATAATATCTGCATAACATGTTATGCAGTCGATACAATGGATGCATAAAGCATTATGCAACCACTTTTTTGTAATCACTGAAATAAAAAAATGTTGCATAATCTTTTATGCATCCAAGGAAATAGATGCATAACTTGATATGCATCTGAAAATACGGCTGCATAATGCATCAACTTTTTTTGTAAGCAATGAAATTATACAAAACAATGGATGCATAACTTGTTATGTAGTCGAGAAAATGATTGCATAATTCGTTATGTGTCTTTTTTTTGTGATGTTATTTTTTTAGTCATATATATCATTTTAGTGGTTGCGTAACTAAATTACTAGATGCATGAACCAAAATATGGTTGCATAACGTTTTATGCATTTTTGTTGAGTCTGCATAATGTGTTATGCATCTTTTTTTGTTGGTTGCATAATGGTTATGTATCAAGTTTTCGAAAATTTTGCCTAAAAGAACAATCATTTCCGACTTTTTGGTAAAAATGTTAAATTTACAACAATACTCATTGCGTAGATCTCATTAAAATCTTTCCAACGAGATAAAAATTTGTTAAATTCTAAGTCCTGGTTTTTTAAACGTATTTTATTCAAGTTTACTTTTATAATTATACCCTGATAATGAGTTATGGAGACATTTTCCATAATTTCAAATAATTATGGGTGTCACGGAAACGATAAATATTTTGGTCCTACCAATAAGAAAATAATATTTTTGGGTCATACCCTAATTTTCCCATACTCCATATCCTATACCTAAACCACTGTCTCTTTTATTTCTCCTCTCTCACTTCTAGGTTTTCAAAATGGCTACTTCTTCATCTCAACGAGAAGAAGGTTCATGGATGGAAGATAATAAAGAAAGTTGAAGAATACGAGAAAAGGAATGAGGGGGTCATAACCAGTAAAGTTTTACCAGTTAAAGGATTTGTGTGGCATGGCACCACATGTGCCTCTTTCATCAACAAAGTAGGTTTGTTATTTGCTGTTGATGGACGTGGAAGGAAATTTAACCCTGACGACCCAACTGATAATCAGGTAGTGTCTGAAACTGAGGAAAAAGTATTTTTTGATTGGAAATCGAATGCTTGTTTCTATTGCTGGAAACGGGACCTGGATTAAATACATTTTTTTTGGGGGGGGTAAGACCAGAGGTAATGTCTCTACTTAGTGTATCTTCAATTAATCTGTTGTTGATTGATTACATTCTGATTTTCTGTGTTAGATGAAAAATATAGATTTTCTGAGTAATCTATGAAGCTAAAAACGGTAAATGGTTGAAATTCTTGATATAAGTCGTTATTGATAGACGATACAAGTACGATCTAGTGTTTCTTTTTATGACTTAAGTTTGTTATATATTAATACTAAAATTAAAATTAACATGTGTAATATACATACATACATACATACATACATATATATATATATAGGGTAATTTTGTTATTTTTTTAAAAGAAGTTAAAAACAAATATCTTTCCATTAATTTATTAGGATTCTAATATTTATAGTCATAAATATTTTTATTAAACAAAATGAAGATTAATATAAAATATATTAAATAGATTTTTTTATGTATATACGAAGATACTGTTTAAGATTTTGGATTGAGTTTATAAAAAACTAATTCTATAGTTATAAAAAATTAAGGGTATATTTGATAGTTTAATGAGAAAATGTGTCTACAAAATGAAGGGGACAGGTAAAAAAAGACGGACCAAAACTAAATAGAGGACATATAAAAAAAGACTGATAAAATATTATGATAGCTTTAGCAAACCACCAACATAGATCTTTATCGGAATGCTTCTTGAAGAGCAGTGCTTGTTGTTAAATACTTCTTAAGTTAATTCATGGCTCTTTTTCTTTTTTACATTTAGCTTAAGTTGAAGTTAGAGTTTTTTTTTTTTTTTGGTAATTCAATTTTCATTGATGGAAATCATGATTGCATGGATCTCAAGTACATCAAATTCAAAAAGCAACAAGAAACAACACGCTCGTAGCGATACATGATTGAAAATTCCGACAAGGCAAAGAGAAGGAATTCCAAATGCTGACCTAATACAAGAACCGATTGAATCGAAGAGAAGATGGTCTTCATAATATTTATGGACCATTTGATAAATGTCTTCCTGATGAATTAATGCTCCAATGGTATAGGGGTAATCTGCAAATTTGTTGACCGACGAATCGAGAGTAACCTAAATCCGGCGAACAAGTAACCCTCAAAATAAAAGAGAATCACCATGAAGGTGAAGACAAAAATCAACATGAAGGTGAGGAAAAGAAGCCAGAGTCGGAAAACAAAGCATAATTAGAATCATGTTATTCTAAAACTAAAACACAAAAAAATTAAGATCCTTGCTCAGATGTTGCCCCAAAATGGACTAGATCTGAGCAAGAAGATGAAGTTGGTTTTTTTTTTTCTCTCTAGAGAAGTACAAAGATAGGGGAGATGAAAGGGTTCCGTGTTATTGTTAAATATCGGGTTATATGTGCATGATTTATAGTTGTTTTTTTTAAGCAACGTTGTTGTTTTTGTTGTCGGAGCATCGTGATATTTGACTTTTCATTCTCCGATCTCTGTACATTTGACTTGCTGTTTATAATATTGTCAAACGTGGATAACTATTTTGTTTTAATCTAATTTACTACGCAATATCCTCTTGTAGGTTTTGTTCACAAAATTGCTGGTGGTTTGTTTTGGTGAGATGGGACTAATCTCATATATTCATGATATAAATTATTAGACGTCTCCAAATAGCATGGCCTTACAGTCTAGGCCTATAAAATATAATGGCGGTCCATAATAAAAAAAATTATCCATATTTTATCAATGTCTTCTTTTCTTGTATTTTTTATATTTTTTTTGCCCTTTTTGCTAGAAAAAATAAGCTAGGAGAAATGACCCTGAGACAAGATAGTCACAATACATGAAGGAGGGTTAACTAGTGACCAGCTAGTATCAAAACCAGATTTTGCATTGTGAGCTAAATTAGATGTTATAGTATTGTTATTTTTTCCCGATAAAGGCATTATTCCTAGAAAACTTGAACTTAATCATGGGAATTCTCTGCAGAATCTGTGTTCTAATTCTCTAAGGGAAAACGTAAATCACACCACCAACTTTTTTTTCCGGCAACCTGTATGGACAAAACCTAATACAATTGAAAGTAATGATCCTTGAAAATATGTATATAAAGTATATATCTCTATCTCTTCTCAGTCAGAAAGCCTAAACAATGAATTCCGTGAACCTGATTGTTAAGAAGACTACTTGGACGATCCAAAAAAAATCAATATCCAAAATCATTATAGCCGTATCCAAATATTCAAATCTGAATTATGCCAAGCAGGAAACTTGTTATCTATCTTTCAAGATACGAATTCTACAAGAAATGAATCTCTTAATTGATCTTAATTATATGGACATATCTACTAAGATTGAATATGTACTACTTTTGTAAATCTTATTATAAAGATAAACAATATATTGGGGAAAGGTAAAAACACAAGACACCGTAATAGCAGAAAAATCCCAGACCTCCTTCAGATTTGAACACCAAACTGTATTAAGCCGATACATACACTAGCCTACTATCAGACTAGAATGTAGTGGAGATCGACTCTAAGATATTCAGTTATAGTCACACTCCTTACGTATCTTGAACCTCGTAAAGCTCTGAGCAATTGAAAACCTTAGCTGACGTCCTCCACATCCTAAGAGTTGCTTCGAACTAAGTGAAGACTTTTGATACCAATTTTCCTCTAAAAGATAATCCTATTTGATTTCCCTTTAGATCAAAGCTCAAGGCTTGGAAATATGTTTGTAATAGATAAAGCTAGAAAACCTCATAATATGTAACACCTACACTCGGTTAGATGAGAAGCCTAGATCTTTAACCACCTCTTAAAAACAATCTTGAACTAATCAATTAAGAATAGTTTTTAAATGTCTATATTGATGAATCACAAAGTCTAAAACAAAGAGAACTTTGTGATTTTTATCTATCTTGTCTGAAATAGATCACGGAAACCTCGATAATAGAAAAATCAAGATCTGGATTCACGAGCTATCAAGGTAAAAATAGTCGGTCCTGGATTCAAGAATCCCCAAGTGAAGTCTTTAAATCATTGACCAATTTATGTTTCTCAGACGAAGCCTTGGTCAATATAGGATGACTCTAGCTATCAAGCACTTCACCATTTCAAGAAATTTGCAATGTTGATATTTTTTGGTTTGCAACGTTTATAGACATGCTTACTGAGCAACGTATATATCCGTTGCAAACCCGAAAATACGTTGCTTTAATTCGGTATTTTCCTAAAATAATTAAGCAACGTTAACATAAATTTTAAAAACCATTTCCCTCCCAAATTTTATTTTCCCTTACAAGCTTTTATCTAACAATCTATATTTTCCCTCCCAATTTTTACTTCCCCCATATGTTGCCTCTCAAATTTGTACTTCCCCCCAAAATTTTATCATCTACATATTTGTTTCAATTTTAATTTTACTTGCTATCACTTTTTACTTTTAGCAATATTACCGTTAATATATTATTTTTTTAATCATTTATTCACTAATTATAACACTTTATTACTTTCATTAACTAGTCTTAATCGTTAATACTTATTAATTTATAATCATTTCTGGACTAATTACAAAACTTCATCATTACATTTATCGATTAGTCTTAATCATAAATTAATTATTATTTTCTAATTATTTTTTCACTATCTACAAAGGTTTATTGTTTTCATTAATCAGAGTCCTAATCATTAATTAGTTATGGTTTGTTAATTTCACTCAGATCCCCCCCCTCCCCTTTCTCTCATCTCGCTCGAACTCTCTATCACTCATTTTTCTCCTCTCAACTTTTTTCCCCTCTCAACTCTCACTCTTAAAAACTGTCATCAGATCGTATCGATCAAAACTCTCGAATCCCTGAGATTTCCGATCGAAACTCTCGAACTCATACTTTTTAATTGAGATTCTAAGTATCTGAAAAAACCTAATCAAAACCCCCTAAATTAAAAACCCTAGAAATCATCTTTAAAACCTCCATTCAAAACCCATCTTTATTTAAGATATGTATCCTAATCAAAACCCCTAAATCATAAAGTTCGATCTATCAACTACTTACCCTAATTTTCAGAAGAAGCTATAAACCCTAATTTCTTGTGTGTGCGTGCTTTTTTTTTTGTTGTTGATTGGAACGTTGTTTGATCATTTCTGGATGTTATTCGTCTATTTTATGCTCTTGTTTTTTCATTATTTCAATTTGGTTACTTTAGCTTGTTAATTTAGGTTTTATTTAAGAGCGTTTCAAGTTTGTTTGTTTTGGTGTTGTGGTTTGTGGGTTTCAATTTTGTATTCAGAAGACTGGAACTGAAGAATGGTTTCGTTAGTTATCTTTTTAATGAGTCGGTCCATCCTCAGTGAAAAAAACACGTCTTTAGCTATAGAACTTGTGCCAAAAACTGTTAAAACTTTGTTTCTATCATTGGTGCATACTACCTAGCCCATGACTTCAAGATAAAGTAAGTCCAAGTTACCACCATAAGTATGTTGGTGGTATGTATGATGGGTTCACTGATTTTACTGGCTTATGATTTTTTATTTGGTATGAGTCTACAATGTTATTTCCATCCTTCATTGTTATTAATTATGATTGCAAATGCAATGAACTCTTTGTTGTTGATGTATGTGTTTCTCATTCCTTATCCCCCTCTGTTTATACATGTTTGTGGTATTCGTATTATACTTAGCTTTTTTAGCCTTATTTTTAATTAACGGTTTTTGTTTTTTCTGTGTTTTCAGGATCCTTTTGTTAATGTAGATAAAGTTATGCCATTGATTTGAGTTTGGCACCTAGACTTTTTCACCTAAAGGCATCTCTTGGACATTTCAAGAGTTGGAGTGTTCCAAAGAACTATTGTATCATATCTGAACCTATATAGGTGTGCACTTATCTTGTTTGCATCTGGAATTTGATAGTACAGAGTGGTCTTCATATATCTGTGCTAAGCATGAAGCGAGTATCTCCACCTTGAGTACATAGTTGTTTGCACATGAATCTCCACCTTGATAGTACATGGGTTTAATTTTATTTATGTTTTCTTGTTGTTTTGTAGGTGGGGTCCTAAAATAGAGCAAGCTACTTACAAGAATCGACTACGTGTTTACCTTTCTGAACAGGTATACGCTCGTTAATGTTGTTGTTATTGAGATCTCTTGAATATGTTTACTTTCTTGTGTATTTCGTGTTGTGTTTTTGTTTGGAAGTTCGAATTTGATGAGATATGAGGGTTGCTTAGAATTCAAGCTAAGATAACTTGAAATTCAAGCAAACACTTTCTATGTTTAGATGAAACTCTAATTAGGGTTTCAAGTAATATGTGACAATCTTCTTGAACTTACATATAAGAATATATACAGTGGTCCGGTTATGGAACCGTATATAATGACCATTCTGGAAAATATGCCTTATGAACTATAAGTAGTTTGATGTTCATTTAAACACTTGATAATTTAATCATGATCCACATACACAAGTGTTTTAGTTATTAATGATGTCTTTGAGGCGTTTATGAGAGTCAAAGCAATGCTAAATGTAATTAAAAAATAAGTCTTTGGGCATCTGCTAAATTTTAGTGGGACCGTTGGTGAAACGGTTCGTAAACCGTATAGGAAGTTCACGAGTCATGGTGCAACGGTTCTTGAACCGGGTTTGCTAACCTTACTGAGGTTCGAGAACTCAAATGAAAACGGTTCGAGAACCATAGTTCGCCAACTGTTATCCTTTTTCACCAATACATAAATATCTAGATCACCATGGTTGGTAAACTGTCTCCTTCTAAACTTGTTGTTTGCAAACTGGTTTGCCAACATTCCTGTATTCTATAAACTCGGGTATCTATGGCTTGCGAAATGGTTCGCTAACCTACCCTAAGTCGATATTACAGAAGTTCTGAATTTCTCTCTTTTGATGTTTGAAACATTCCCAAATGATAAAACCATTGCTTGGGCAATCTTCAAATAATCCATAAAATTAATTCTTCAACATTCCGAATAATAGTGCTAAGGACCTTTGAACATCCAATGCTTGAATCATATTTCGAGATATTTAACAATACAAGCTTGACTCGAAATTTCTTCTTTGCAATCTACTAGAAGTCATACGACATAGTCTTTAATATATATAATGGTAAAGCTTGTGAGTAAATATAATGGTCCAGTCTTCACATACCTTGTTGATGAAGTTCTCCAAATATCTTCGTCGATCTTCAGTCTTCGAGGGTGATATCTGATACTTAACTGCCAACTTTTATACTTAGTTAAAGACTTGTCTTAGTAGACTAGGAATCAAGATATAGTTTTGATAAACTAACATTGACAACAAGCTTGAGAAAGAAAAACTTGTGGGTTGAACCGGGCAGTACTCTAACAATATGGCCTAACTCCTTCCTAATTTCCAGTTGTAATGCTAATATAAGGGTTTTTCCTTTAGCTTCAATTGGTAATAAGCAGTTAAAATTTTCAATACCACATCCCTCAAAACCTGACTGGTGATTCCTAGTCACTACAACACAAACAACCATGTGAAGATTAAAAGATCCATCTACATTAATTTTGATAACATTTTCTTCAACGGGAGACCAACTACAACTCCGAATGGATCAGAGCCTCGTATCCGAGTTGACATTTGATTTATCAGCAATTAATTCATTATTAGATACCTGGTTATAAAAGTTATGCCACTAAAAGGGAGGTCTATTTTTATTTTTTTGCCTATTTTAGTATTTATCAAATTAGAAATGAGATCATTCCTTTATTTCCAAATTGCCAAAACAAACATGCCCCCATCTGAAAGAATGGAAACCATTCCCTCATCAAGCCAATCAGTGATACAACTTTCTTAAGTCAGTGAGATTTGACCTTAAGTTCATCAGAGAGTATAATAACACCATTTTAGTCAGCATTAGATGTGTTAATTGACTAAAACATGAAGCTTGCTTCTTTTCGTGGTCTTACCACCATTTTAATCAACATAATTAAGAAGACACTAGTTTTTAACCTTTCCGAATTTTGGTTTGAGAAGACTAAAATTATTAAGGAGCTAAGATATTTGTTGCTTTCTAATTGTAAATCGTATTTTTATCCGAATTGAGTATATTTATACAAAATGATGTGGATCAACTGATCTTTTCATCACATTTGTATCTCCATTTCCAACATGATCCTTCTTAGTGTTTAATAATATGTTTGTATTCTTTTATTATACCAAGTGTTCATTAATATTTGTGTATTCTTTTAATACTAAATAGCTTTAGGTCTGCCCCATAAGCTAATTTGTCATTTCTTGGAAGTGGCGTATCTGGCGATACTGAGGAGCCAAGATAAATCGTATGGAGAAAATACTTTATTCCTCACATTTTCTCACCCAGAACTTTTCCCCATGACGTTTCGCTCACTACTAGTTCATGGGATTCAGTTGAGGACCCACCACAGGCTCCAAAGGGTTCAAGGCTTTTAGATATGGGGTTTAGACATGGAAATATCATGAGGAGATATAATATGGGGTATGGTGGGGGTATGTAGCAGGATCATATGTATTCCTACATGAATGAGAAAAAACAAACCATCTTAGATCTGCACAACCAGAAACTAGGAGTTTCTCTCCATTCAATACATTGAGTTTAATTCATTAAGTATAGAACAAGGATCCAATAAATAAATAAAATTGGAGTTTTTACTTTTTTATATTTTATTTTTATAAATTGGAGTTTAAATTTCATTATTGCATTTAGATTCCCCAATTAACCCTATATTACTAATAGGGAGTACCTATTTATCTGGGAGTTTACCAAATTCCATAAGTTCCCAAGTAATTTGGTACCCCTGTAAGACCCATGTATTAAACCTTTTATTTCTAGTATAATCCGTATGAAGGAGGTTGTGAGAGTTTTGCTAGCATACTTATAAACAAACATATATATTTGTGTTTTTTTATTAAAAAAAGAAAGAAAAAATAAGGAATTTCATGGTGTTATAACCCCTTTTTCAAAGGCTCAAACAAACTTCATTTTCTTGGGAAACAAATACTACAATGCTTTTGGTTCTGGGAATTTAGAGGCCGGTAATCCAATTACATCATCCTAATTCCCTGAATCAAACAAGGTTATAAAATACATAATGATACTTTGATCCCTTACCTCGATCTCTAAATGATACTTGGATCATAATTTAATGACCAAGTCACCAATATTAAAGTCATAGTGAACAAATTTAACTTCGTATGTTATGTTTTCAATGAATATGGACTTAAACAAACAAAAGATACAAACGAAATAAGTTAAGTTGGAACACTGACCTCGAATTTTAGGATGTTATTTTCGTTGTCTTCAATAAATCTTCAGGTCTTTGTAAGTAACCAGAGCAAGTCTTAACATTTTTATGATCCTAATCTAACTTAAGGATGTTGACTTCAATAATCACATCTAGCGGATCTGAGTTTTGGAACTAAACTTAACAACCAATTTTGACATACCAAAACTTGGTGGGACGAACAATGCTCTAACATATATTTTCGCACATGTCTTATCTGGTGCGTTTCTTATTTGGTAGCTTTCAAGATATGATATATGAGCGACCCTATGGTTCAATCGAGCTATAAAAAAAAAATTGTTGGAAGGAGATTCTATAATCATTATAACCATAAAACAGACCATCAACAAAATCAAGAATAATGTTGCCATCTTTAATTTTATTGAGTTTTTTTTTTTTGAGGATCATGAGCAAATTCTCCTGATTTCATAGATCGCATAAGAATGCTTACATCACTTAACTATGAACTACATGAAGAAACACAAAATTTTACATTCGAAGATACAACAAAATTAATAATTACATGTACGTCAATCGATCATGTTTGAGGGACGACGTGAAGTTTCTGATTCCACCATCTGAGTATATGATTTACATTGACAACCTATTTTTTTTCTTCATAACGATTAAATTCTCCTATAAGAGGGGAGAAATCTGAGCAATACATCGAAATCACGATCATATCCAGTAGTCATTGATCTTCATAGGAATGCAAATCTATGTCAAGATAATTGATATGAATCAATAATGTTGTAGAAAGTGATAAAAAAAGGTTGTCATTCACTCGGACTTGACGAGATTGATTTTAAGAATTAATAAACTAAAATAAAAAAAAATATATACAAAATATTTTCACAAGATGAAGAGATGATTGGGAATCGGGATTCCACCAATTCTCACATTCATGCGGTTGAACTATTAATTCCGGACAATTAAAGCACATAAAATAGCAAACATCGACTCTAAATCTTTGCCAAGGTAGATTTTATAAAGAATTATGTGTAAATCACAAGCATGACGCATCTAAAGTATCTAAGACTAAGCATGCAGCATCTAACGAAATCACAAATCATAAATCGATTATAATAGTATAAATAGTCATAAAGGAATTAAATAGAATTACCACATGGTTGGAAAACAGCTTCCTCCGTCGTCCCAGTGATGGGTTCTAGCTCCACATAGTGAAAACACACTCAAAAAGGTAATTCATAGCTCAAATGGTGTTTTTATTGGAGAAATAAGATACAACAGGGATTTGCAATGGTCCACGGGTGTTACAAATGTTGCATTGAAGCTGTTACAAAGAACGATACATAGAAATTGCCACTGTAACTGTAGCAAATACAACGCCACAGTATTGTCGTTGTCACTGTTGATGAACGACTGTTATTTGTCGTCTTATGTTCTTCGTCTTCTTCTCTAATGGCAGCAGCAGCAACTCTCTGCAACTCGAATTTCTACCCTCTGTTCTCACCCCTCACCCCTCACTCTCCATAAACCGTATCTTCGACTCCATCCATTCTTTTATACTCCACAGGCCTAATAATCTCTTGTAATTAATCCCAAAATTTCCAACAATCAATCAAGAATATTTGGTTTTATTCCCATGCAGGTTACGGGAATATCTTCTCTGATATATGTTCTCATGCGTTATTTTGTAGCTGGAATACTCCGAACATGCAAAATACAAGACACAGAAGACCTTCAACATGCTACATCCATACGAAAGTTTCCCAAAAATAGCTCACAATATTTCGAGAATATTTAGTTGCTCTGTTTAAACAAAACCACATGACTTCCCCCCTTTTTTTTTGTCGAAAGCAAACACGTTACAAACCCTGTTTTTCTTCAACAGGTCCATGCCAAACCAATTGAGTAAGAAAATATAAGAGAAACTCGCCCAAATTCATCAACCAACTATCCCGTAACTTCCTCTCTCTGTTTTGTCTAAAATCACGTAAAAACTCCTCTTTTCTCGAAACTAAAAGACTTACCATCCTTATTTTGGTAAAACAGGATGTTTCCAATCATACTCCACGAGAAAATATCACTAAATCTCTTCCAAATTCTTCCAAGAAAAGTACGCAGTTTACAACATATTTTTTCCCGCCAAAAATGTTTAAGCCGATGAAGAAGAAGGTGCCCCTAGCGAAGTCTAGAGTGCCTTTAGTACGTGGGTGGAAATAATAGCCAGGGGTGCAAATAGTTGTGGGTGGCCCTTAGTAATTAAGGTACCCCTTATCCGAAAAGGGGGTCCGTTTAGCAAATGTCCTCCGGGGTTCCCGGGCAACTTTTCGAGCCGAAATTTTCCAAAAATGTTATTTCCCCAAAAACACCTACACAAACATAAAAACACCACAATAAGTACAAAATTAAGTACTAACAATAGAGACACTGAGGACTATTTAGACACAAAAATGTGCCTATCAAATACCCCCAAACTTATTATTTGTTATTCCTCGAGCAAATTTATTCTAGAAAAGAAAATCAAACTCACTAGGTGGCCTTAGTAACCGAGTAGTCTCGGGAGGGTTTACCAGAGGTGTACCCACAAAACCTTTACTCCAGACCCTAGCTATCTACGCAGAACCTTGGAAGGCACTAAAGAATCTCCTTGGTTGGTATACTTATTGACTAAAGGAGGAAGTACCTTGATGCGAAATTCCAATTGTTGTACACGAGTTTGCACTCAAGCATACTAAAATTCATATAAAGTGACAGAGCTCTACTCAGATAGTTTCTTGACATCATAAATCTGAGTCAACCAATCACATGGATAGATTAAGAAGATGGATGTAGAGAAAAACGTGGATGATGTTGACTAAGGTGAACCTATCCTTATGGACTGAGATACTGGTCTGGACTAATATCAACACACTGGAATATACAAGGAAACCAGTGGTCAATAATCCTAACTCTAGGTCAACTCAGCTAGCATATACAAGGGTACCAGTGGTCGACTTTATTGTATTTATTCCGGTTGGTCTAGTGATCTGGTCTCTTTTTTTTCTTTTTTCTTTTTTTATCTCAGTCACTCTATTTCACCCTAGCAATGGTAAAAATAAAAATAAAAGAAGTGATCAGGATTCTTTCGATGTTTCCATCACGAGGATATGGCAAAACTACCATGTTTTCTTTTCGAACACCTGAGCTCTGTGCTTTTATGAATAGACTCTTCTAGATGTTTCCATCTAATCAGATTGGTTCCTCAACTCCTACAACCAAAATGTTTCCAACCACTTAGATTGGTTAGTGCCGACCTTATAATAAACATAAATTTCTAGGATCTGGAGTTTATTTATTGCAACTAAAAAGTTTCTCCTATACCCCCAAACTTAAATCTAACATTGTCATCAATGTTCTAAAGATGAAATTATAAACATGAACAAGGAGAAACTGTTACCATTTGAAACAAAAGAGATAAGGAAAGATATTACCGTGTCGCATGAATATTGGGTTACCTCCCAAGAAGTGCTAAGTTTAAAGTCTTCAGCCAGACAATGGAAGAGATTAGTTACCTCGAAGAATCATATAGTAGCAGCCGGAATAACTGCAGGTCATCTGGATCGAAAAGTGCTAACCACAAGAAGAGGAAGCTGAAACAGACCAGGAAGATATCCAACACACACTTATCTATTTTTTTGTTTAAGACAACTACATCTAGTTGTGGTTCGGGTTCAGGCTCTATAAAAGGGTCTAGATAAAAAGCTTTCATCGGCTGGATTTCCTCAAAGGCAGGATCCTGAAGATCAGGTTCTAGAGTCTGGAAATACTCTATTAAGAACTTAGAAGCACATAACAATAACTTGAATAACTGGGGATCCTCTAAGTCAATCAGACTTGACTCACACAGTTGACCACAGTAGTGGTCATTCTTAAGCAAATGTGTCGACCCTAATTTTCTAAAGTAATTAGGTTTAGTCTCAAAATTTAATAACTGACACATCTGAAATTCATAAGTTCCCACAATTGGAAGGAAGGTTTTTGGTGGGAAAACAAAGTCAATCGTGGTATCATAGCCTGGGTTAACCACATCAACCATAGGATGGGTTTCTAACAACTGAACTTCTTTATGGACACAACTAGGTTCAGGAAAAAGTGTATGAAGATAATCTTTTAAAATGGTTGAGGCACATATGTCAAATCCCAAGTTAGGGACCTTTCTAAGAGTTAAGGCACACGGAGAATGATAATCACCCCCAAACTTAGAGTTTTCAGTGTCTCTAAAAAGACCAGTCACAACTTCCCTAATTTCAAGGCTATCTGATTCCTGAAAATGGTCAATTGATTCTTCTAAGTCAGGTACATCCTCACTCATCTCTACGATTTCATTTTTTATTTCTAAGTCTATTGTTTTTAAATCGCTAGACTCAAAATATACTCGTTCCTCTAAACCATCATTGGCTTCGCAATCAAAAGGAAATATTGCATCGTCTAAAACGGTGGTATCTCTAGTCAAATCTCGTCCTTTTGAATAGGTGAATAATTGTGAAAATTATTTGGATTTGAACTAGAATCATTATCATTATTAAGCTCAATTGGAGTAACAAATTCCTGATCACTAAGACTATTTATTTTATATTCTTCATCAACACTATCCTCATCATAATCATCATTATAATAACATGAAAATGGTTGAACCTCATTTACACAAGTAGTGTTACCAATTCTATCCTCATTGTCTTGATAAAAATTATCCTCATTTTCACGGGTAATATTGGAAAGAATGTATTGGCAATTATGTGTAATTCGAGCAATTCTTTCTTCCGTCTCTAACTCAAACCTACGTGTTGACTCAGAAAACTCACTATTGTCTCAGTTAACTTACATGTTGACTCAATTAACTTCCTGAGCTTATCTTCTAAATAAGGTTCACTCATTGTTACATTTCTTTCATCCATAACTACGTCATTTGTGTCCGCTAACTTATGTGTCGACTCAAGTAACTTACACGTTGACTCAAGTATCCTACGCACCTCTTCTAGTTGAGGAGAAATAAAAGAATCTTGCTTGTATGACCGATACATGTGTGGATAGTAATTGGGCTCACCATGGTATGACCCATAACCTTCAAAAGATTGGCGTTCCCAACCACTATTCACACTCTGGTCATAAAAAGAGTGATGTCCATAATGTTCAGTTGGATAATCATATTCATTGTGATGCCTATTAAAATGCCAGTTTGACATCCTAACTGCAAGGGAAATTTACACAAGCACAAACAAGGATGACTCGACCACAACAAACCTACTGATTTTTAGCAAACAAAAAGCATGATGGCTCCACTTAGATTGTTTCTAGACCAGCTTCTAATCCTTCGAAAGGAAATTCGTTACAATTTAAGGAAACCCCTCTGGAATCAATCCGAGTTTAAGTAAGTTGAATATAGGCGAGGGAAGCTATGTGGAGCTTTGATACCCAAGGCCTCACCGCATTACAAGGCAGCGCAGTCACGCATTCAACTCACAGAAACCATCATGAACTTTGAAGTATGCTTAAAAGAGTAACCAATATTTTTCGAATGACTTTCCTATTAAGCTCGTTACCCTATCGGTCTCGTTCTAGTCAGAATTTTAAGCTTAGATTCGCGTTTGGTATCGTTTTCCTAAGGCGGGCAAGAAGAGAACGGTGATGAAATCCTAACCCTTATCTTGTATGGCCAGTCCTTGCCCTTTACTAGGAAATTAAAGCAGCCGTATTCAAGGCCTCAACATATATGCATACCAAATCATCCAGTAAACCCGCTGACAGGGGATTCGCGGGTGTTTAGAATTATTACCTCCCGTTCCAGACGGGGGATGAACCGTTGAAATTGACTCGGGTCACTGACTCTTATGTCAGTGTACGAACCCGAGGGGCCGAGATGATATCGTAATCGTCGTCCTTCCCTATGCAGTTTATATTTAAATAACCCTTTCTTAGGGTTTGAAAAAAAAATGTCCAAAAGTCCAAAAAGTGTCCAAAAAGAAAAAGAAAAATTACAACTATGAAACCCTATTTACAGTTTCTAAAAATAAAAAGAAATAAAGTCCAAATAAAATAAATTTTCACAAAATCTTCTTCACTCCTTGGACTCCTCTTTTCTTTCCTTCTTTGGCGATGCTTTCCTTTTATAACACTTTTTATTTCCTTGTAGCTTTGCTCCAAATCTGAAAAGAATCAAAAAAATACCAAAGGCGTAAAAGAGAACAAAAATAATAAAAATAAAAATAAAAATAAAACCTAAAAACAAATCTATACACAAGTCCGCGTCGGCGGCGCCAAAAATTGATATGAATCAATAATGTTGTAGAAAGTGATAAGAAAAGGTTATCGTTCACTTGGACTTGACGAGATTGATTTTAAGAATTAATAAACTAAACTAAAAGAAAAATATATACAAAATATTGTCACGGGATGAAGAGATGACTGGGACTCGGGATTCCACCAATTCTCACATTCATGCGGTTGAACTATTAATTCCGGACAATTAAAGCTCATAAAATAGCAAACATCGACTCTAAATATTTGCCAAGGTAGATTTTATAAAGAATTATATGTAAATCACAAGCATGACGCATCTAAAGTACCTAAGACTAAGCATGCATCATCTAACGAAATCACAAATAATCAAGACAAATCATAAATCGATTATAATAGTGCAAATAGTCATAAAGGAATTAAATAGAATTACCACATGGTTGGAAAACAGCTTCCTCCATCGTCCCAGTGATGGGTTCTAGCTCCACATAGTGAATACACACTCAAAAAGGTAATTCATAGCTCAAATGGTGTTTTTATTGGAGAAATAAGATAAAACAGGGATTTGCAATGGTCCACGGGTGTTACAAATGTTGCATTGAAGCTGTTACAAAGAACGATACATAGAAATTGCCACTGTAACTGTAGCAAATACAACGCCACAGTATTGTCGTTGTCACTGTTGATGAACGACTGTTCTTTGGCGTCTTATGTTCTTCGTCTTCTTCTCTAATGGCAGCAGCAGCAACTCTCTGCAACTCGAATTTCTACCCTCTGTTCTCACCCCTCACCCCTCACTCTCCATAAACCGTATCTTCGACTCCAGCCATTCTTTTATACTCCACAGGCCTAATAATCTCTTGTAATTAATCCCAAAATTTCCAACAATCAATCAAGAATATTTGGTTTTATTCCCATGCAGGTTACGGGAATATCTTCTCTGATATATGTTCGCATGCGTTATTTTGTAGCTGGAGTACTCCGAACATGCAGAATACAAGACACAGAAGACCTTCAACATGCTACATCCATACGAAAGTTTCCCAAAAATAGCTCACAATATTTCGAGAATATTTAGTTGCTCTGTTTAAACAAAACCACGTGACTTCCCCCTTTTTTTTTGTCGAAAGCAAACACGTTACCAACCCTGTTTTTCTTCAACAGGTCCATGCCAAACCAATTGAGTAAGAAAATATGAGAGAAACTCGCTCAAATTCATCAACCAACTATCCCGTAACTCCCTCTCTCTGTTTTGTCTAAACTCACGTAAAAACTCCTCTTTTCTCGAAACTAAAAGACTTATCATCCTTATTTTGGTAAAACAGGATGTTTCCAATCATACTCCACGAGAAAATCTCACTAAATCTCTTCCAAATTCTTCCAAGAAGAGTACGCAGTTTACTGCACATTTTTCCCGCCAAAAATGTTTAAGCCGATGAAGAAGAAGGTGCCCCTAGCGAAGTCTAGAGTGCCTTTAGTACGTGGGTGGAAATAGTAGCCAGGGGTGCAAATAGCTGTGGGTGGCCCTTTGTAATTAAGGTACCCCTTATCCGAAAAGGGGGTCCGTTTAGCAAATGTCCTCCGGGGTTCCCGAGCAACTTTTCGAGCCGAAATTTTCCAAAAAAGCCTACACAAATATAAAAACACCACAATAAGTACAAAATTAAGTACTAACAATAGAGACATTGAGGACTATTCAGACACAAAAATGTGCCTATCAATAATATAATTCTCCCTTAGAGATATACTTGAAAGGATTCTAGCAATCGATGAAAATGCCTAGAAGTAGTGCCGTATTGTGGGTTTGGGGTGCTCTAGGAGAAGTTAATGTATGCGACTTTTTAAGGGTTACCAACTCAGGGATAGAGCTAGAATTTAAGTTTAAAGGAGATACATTTATATAATTAAAGCAATAAGTTGGAACCGATAATGCGGCGGCCGACGCAAAAATTTTCAGTCTTTTTATTTAAGTTTTGGGTTTTAAGCTTGTAATTTAACATAAAATATCCCAAAACTGGTTATTAATTTCAAAAATTAAAAATCTAGTGACCTTTTAGTTGTTACAAATTATTTAGTAACTGTCACAATTGTTTGTTATGCAAAATTAAATTGAAAAAACGTGCGCTATCACTTATAGAATACCACAAATTGGCCATAATCAAGAAAATAAAATTGGTCCCCAATCATTTGGGTATTTAGGTGACTTCCTAGACTGCTTATCCCATAAGACGCCATGCTTATAAGGTTACATGATTTTTTTTTACATACTGATAGTAAGAAATATAATTGACCGAACCAAGTTATTAGATACTGTATTCCTAGACAATGGGACTATCTGTCTAGGCTATCTGGCAGGTTTCAATGCGCATGGGTCACCATAGGTGACATGAATTTCATAACAAGAAGAGAGGAAAAACTAGGCGGGAATCCTGTTAGTCAATCTCAGTTAGATGAAGTGAATGATCACCTTGATTTCCTTGGCTTGAATGATATTAATTTTGTTGGTAATCCATACACTTGGTGTAATAGAAGGAGTGAAAATAGTGTTATTGTTGAAAAGATTGACATGGCTTTAGGAAATGCGAATTGGTTTGATGTTTTTCCAAATTGTGTTGTTTATCATTTGCTTGATCTTGGTAGTGATCACTGTCCCATACTTATGGTTAGCTCTAGAGAGGAAAACTCCACTATAAAACCTTACAGGTTTAACAAGTGTTGGTTTCCGAATAGTACTTGTAAGACTCTTATAAGTGATAACTGGAATAGTCATGTTAGAGGCTCTTTTTCTTTTATATTATATAAATCTCTTTTAAATGTTAAGCATGTTTGTTTGTACCGTGTATAAAATACACGGGAGGCCCGCAAATCAATATAAGGAGCCATGCAAGGAAGGTTAATGCCAGGAGTTATGCATGACATATTAATTCTAGGAATTAATTCCAAGAGGTTGCATGCAGTATTAAATCAAGGAGGTTTCATGCACGATTAATGCCAAGAGGCATGCAAGGAAAGTCAAGGCATGCATTGGAGTTTCATGCAGAATTAAATACACAGCAATTACTCAATTCATGCAGATAGTTGCATGCGGAGTTAAGGAGTCATGCATGAAGTTTAATGTCTTTTATGTTTATTCTGAAATTAATTATTCAGTTATATAAATAGTGACTCATTGGCAGGAGGAGAGGTGGCCAATAGGGGGAGGAAAACGAGAAACACATTGTAATACAAATATCAATAACACAATTCTCCCCAAGGGGATTCGCCCGTGGATGTAGGCAAACCATGTCGAACCACGTAAACCCATGTCTATCTTTGTCTCTAATTTGTTCTTCATCATGTCTCCTAACCCTAATTATTCATTAAATTATCCATTCATCGTGTTTCGTGCCCAAAAGTAATTTTGGTTACAAACAATGTTCTTAGAGATTGGAACACACATACTTTTGGAAACATTCAGACCCAATTGAGACTAGATCAAGATTAATTATCTTTGTCCAGTTATAACAATACTAATGGACATATGACCGAAATAGAAGAACTTGAGAAAAATGTTAAGTATTGGTATGATGTCCAACAAGAGTTTTATATGCAGATATCTGAGGAAAATATCTTATCTTTTGATGATAGGAATACTAGGTATTTTCACGATAAATATAAATTTAGGAAAAGAAGAACGCAGATTGACTCCTTGCAGTCAGGGATTAGAATCTGGTTGACTAATAAAGAAAGCATAACTACGGATATTAAGACTTATTTTCTAAATATTAGTCAAACTAGTAATCCTCCTAACTCTGATTTGTTTTTGAGTAACATTGTCCCCTGTATTTCTGCCGAGGATCATGAATTTATATTAAGGTCGCCTTCTGCTGAGGAGGTGAAGCAAATTATTTTTCAAATAAAACCTTGGACCTCCCCAGGTCCTGATGGTTACCCGCTAGGGTTTTACCAACAAATGTGGGATGTGGTAGGTGAGGATATTTTTAAGGTAGTTCAAGCCTTTTTTCACTTCAAAAATACTTTAAAGCAGATAAACCATAGTTTTATATCTTTAATCCCAAAATTTGATTGTCTTAAACATGCCTATGATTTTAGTCCAATAAGCTTAAGTAATGTCCTTTATAAAATTATTAGCAAACTCTTAGCTAGTAGGCTTAAAAAAGTCATGGAAAAGTTCATAAGTCCCATTTCAAATTGCTTTTTTAGCTTCCTGGCAGATAACTGATAATATTATGATTGCTATCAACAAATTTTCATCCAATATAAAATTAAGATTGGTAGATGGTGATGTTTGATATTTCAGAATTTACTTATTTTTTGTGGGTATGTAGCGCCTTATAAGACGAGCATATCCCCAAAATATTAACTTCAAATATAATACCGTCTAAATTTTATTTAGAAAAATGTCACCAAAATGTGAGATAATATGAATTTAAGAGTGTGAGGAGATCCCCTTCTTAGATAAATATTCTTACATGTTCAGTTAAATCCTCTCTGCTTCTTTATTAGCATTGCGTAAATCTAAAATTTCCATAGATAAATAATACAAAGTAGATATCACTACACCAAAACCAGGATTTTCTCACAGTGTAACCTGTCACAGTTTATTTTTCGAATGAGATATACCCGTGATAAGTCCCTAATAAATTATAATCGTAATTAAATTTTGTATTCCTGATAATAATTAGGACTTTTATTAGTCACACAAATATTTGTTGATAATTATTTGAACAACAACAATTATAATCTAAAATGATATTTCCACCCAAAAATTCCACCACATCAAAAACAACTCTGAATTAATCACTTTTAAAATTTTGGTTGTCACTACTTTCGTAACAATTATACAAAATAACAATTTTATTTAATTTCTAAATATCAAAATTTATTTTATTTTTAATTTTTAATTTCCTTAATATTAGAAAAAAGGATCAAGACCAAGTCAACAAGTCATGACTTTGTATGACATTTGACTTTTAACAAATACCAACCTTTTCTTTCGATTTTCTCGACAAAACCACAACAAAAATTTCTGCTTCTTCCGAAGAACGTGAAAATGACCATATTACCCTTACTCGGAATAAGTGAAATAAAAATTCAGAAGAACGTAAAAATGACCATATTACCCTTACTCGAAATAAATGCAATAAATATTATAGAGATTGACCGAATACCCTTATTGAAAAAAATAAAGTAAAAATTACGGATTGTGGAAATGACCATATTACCCTTATTGGAAATAACTCGCAATAATTTTTATGGAGACTGTGAAAATGACCAGGACTACCAAGTTATCGAAAATAAGTTAAGTAAATATTACACACTTTGAAAAAGACCATATTACCCTTACTGGAAATAAGTGCAATAAATATTATGGAGACTATGAAAATAACCAGACTGCCCAATTAAGTGTAATAAGTAAAATAAATATTACAGACTGGAAAAATGACCATATTACCCTTATTAGAAATAGTGCAATAAATATTATGGAGACTGTGAAAATGACCAAACTACCCTTATCGAAAATAAGTAAATTAAATATTACAGACTGTGAAAATGACCATATTACCCTTGTTGGAATTTAGTGGAATAAATATTATGGAGACTATGAAAATGACCAGACTGCCCTTATTGAAAATAAGTAAAGTAATATTACACACTTTGAAAATGACCATATTACCCTTATTGGAAATAAGTGCAATAAATATTATGGATATTGAGAAAATGACCAAACTACCCTTATTGAAAATAAATAAAGTAAATACTACATACTGTGAAAATGACCATATTACCCTTATTGGAAATAACTGCCATAAATATTATAAAGACTGTGAAAATGACCAGACTACCCTTATCGAAAATAAGTAAAGTAAATATTACAGATTGCGAAAATGACCATATTACCCTTATTGGAAATAAATAGAATAAATATTAGGGAGACTGTGAAAATGACCAAACAACCCTTATTGAAAATAAATAAAGTAAATATTACATACTGTGAAAATGACCATATTACCCTTATTGGAAATAAATGCCATAAATATTATGGAGACTGTGAAAATGACCAGACTACCCTTATCGAAAATAGGTAAAGTAATTCGTACAAACAGTGAAAATGACCAAACTACCCTTATTGAAATTAAATATTACAGACTGTGAAAATGACCATATTACCCTTATTGAAAAAAGTGCAATAAATATTATGGAGATTATGAAAATGACCAGAGTACCCTTATCGAAAATAAGTAAAATAAATATTACAGACTGGGAAAATGACCATATTACCCTTATTGGAAATACGTGCAATAAATATTATGGAGTCTGGGAAATGACCAAGCTACCCTTATTGAAAATAAATAAAGTAAATATTACAGAATGTGAAAATGACCATATTACCCTTATTGGAAATAAGAGCAATAAATATTATGGAGACTGTGAAAATGACAAAACTACCCTTATTAAAAATCAATATAGTAAATATTACAGAATATGAAAATGACCATATTACCCTTATTGGACAAAAAGTGCAATAGATATTATGGAGACTGTGAAAATGACCATACTACCCTTATCATAAATAATTAAAGTAATTCTTACAGATTGTGAAAATGACCATATTACCCTTATTGGAAAAAAGTGCAATAAATATTATGTAGACTGTGAAAATGGCCATATTACCCTTATCGGAAATAAGTAAAGTAAATGTTACTGATTGTGAAAATGACCATATTACCCTTATTGGAAAAAAGTGCAATAAATATTATGGAGTCTGGGAAATGACCAAACTACCCTTATTGAAATTAATTAAAATAAATATTACATAATGTGAAAATGACCATATTACCCTTATTAGAAATAAGTGCAATAAATATTATGGAGTCTAGGAAATGACCAAACTACCCTAATTGAAATTATTTAAAATAAATATTACAGAATGTGAAAATGACCATATTACCCTTATTGGAAAAAAGTGCAAATTATTGGAAATAAGTGCAATAAATATTATGGAGACTGTGAAAATGACCAGAGTACCCTTATCGAAAATAAGTAAAATAAATATTACATACTGGGAAAATGACCATATTACCCTTATTGAAAATACGTGCAATATTATGGAGTCTGGGAAATGACCAAACTACCCATATTGAAAATAAATAAAGTAAATATTACAGACTGTGAAAATGACCATATTACCCTTATTGGAAATAAGTGCAATAAATATTTTCACAGTCTTCATAATATTTATTGCATTTTTTTCCGATAAGGGTAATATGGTCATTTTCACAATCTGTCAAAATTACTTTACTTATTTATGATAAGGGTAATATGGTCATTTTCACTGTCTCCATAATATTTATTGCACTTTTTTTCGATAAGGGTAATATGGTCATTTTCACAATCTGTTAAGAATTACTTTACTTATTTCTGAAAAGGGTAGTATGGTCATTTTCACAGTCTTCATAATCTTTATTGTACTTTTTTTCGATAAGGGTAATATGGTCATTTTCACAGTCTGTAAGATTTACGTTACTTATTTATGATAAGGGTAGTATGGTCATTTTCACAATCTCCATAATCTTTATTGCACTTTTTTCCGATAAGGGTAATATGGTCATTTTCACAATCTGTAAGAATTACGTTACTTATTTCTGATAAGGGTAGTATGGTCATTTTCACAGTCTTCATAATATTTATTGCACTTTTTTTCGATAAGGGTAATATTGTCATTTTCACATTCTGTAAGAATTACGTTACTTATTTATGATAAGGGTAGTATGGTCATTTTCACAATCTCCATAATCTTTATTGCATTTTTTTCCGATAAGGGTAATATGGTCATTTTCACAATATGTAAGAATTACGTTACTTATTTTTGATAAGGGTAGTATGGTCATTTTCACAGTCTTCATAATCTTTATTGCACTTTTTTCCGATAAGGGTAATATGGTCATTTTCACAATCTGTAAGAATTACGTTATTTATTTATGATAAGGGTAGTATGGTCATTTTCACAGTCTCCATAATCTTTATTGCACTTTTTTCCGATAAGGGTAATATGGTCATTTTCACAATCTGTAAGAATTACGTTACTTATTTCTGATAAGGGTAGTATGGTCATTTTCACAGTCCTCATAATATTTATTGCACTTTTTTACGATAAGGGTAGTATGGTCATTTTCACAATCAGTAAGAATTACGTTACTTATTTATGATAAGGGAAGTATGGTCATTTTCACAGTCTTCATAATATTTATTGCACTTTTTTCCGATAAGGGTAATATGGTCATTTTCACAATCTATAAGAATTACTTTACTTATTTCTGATAAGGGTAGTATGGTCATTTTCACCGTCTCCATAATATTTAGTGCACTTTTTTCTGATAAGGGTAATATGGTCATTTTCACAATCTGTAAGAATTACTTTCCTTATTTATGATAAGGGTAGTATGGTCATTTTCACAGTCTTCATAATATTTATTGCACTTTTTTCCAATAAGGGTAATATGGTCATTTTCACAATCTGTAAGAATTACTTTACTTATTTATGATAAGGGTAGTATGGTTATTTTCACAGTCTACATAATATTTATTGCACTTTTTTCCGATAAGAGTAATATGGTCATTTTCACAATCTGTAAGAATTACTTTACTTATTTCTAATAAGGGTAGTATGGTCATTTTCACAGTCTTCATAATATTTATTGCACTTTTTTCCGATAAGAGTAATATGGTCATTTTCACAATCTGTAAGAATTACTTTACTTATTTCTGATAAGGGTAGTATGGTCATTTTCACAGTTTTCACAATCTGTAAGAATCAGAAACTCATGTCTAACTCTAGTAATCTTTGAACCCGGGATGTTCAATTCTGATATATTTCATCTCCAGTTCATCCGAAAAAGAAACTCAGGTCTATTTCTAGTAATCTTTGAACCCGGGATGTTCAATTCTGATATATTTCGTCTTCAGATCATCCGGACGAGAAACTCTGGTCTAACTCTAGTAATCTTTAAACCTTGGATGTTCAATTCTGATATATTTCGTGTACAGATCATCCGGACGAGAAACTTAGGTGTAACCCTAGTAATCTTTGAACCCGTGATGTTCAATTCTGATATATTTCGTCTTCAGATCATCTGAAAGAAAAATTCAGGTTCAACTCTAGTAATCTTTGAACTTGGGATGTTCAAATATGATATATTTCGTCTTCAGATCATCCGGATGAGAAACTCTGGTCTAACACTAGTAATCTTTGAACCCGAGATGTTCAATTCTGATATATTTCGTCTTCAGATCATCCGGCGAGAAATTCTGGTCTAACTCTAGTAATCTTTAAACCTTGGATGTTCAATTCTGATATGTTTCGTGTTCAGATCATCCGGACGAGAAACTTAGGTGTAACCCTAGTAATCTTTGAACCCGTGATGTTCAATTCTGATATATTTCGTCTTCAGATCATCCGAAAGAGAAACACAAGTCCAACTCTAGTAATCTTTGAACCTGAGATGTTCAATTCTGATATATTTCGTCTTCAGTTCACCCGAAAGAAAAACTCAGGTCCAACTCTAGTAATCTTTGAACTTGGGATGTTCAAATCTGATATATTTCGTCTTTAGATCATCCGGACGAGAAACTTTGGTCAAACTCTAGTAATCTTTGAACCCGTGATGTTCAATTCTGATATATTTCGTCTTCCGTTCACCCGAAAGAGAAACTCAGTTCCAACTCTAGTAATCTTTGAACATGTGATGTTCAATTCCTATATATTTCGTTTTCAGATCATCCGGACGAGAAACTTAGGTGTAACTCTAGTAATCTTTGAACCTGTTATGTTCAATTATGATATATTTCGTCTTAAGATCATCCGGACGAGAACTCGGGTCTAACTCTAGTAATCTTTGAACCCGTGATGTTCAATTCTGATATATTTCGTCTTCAGATAATCCGGACGAGAAACTCTGGTCTAACTCTAGTAATCTTTGAACCCGTGATGTTCAATTCTGATATATATTTCGTCTTCAGATCATCCGGACGAGAAACTCGGGTCTAACTCTAGTAATCTTTGAAATCTGTGATGTTCAATTCTGATATATTTTGTCTCCAGTTTGTCCGAATGAGAAACTCATGTCGAACTATGGTAATCTTTGAACCTTTGATGTTCAATTATGATATATTTCGTGTTCAGATCATCCGGACGAGAAACTTAGGTGTAACCCTGGTAATCTTTGAACCCGTGATGTTCAATTCTGATATATTTCGTCTTCAGATCATCCGCAAGAGAAACTTAGGTGTAACTCTAGTAATCTTTGAACCCGTGATGTTCAATTCTGATATATTTCGTCTTCAGATCATCCGGACGAGAAACTCTGGTCTAACTCTAGTAATCTTTGAACCCATGATGTTCAATTCTGATATATTTCGTCTTTAGTTCACCCGAAAGAGAAACTCAAGTCCAACTCTAGTAATCGTTGAACCTGAGATGTTCAATTCTGATATATTTTGTCTTCAGTTCACCCGAAAGACAAACTCAGGTCCAACTCTAGTAATCTTTGAACCTGTGATGTTCAATTCTTATATATTTCGTCTCCAGTTCATCCGAATGAGAAACTCAAGTTTAACTCTAGTAATCTTTGAACTTATGATGTTCAATTCTGATATATTTCGTTTCCAGTTCATCCGAACTAGAAACTCAGGTCAAACTTTAGTAGTTTTTGAACCTGTGATGTTCAATTCTTATATATTTCGTCTCCAGTTCATCCGAATGAGAAACTCAAGTCTAACTCTAGTAATCTTTGAACTTATGATGTTCAATTCTGATATATTTTGTCTCCAGTTCATCCGGATGAGAAACTCTGGTCTAACTATAGTAATCTTTGAACCCGTGATATTCAATTCTGATATATTTCGTCTCCAGTTGATCCGGACGAGAAATTATGGTCTAACTCTAGTAATCTATTAACCCGTGATGTTCAATTCTGATATAGTTTGTCTCTAGTTCATCCGGACGAGAAACTCTGGTTTAACTCTAGTAATCTTTGAACCCGTGATATTCAATTCTAATATATATTTCATCTCCAGTTCATCCGGACGAGAAAATCTGGTCTAATTCTAGTAATCTTTGTACTCGTGATTTTCAATTCTGATATATTTCGTCTCTAGTTCATCGGGACGAGAAACTCTGGTCTAACTCTAGTAATCTTTGAATCCGTGATGTTCAATTCTGATATATTTATTCTCCAGTTCATCCGGACGAGAAACTCTGGTCTAACTCTAGTAATCTATTAACCCGTGATGTTCAATTCTGATATATTTCGTCTCCAGTTCATCCGGACGAGAAACTCTGGTCTAACTTTAGTAATCTATTAACCCGTGATGTTCAATTCTGATATATTTCGTCTCCAGTTCATCCGGACGAGAAACTCTGGTCTAACTTTAGTAATCTATTAACCCGTGATGTTCAATTCTGATATATTTCGTCTCCAGTTCATCCGGACGAGAAACTCTGGTCTAACTCTAGTAATCTTTGAACCCGTGATATTCAATTCTGATATATTTCATCTCCAGTTCATCCGGACGAGAAACTCTGGTATAATTCTAGTAATCTTTGAACCTGTGATTTTCAATTCTGATATATTTCGCCTCTAGTTCATTGGGACGAGAAACTCTGGTCTAACTCTAGTAATCTTTGAACCCGTGATGTTCAATTCTGATATATTTCGTCTCCAGTTCATCCGGACGAGAAACTCTGGTCTAACTCTAGTAATCTTTGAACCCGTGATATTCAATTCTGATATATTTCATCTCCAGTTCATCCGGACGAGAAACTCTGGTCTAACTCTAGTAATCTTTGAACCCCGTGATGTTCAATTATGATATATTTGGTCTCCAGTTCATCCGGACGAGAAACTTTGGTCTAACTTTAGTAATCTATTAACCCGTGATGTTCAATTCTGATATATTTCGTCTCCAGTTCATCCGGACGAGAAACTCTGGTGTAACTCCAGTTCTTTCTATCTTCTTCATGCTTAATTACGAGGCGTATCGTAGTCATAAGATTCTAAAGTTTCAAAAGAAAGGTTTTAAGTCTCTTAAAGGTGTACGAGCTTGGGTTGAGAAGGATATGGAAGAAATGGGACTCCCACAAACAAGAAATGAACCCGAAGAGGCTACAAAAACCAATGATGACATACCACCGGAGAAGGTGACAAAGAAGAAAAAATGTTCACAACTTAAAGCGACTAGTACATCTCCTGGAGCTTTGCCTGTGCACATTCATAAAAGTATTCAGGGACTAGGTGGTACACCTCCATTATGGTATTCAACCAAAAAACCATGTTGGCGTTTGTCGGAATTTTTCAAAAATTGTTTGCCATGATTTTGATCTTAAAAACCTATTTTTTTTTTGTTTTCATCAGTCCACTGCTGGCATGGTTTTCATTTTCTCGAGCATGCCGGTACCTGTGCCGGCATAGTAGGTTGCTTAAATTTCTATGCCGGTCCTGAATGAAAAGTATCTAGAAAGTTTAAAAAAAAAATCACTTGACTACCGGCATTGTCTTCATATTCTCGAGCATGCCGGCACCATTTTCCGGCATGGTCTTCATCACTTCCGAATTTTCTGGTTTTTTTCACTTGACTACCGGCATTGATAGGGAGTTCTCGAGCATGCCGACACTTTTTTCCGGCATGACCTTCATCAATTCTGGCATGGTCTTCATCACTTTCAGCATGATATTCATCACTTCCGAATTAAGAAAAAAAATTGTTTCCAAAGTGAGGAGCCGGCGAGAATTTGATAGGGAGTGGGGAGAGTTTAGAATTCGAAAGGGAATGGGGTATATTTGGGAGTGGGAAGAGTTTAAAATTTGAAAGAGATTAAGAAGAGGTGAAGATGAAAATGGTGGATATGATTTTTATTTTATTTTTAAGTTTTTTAATTTTTATTTTGAGGGAAGGGTGTTTTACTATTTTCGCCCCCAAAAATCACCCCTTAGCACCCCATGGGTTTGGGGAAGTAATTCATATCCCCGATTACGCGTTTTTATAAAATGCCACACAATTACAGAAAAAAAATACAACCGTTCAATGACTTGTTTTAGACACGTGGTTTGAGATTAGCCACTAAATCTCTATAACCCAATCGAATTCGTGTGGCATACAGAAGTCGTCTAGCTCTGCTGCTCTATAACAGAAAGGTTCTATATAACACAGAAGAGAGAGATAACTATCCAAAACCTTATCTATTTCATTCTCATTCTTAGGGCTGCACATGGGACGGTACGGCCCGGTTTTCTTATGGAACCGGTGTCTTTACCTGGTGTTGACCGGTACCTCCTTTTGAGGACTGGTACCCGTACTTGTACCTGGTGTTGTACCGGTCCTCCGGTATCGGTCCGGTACCGGGTTTTTTACCTGAAAAGAAACAGTTCAAAATACTAAAAATAACATGTCCAATTTTCCATCAGTTTAATGTTTCATAAGCTCATAATACTAAAAACAGTTCATTCTGTTACATATTTTCAATTTCCATAAGTTCATAATACTAATTAGATTATTCTAAGTACTTAAACAGCTAAACTGCATTGCTTTGTTCAGCTGAACCAATGCACTATTTCCTCACCAACTCATCCATCCAGTCATCAAAGCACCACTTCTTCACTACATTGCTTCTGTTAAGCTGAGACACTACCTGCAAGTTTCTTTTTTGGACATCTATTTAGATGCTTTCGTAATCCAGCAATGCCATTTACGTCATTGCGAGCTTTGTATTTCTTGTGGCAATAATGACATTAAGCAAAATCATCATCTATCCTAGTCATTTCCATCCAAACAGTTGATCTCACTTTGCCAAAATGAGAGGATGATCCAACCTTTGTGTGTTGAGTTGTACTTGTAGTTGGAGTTTCATTTGATGTGGACATCTAACAAACATAAAACACAAACACAATGTTAGAATGAGATAAGATAATGCAATGTAAGGAAAAACATTAACTGAGTAACTGTCGAAAAGCAAGAACATAACCAATCACATTCAGATTCTTGCAATCACACACCAACAATTACAAATTTACAATGCACAGACAAGTTGAGGTAAAAATTATGTGCAGTTTGCAAAGACAAGTTGAGGTAAAAATTCAGATTATAAACTGAACCAATCACATTCAAATTCTTTCAATCACACACCAATAATTACAAATTTACAATGCACAGACAAGCAAAACATCATTTCTAGTCTATTTCTCCCAATAATATTGCAAGCTCCAGTAACTATCTAGTTCTTAGGAGTACCACACCTTGGTAATTATCATAAGATGTTACCCCAAAAGGTTCCCAAGCAACTTGGTCTGCAGTGAATCAGCTATTGATAATAAAGCTCACCCTATCTATGATAACATTAGACAACAACATTTTACTTGAATCAAAATGTCCCGAGGAACAAGAGTACCATCAATATGAGAAGCCATAACTCTATCTATGTCTCTATTCGACTATTCGTAGCACCAATAAGTTTACCCCACCAATAAAAACCACAGGAAAAACAGAAGAAGTTCTAAACAAACTCATCAAAGCTTTCTCAATATCTTTACTTGTTCTTGGATCTTCATCTAGTTCATAAGGTTTATTCCATAGTTATCATAAAGTTTATCTAGTTCTTAGGATTTCCTGGATTTCTAACAAAGACATAGTTATGATAATCCAAAATCTTATTCAATTCAATAACCCTAGTTTTAGAACAACAAGAGATAAATCTTAATTTAAACCACAAAATAAACTGAAAATCTCACCAGAATCAGCGAGTTTTGAGCATATCTTTAGCGCTATTATTCTCAAAATCCCTAATTCTTCCCGATTCAACACCTTAACAACAACATCAGGAACTCAAATTAGAAGATAAAATAAAATCCATGTTCCCAAATCAAGTAAAAACCCATTAATCAAGACAATTGAATCAACTAAACATGCATGGAATTCATAAAATACAAAGTGAACAGAGAAGATGCAATTGATTTACCTAAGTATCTAGTAGTAGCAGATGAAGAACATAAGAATTAACAACCCTAAACCAGATGAATAAGAAGGACAGAAAAGAAGAAGTGAAAAGAGAAGAAGATAAAATACCTTAAACTCGATCACCAATTCTTGGATTCACTTCAGTGGAACAAATCGAACTAGGATGAGTGAAAAGAGATGAATCTTATAGAGAGAACAACGGAGAAGAGGGCTGCCGCTGAGAAAAAAATAAGAAGAAAATGAGAGTGAACTAATCTCTCGATTCTCTTATCCATATCCTGGACGGTTACGATCAAAACCCTAGCTAGATCTTAACGGCTAATAATCACCGGTACATATGGTCCGGTTCAAGTCCGGCCCCCCCTAAGAACCGGTGTCTGTACCGGTCTATCCCGGTTCTCAACCTTCAAAACCGGTGTCTGTACCGGCTAGACCGGTTTCGGTCCGGTCCCGATTCGGTATTTCCGGTTCTACTCCGGTCCAGGTCATCTCAACCGGTTCTTGTGCAGCCCTACTCATTCTCCGCTTCCACCACTCCCTCAACCTTGCCTCTTTTTTCTTCTTCTTCTTCTTCTGAAACAAACATTTATTTTCTCTCTGTATCTAAATCCGAAATCAATCAGAACCGTAATGGATACCCTAATCTTTCTCACTAGAATCTCCAAAAAATCGAAGTTTCTTTTTTAAATCTACTCTAAACAAAACCCTAGGTCAAAAATGTTTGAAGAAGAAACCCTAATTCCGTCACCTGAAGAAGAATATTAAGCGATAAGTTTCTTAACATCCAGATCTGTAAATATAGGCATCTAAATCTCTAATAAGTTTTATTATTTGTTAAGATTAAAATTCTAATCTTGTTTTCTTTGTTCTATGTTTGGTTGCTTGAAGAAGTAAAAGAAGAGAGAAACCCTAAATCTGTTTAACCTAGTTCATGTTGATTTAAGGTGGTGTTTTCATATATCCCTAACTGTTTTTGCTGGCCCTAGTTTAATTTTGCTAATCGATTTGATTCATTGTTTTTTTTTTGTTTCTACTGTGCAGGAAAACGTAAACTAGCTCTACTTGCTGAATGTTGTAGTTATCATTGCTTATTTTGTACAAGGAACTGTTCCCATTTTTTCATTTGTGTTCTTTTTTCGAGAATTTTCTTAATCAGTTGATCTGGTTGTATTTGGGCGTGATTTAAGTTTTCTTTGAGCTTTGTGTAATAGTGAGGGTCTTCTGATGGATTTTGTTTTTGAAAATTGTTTTTAAGGTTGTATGTGGATCTGAAGGTACAAGTTAAAAAAAAAACATTTTGTTAGATGGATTTTTCATGTAAAGCAAGATCTTTGCTCTATTTTGATTGTTTCCTGTTGAAGTGTATGATAAGCAGTAGTAGCTAAACATTTCTTGGCATGAATATTGTGTTGTTCAAGTTTGTTCTAGCTTGCTTTGTCTGTGTTTAGCAAATTTGGAGGTCAAGTATGAGATTTCATGGTCATTCATGTACTCTTTTTTTGTTGTGATTTTGTTGATTTTTGTTACAATCATGACATCTAGCACATGATGATATATACTCGGATTCCCCTTCTTTATGGGTGATGTAAAATCGAGCTTCTGATGCTATCTTCTTTTGAGTTTTTGCTGTTTTACAACAAATTCAATGCTTTAGTTCTTTCGATTTTACAGTCGGTTGTTTTATTCGGTTATTTTATGAAACAAGATAAACACCTCAAGACATGATTACAAATTTGAGATCGAAAGTTAACGAGAGTTGTTCTTGACTATACTATGAAATCATTAAACTGCGTGTTATCAGTAGCCAGGTGAATGCCATAGTTCTGAATTTGGTGGGACAGAATTGAGTTGGTATTTGATGGTTAGCCATCATTCTTGCTCTTGCTTAGTTGTGTTTTGCTTTATGTCTTGATCCATTGGATTGTAGAATCACATAATAGATATTAAAGAACCTCTAAGACGTTAATATTTTTCATTTATAAAAATATCTGGAGTGTTTATGTTTTTTTTTTTTAATTCCATTGCATGTTTGTGCACCTTAGCTTGAATAGCCTTCCTGGATTGGATGTTTTCCGTGTCATCTTTGGAAAGCAAAGAAAGTGGTTAGTTGGATTTTGGTTTTGTATTTCACACACCTAAGAAACATAAGACACTTTGCCCAGGCCCTACGTTGAGTTTAAAGTTTAATTTTGCATTCAAAATTATACTTCCCTAAGGGTGTAATAAGTTTTTGACTTATTTTATATATGTGCATAAATTGTGGAAACATGATGCCTAGTGGAACTATTTGGCACTAAAAATTTATTAGTAAAGTTAGTTGGTAAACAAAGCCAGCTCGTAAACAATCCCCTATGAAGGCTGTTGTCACATATTAGAAATGTTGTATTTGTTTTTCGACGTCATCATCGTACGAATGATGAATCTCTTTGTATTGGTTAACTAATGATGTCATTTTCATTGGGTACAACTTGCAGCTTCGGTTCACATAAATTAGTCCCAAAGGAAAGCTTATTAAGCTAAGATCTTGTTACAGGATGGTTATCTTTATACAATTGTTTTAATTCTGTTTTGACCCCTTTATTGTTCTGTACGGTTTTTTCTTTTTCAGCCTTCATCTATTTTGTATTTTTTTTATTGCAGTAAGTTAAGAATTTCTACCAGCGATATCCACTCTTGTCTGGTGTTGGCATACAATCTGGGGTTAGCTAGGGTTTTCGGGGAAAACTAAATATATGTTCAAATTCATTGTTTAGTGTAACTAACTTCATTTTTCACTATCTGAATTTTTTTTCTTTCGCTTGAGTGTAGCACAACATTATTATAAGTGCCTTTGTGGGAAGCTGGTGATACTGGGAAGAAATTCCACCTCTGGGGTTAGTTACAAATTACAAGATGTGAATTTTCTAGTTTGCTACATCTGTGTAAGGAAATGCAAGTGCAAGTTAGAAAATGGTTTGTGTGTTCGTAATGAAATTGCATACCGGATTTTGTTGTGAACTAACCCAAGTGAATTTTATGAAAACTAGGAAAGCTACAAATGATGTTGGTCCGCGGTCTGGTTGTACTAAGTTTTCATACTTCACTTGTGTACAACTTCAATTTATGCATTCTATTTTGCTTATTCTTATTTGGGTCTGTCTAGCTATGCATCTAGGTTTTTATCCGCTTGTTGGTATCATTTTTTGCAACCTTGGCTGATCCATTTTATTCTCTTCTTGTGAAGAGTTCTGTAGTTGGAACAAGCTAATGAATGTGAATGGTAATTCTGTAATGTATTTCTGTAATGAATGTGAATGGGAAAATTCTGTAATGAATGTATAATGTGTTTCTGTTATGAATTTTAATGGGAAAATTCCTAATGAATCTAGGAATGATAAAATTGTGGATAGTTTGCATAGATACTGCAGGCCTGTTAACCGCTTCGGAAATATTTCATGGATGTCTTAGTTGGTTGCTTAAAATTATTGAATTACCATTTCAGAAATACCTTAATAAACTTGTATAAGTTATCCCATAAACTAATTACATTGATTGTCGTTTGCAGGAAGTAGTGGATATTCTTATTTATATGAACCTCTTTGAAGGAAGGAATCATAACAAGTAAGTCTATGGTTTACTCCCTTCGACTACAATGCATTCTACTGGGCAGTATGAATATTCTGTATCTTTGATCCCTTGGTATCTATTGCTCGCTATAGTCTAAAATGTCTACAATAAGAAATGAGTGGGTGTAATGCTCAGCAGTCTTTAACCATGAGAAGTTCAATGTCTGGTACAAGTATTATATTGGCAGGGTGTATCCAGTGAAGAAGCTTCTTTTATTTGGTCGCAGCTCACGAGCGCTAGCTTTGACTGTTTTTGGTTGGGTTTCATAATGAATTGAATAGTCTTTTCTTACTTGTGTTTCTGTAATGAATATATTAATGGTAAAATTATGTAATATATGGATGAAATGATAAAATTGTGGGTAGTGGATAAATTGAAAAATGAGAAACTGCAGGCTTGTGGGCGATTGTTATCCAGGTTTATTGAATTGCAGGCCTGTAAACTAGAAGGCCAGGTCCATGAGAACGACCTGGACTATCCAAAATTTTTTTAATTGTAATTGAAAGAATTGTCACAGATTAACTGTGACCAAAACTGTGAAGAAAAACAACATGTGTCTTCATCTTAATGCTGTTATAAATGAGAGTAACAGTTTAAACGTTACAGTAATAGTGACAATAAGATGACAGGTGTCCATAGGAAACTCGTTGCAAAAAGTATGTAACACTTATATGTGTTATTGTAATCGTTAGAAAAAAGTGACACCTGGAAAAACTAAATAGTTGCCTGCCTGGCGGTGTAAGACACGTTTCATCACGGAATTGTTGCAAAGTGAGAATAACAATTAAATCTGTTATGAATACTGTGACAAATGAGCCACGTGTCGCTTTTCTAAAATTAGGTTAACTGTTACTATTAAATAACGTAACCGTTTATAAATGTGACTGTAACCAAATTTTGTCACGGTGAAAACTGTTACAAAAAATAATAACAAATAATATCACAGTGTTTCTCTAACGGCGTATATGTGTTACAAAGTTTTTTAGTAACAGATATACCCTGTGACAAAATCCATGATTTGGTGTAGTGTATACTATAAAGTGAAATAGATTAAACCAAAACCAAACTTACGCGAGATAGACTAATCTGTAGATTCAGTCTCGTTTAAAATCAAATCCATATGAGATGTCCTAAAGATGGTTGAATCAGTTGGATTACTTTCTTCTGATCTTGTTACAACATAGTTATTTAAAGTAAGAGCATTATATGCTTTGAAAGTGTCAAAAGTTATACTAGGAATTAGAAAACTTGCTGCCGATTCATCCAAAAAACTGTGATAGAAAAATTTCCTCCTTTCTTTGCCAATATATATGTTATCCCCTTTGCCTTCTTGTCAGTAAACTGAAAACCCAAAAAAAAGATTAAATTGTATGCCAAGCTTCTAGCTTCATCTAAGATTTCCTTGCTTTGCTACTGGACTTAATTGTTTATTCCTTGTAAATATAGAATAGTAGATAATTTATACCCCTCAATGACCAGATTTGTAATATTTCTTGACTTGGCCTATTTGACTTCCTGCAACAGAGAAACTACTTCTGCTTCTTATGCTAATGCACCTCTGAAGCTTCCCATTTCAGCTCCTCCAAATGTTCATGTCCAATTGCGCAAACCGATTCCAAAACCTGCATTAGTAATTGCAAATATTCATGAAGCATCACAATTTATTTTGCAGGTATTCACACTAGGTAGTTTCCGTAGAATATCTTTGTTTAATATTTTTGTTGCTTTCTAGCGTGTTTGAAGGTTTAAGTTTGGATGAAAATATGCAAAATGATTTGAAATAGACATTGCTGATTGAGAAGGAAATCTATTTTTCCCCTCAAAAACTCTAAGACATCTCTCCTTCCATATGAACCAGCACTTGGTAGAGGCCAAAACCATTGATATTGAGTTCTCGTTACCATACCTCCATTCACTGTAATGAAAGGAATTATCATTTACTAAGTGAAAGCTTAGAGTACATCCATTGGTGGAATATTCCATAGTTCCTTTGAATATGCACAATTAAAAAACAAGTGTTGGGCTGATTCAATACGAGTCTGACAAAAGACACATTTAGTATCCGCAATCGAAATAGATTCCAGTTTCTACCTCGTAGGTTAAACATCCTATATGCCTTTCCAAACAAAAAAATTTAACTCATTGGGATGTGTCCATGCTCCATAATTTTTTCCAGAATTATTTTGTAGTTTTAGAAACAGTTGAAGAAGGATTTAGGAGTTTTGCTTAGAGAGACTTCACTGAAAATTCTCCATTAAAGACCATCTAAGTTGATCTTTTTTTAGAACTGCTTGTTTTGTTGTATATAACTTTATGTTCATGATTTCATAGACTAGAGAATTGTTAAACATAGCATGTAAGGTAATTTGGTTCCACTTATTTGTGTTAGAGACAATCAATTATGTATGAGTGTTATGTTAGTGTTTGGAGTAAGATTAGTTTGGGTTGGAGAAGTATCCCTTCCTAGTACTAATCTGTCATTCTAGATGTTTATTGATTTCCCATCTCCCACTTCCTAAATACTTTCTTAATTTGTTTAATCCTTTAAAGAATGCAGTTTCATATCCATGAGGATTTGGATTTTTTTTGTTGGATTGCAGAGCTCCAGATTTTTTAAAATACTTTCCTTTGAGGATTTTTTTCCCACAGATCATCGGGACAACTCACCAGTCTCCATGTAGTTGTACAAATCATACCAAAGTTTACTTTGTTGGCTTCTTTGAAACCTAGCTAGGCCACCCTGATCAATTAAAATCAAAAGCCTTGATGTATATAACTTAGGAATTAGAGCGTTTCCTAACCAAAAGTCTAGCTGAATTGCATTAATTCGAGCTGTCATTTACTTTGGTAGGATAAAACATCCTATTCTTAAAATTGGCATTACATGGAGAACATATTTGTTTAATACAATTTTATTAGGTTGGGATAATTTTTTATCCATTTTTTTTGTTTCATGTTATGTTTTTTCAATTATACTATCAAAGGCTTTTAGTTTAGATTTATTTGTGAACAAGGGAACACCTAAATGAAAATATTTTATATCAATCATTTTTATCTTTATGTTTCTAGATATTATCCTTTTATGCTTATGATGAACCTTTTTACTGAAGAAAAGCCCCGACTTTGAAAAATTCATAATATGGCCTAATGCTAAACAGATTTAGAGCTTCTAAGAGATTCTTAATGCTTTCTAAGTCAGCTCTAGTAAAAAGAAGCATATCATCTGTGGAAAAAAAGATGGGAAATAGGTATAGCGTTCTTAGTTAGTTTCATCCCCTGGTATTAGAGCTCACTACTAGATCTTACATGGGAAATAATAGATAATACTCAGTATCAGATAGATAACTAGATTATTTTATAATCGTGTTGGGGTTGTGAGATAAATCTTAATTTCTAAAAGCTACCAAGAACTTAAAGATTTATTTGGATTAATATGGAAAGACTTTCGATAAAATGTTGACATTATCTGCTCGACCAAATCACTGCAATATCTATACGATATACACATACAAATCAGTTAATGAGAGCTCTAATTTTATTGGCCTACCAAATTTAGTGATAATTAACCCAATCCATATTGAAATATCCAAGTTTCCAAACGCAACCTTAGACTCCACATTTAATAACACCTAAATTAGGAAACACCAAAGGTTTCCTGAATTAGGAAAACACATGGTTCTTCTAAACTCCTAATCAAATGACTATTTTCCAAATTTACATTTCAAAAAAAATTGTCTCAAGATTTTATTTTAGCTTATTATTATGTTTTTAATACATGAGACATAATTTTATATATGTGAGGATATTAATTCATTTTTAAGGAATCATTTTAGTTTCACATAAGAATATCATATCGGGGTTTTAAGTCCTTGTCGATGGTGGATTTTAGATAAGGGGTAAAATCGTAAAACCCTATGACATAGTGTTACCAGCAACACATTAACTAAGAGCATTTAATTCAGGTGTCAATAATTAATGGGGGTATTTTTTCAAAATACCATATTAGGGTTTTCGACACGGAACCCTAATTCCAAAACCAAGCCGCATACTGCCCACCATGGCAACGACGCCAAAACCAAGCCGCATACTGCACACCATGGCAACGACGCCAAAACCAAGCCGCATACTGCACACCATGGCAACGACGCCAAAACCAAGTCGCATATTGCGCACAGTGGAAACGGCGCCAAAACCAAACCACATACTGCACCCACATGCAACCATGCCAAACTAAGCCACTATACCATTTGGCACATGCCAAAAATAGTTCCCTAGGCTTGCAAACCATGCAACTAGGTCAACTTGGCCGTGCGTGCCATTGGATCATCACAACACGCACCACTATCCAATTTCTAAGTCGCTACACCATTTGGCACATGCCAAAAATAGTGCCCTAGGCTCGCAAACCGTGCAACTAGCTCAACTTGGACGTGCGTTCCATTGGCACATGCCAACACGCATCACTAGCCAATTTCTATTTTCAAGCCGCTATGCTATTGGCACATGCCAAAAAGTAACGCCCGCAACTTGGCCAAAGTGGCCGTGCGTGCCATTGGCACATGCCAACACGTTACCACTAGCCAATTTCTATTTTCAAGCCGCTATGCTATTGGAACATGCCAAAAAGTAGCACCCGCAACTTGGCCAAAGTGGTCGTGCGTGCCATTGGCACATGCCAACACGTTACCACTAGCCACTTTCTATTCCAAGCCGCTACCCAATTGTAGCGCCCGCGACTTGACCAAAGTGGTCGTGCGTGCCATTGGCACATGCCAACACGTTACCACTAGCCACTTTCTATCCCAAGCCGCTATCTAATTGTAGTGCCCGCGACTTGGCCAAAGTGGTCATGCATGCCATTGGCACATGCCAACACGCAACCACTAGCCACTTTTATCCCCAACCTGCTAGCCAATTTCCATGGCATTCCGCACATGCCATTGGCACATTCCACACATGCTCCACTAGCGACTCTGGCATTGTCATTTCGCACTCAAAGTGAAAATTGCGGCCAAGGCATTCCGCACATGCCAAGTGCTCCACCAAGCGACTTTGGCATTGTCATCCGCACTCAAAGTACAAATCGCGGCCAAGGAGTTCCGCACATGCCATTGGTACATGCCAAATGCTCCACCAAGCGACTTTGGCATTGCCATCCGCGCTCAAAGTACAACTTGCGGTCGAGATATCCCGCACATGCCATTGGCACATGCCGCAACGCTTCACTAGAAACTTTGGCATTGCCACTTGCGCCCACTCTCGAGACATCAACACAAACTGGGGGATGCTTTCTTGGGGTTTTGGTTTGGCGGTCACAGCGTGCAGCGCACACTACGCTCGCAATAAAGCAAGGCGTGCAAGGAATGAATACGGTCAATTAAATAAGGAAATTTATGGTAAAAACGTTTTTCACCATAAAGCCAACGGTTTCCACCTCATCTATTTTAATTGACACATTTACTCAATTCCTTAATGAGGCCAGGGTACGTTCAATCTCACTTGTATAAATAGGTTTCACCTATTCTTCCAAAACACACAAGTCTTGGTCAGGAAAAATACAACAATATTAGATAGCCACTTTGCAATCTCTCTCAAAAGCTTCCATCACTAGCAAGCTCCCACAAGATTCTACACTTCTGATACAAGTCGAGATACTACCTAGCCAGAACTCTCTGGTCTCATTACCCTTCTTCACTATCCTCCCCAAATCAACCTTTCTCCTCCACTTTGTGACCGAAGAAAATATGGAACAACCATCTTCTTGGTTTAGGCTAGAGTTGTACAAATTGATATCTCGAATCAAAAGTTCTCACGTGCAGCACATTTGTTTAAGGGTTTAAACCAATCTTTCCACCATCGAATTTACCAAATTTGGCAGAGGCGATTTTCTCCCATAAACAATTGGAGACCACAGTTGGAGTTTCAATCTCCCGGTTACAAAAACTGATCTTCAGTCCGAAATCTGCTTTACCATTCGCTCAACATGGTAGAACTAAGATCTGGGTCCGTGACAAACTCTGAAAGCGCCAACATAGAAGCCGCCCCTAGCACAAATGCTCCTTCCACCAATGCCTCTGCGTTACCTGCCGATCTTGGAAGCATGGAAAGTACCCCTCCAAGTGTTATCCCTCCTGTTACCAAGGCTAGGGCTACTTCCGTTCCAAATGTCTCCGCACCATCCGCCAACTCAAACAGCACTGAGGGCAGCCCTTCAGGTGTCACGCCACCAGGGCTCTTTCCGCCGCTACAACCACTAGTGTTTCAACAGGAATGATGCCTCTGATCACCACTCGAGCCACAACATCTACTCAATCGCCGGGGAGAAATAACAGAGGAGGCAAACCTTATTTCACCATCACGGATTTGATGGAAAGGCATAAGGCTCTATCCAGGGCTCAAACGGATATGGTTTCAACCCATAATGAGGTGATCGTCTTCCTCAAAGCCTTAACGGAGAAACTTCCACGGGAGCCACGGCGACCTGAGTCAAGATCAGATGCTTCCGACAACCTTGATGCTAATATCACACCTCCAAGAGAGATACGCCAGACAGCGCCAAGGTCAAGCGCTCCCAATGATCTTGGAATTGGCACCGCAACTGAGCACACCAACGCAAGATAGGAAATCTGCATTAGGGACCCAATGGCAGGAAATCGTTCACTGGATTTCGTAACACGTGAAGACCTGGAACGACTCATATAAAATCGAATCAAGAACGACACGGATGTGCATAAACACCAACCTACTTATCCAATTGAAATCCAGAGAATTCCCCTCCCAAGAGGATACTCATCCCCTCAGTTTTACTTATACGATGGAAATGGAAACGCAAGGGAACATGTCTCACGATTTTTAGAGGCTCTAGGAAGCATCCGCGATTGGGGTGAAATGGTTACGCCCTTTTACAAGAAGTATTTCTTTGTGTCCGAGCAAGTCACTCTCTCGGATCTGGGAAGAATATTCCAACATAATGATGAACATCCAAATGTGTTTTTCAAGTGATTCAGAATTCAAGCACTGGACTTCCATGACCCGGTGCGACTGAGCAGCAACTAGTGAATTCGTGCATCAATGGCATGACTCCCATCTATCGTGTTTTACTGGAAAACTTACGATTCCAGACCTTCTCCGAACTCCACGAAGTTGTTAAATGATCAGCCACGACAGCGCCATCCCTGTTGGAAAGAACTAGGCCTCCTAGAAATAAAGATACACGAGAAGTTCAAAGAAGCCCGCGTTTTCTCAACAAGCCATACAACACCGGCCCCTCCTCCGTGAGTGTGGTAGACGAAAGGGGAAAGATGAAAACACCTCCAATGGATCAACACCCTGGGATCATGGCCCCAGCACGAAGGGAAGCCCCGCGAAAGGCCCCAACCAAGCCTTTTGAACGTCACCCTGAAGCCAGAGGAGATGACTCGGACTTCCCCTTTCCGATCGAGGAAGTAATCGAACTTCTGGAAACATGGATCTAGGATGATGTCATCAGGAACCGGCTCCTCGGCACCCACCTACTGAAGAGGAGATGGCAAATCCCAGATTTTGTCACTACCATAGATTCATTAGTCATCCAACCAGCGACTGCAACAGATTGAAAAGCATTTTCAAAGAAAGGATAGAGGCAGGGGAGTTACGACTAAGGAATGAAGGAGTACATAGAGATCTGCTTCCCATAAGAAACTGTGAAATCTCTGGGGACTCCATACACGAAACAGTGCATTCCATGATGCAACACATATGCAAAATCCTCTACTTTTACAAGGAGCAACGTCGAGACGCTTTCGCAGCCCTCAACCACATAGTATCCGGGAAACGACTCCACTCTGCCATAAAAACACACCTAAGAAACAGATCTCGCCAGGCATCCCTGCCGAGAAGCACAACTGGGGACTTCTCACCATGGCCCGCTTAAAGGACGCCGAGTTCGACAACACGCTCATCGATGCAGCCTCAGAGTTCAACATTGTTACGTTCAAGACCCTGAAAGATCTACAACTCAACCCTGTTACCAGTCGTAAAAACTACACGGTAAAACTGAGAACTCTCTGAAGATACTACTAGCGATTTGGGGACTTGCTAGCAATCCTACCTGAAAAGCCGCTGCTACTAGCAATGGGGGACTTGCTGCCAATCCTACAAGCAAAGCCGCTGAAGATGCTACTAGCGATTTGGGACTTGCTAGCAATCCTACCAGCAAAGCCACTGAAGATGCTACCAGCGATTGAAGACTTGTTGGAAATCCTACCAGCAAAACCACTGAAGATGCTATCAGCGATTGAAAACTTGCTAGCAATCCTACCAGCAAAGCCACCTTTTACATGGAAAAGGGGATTGCTCACGGCAAAACCTATAAAGTAAGTGGGTCTAGACCAAGCAAAATATACGATCTATTTTTGGGTTCTCAATAAAACCATCATACCATTGCATCTTGTGCTATTGCTAGTACACACTTTCATAAAAGAAATATTCCCTTCACATAGCATAATTAGAGTTATATTATCAAAACCATTCATCCCAGAAATCATCTGATATCCTCAAAAGCTACCAGCTATCTATCAAAACCGGCCGAACTTTAAACCAGACATCCAGTATGTCTTTCAAAAACATATATTCATCTTTTCATATCTTCCTTATCCTAAACGGTTCATCCCAGATAATAAAAATGAGACTTTTCTATTAACCCAGAAATCCAGAAAATCAAAACCATAAGCCATGTGTTTTATTTGCCTTTCAAAAAAAAAAACACATAAGAATTTCAAAAGATAGAAGTACAAAGGAAGCCATTCAAGAGTGGTTTACTTTTCTCGAAGTAGACATCCTTCGTCAATTGGAGGACCGTCTGTTTCAGCTCAACTCTTAGTTGCATCATCATGTGTACCGACTCTACATCATGACGGTTACCAGTTACTATTCATGAGGTAGCTGACGCTACTACAGTAACATTCGAAGAGCTACCACGGTACCGCTAACACCAGCATTCCGTGATCCACCATGCACGCCTTCCAAGTATCGATTTCACCGTCCCACGGAAAGAAGCCTCCCGCGCTATCATTGATGTGAATCAATAATGTTGTAGTAAAATAGGTTCGTGAACTTGTGAAAGCAATGGATTTTAGATTTATTAAAACTTCAAAATAAAGAAAATTTGATTCAAGATTGATTTCAAGATAAAAGAGAATAACCAAGACACTAGAATCCACTATTACACATGAATGATGTCAAATATTTCATAACTCTAATTATCTTTTAAGTCCTTTATTTCTTAATTCACAAATAATCAGGCAAATTCTCAAAAATTACTTGTATCCCTTAAGCATAGATTATCTTAATTCAAAGCATAACCTATCTAATTGAATCACAACTAATGAAGAAAATTATGCAAACAATTAAAAACTCTGCAAAAGCAGTGATTGAGTGAATTATAAAATATAAATTAGAGAAAATAAATAGCTTCTTCATTGCCTTGGTTGTGGGAGAATTAGCCGCTCATCATGTTGGAAACACGCTCAAAAATCATTATTATTGCTCAAAGGGTGTTTACAAAGATGAAAATGGGAGAAATATAATGAAAACCGGGTGTTTGCAACATTTATAATTGTTGCAACCACTGTTACAAAAGAACGATAACTGATATGCGTCACTGATACGTAATTGTGCGACCCTCAGTCTTTGTCGCAAATACTGTTGAAGAACGACTATCTTGGCAGGTCTTTTCTTCGTGTTCTTCAGGTATGCAGCAGCAGCAAAAAAAATTCTGTCAACTCGATCTCTCGACTTTGTAGTGCTCTGTAACTCTCCCAATCTCTCTATCCTCATTGGCTTGTACCCCAGGACCCTTTATATACTCGACAGTGCAACAAAATATCTCGCACTAACTCCAAAAATCTTCTCTTTATTATTTTTATTCTCACGGAAATATTTTCCAAATATTTGATCTTCCACGCGTCTACAATCTTTGAATCTTCCTTATTTATCTCCTACACGCTCCTGGTTGTTTGCTAGAGTCATCATGCACGTAAAAATCACGTTCAAATCTCATACAAACTCGTGAACTGTCCTCCCATGCACGTGCTCCCCTGTTTTCTTCCATCCGACAATGCAGCCAATTTTAACCGAAATGATCAACCATACCACTCCTTTTAAGCTTAAACAGGACTTCCCACGAAATTACAGCCATTGAATCTCACGGGAACAGCTTCAAAATCGCAACCCTAGTTCTGCCATTAGTGAACTAGCTTTTCCCTCCAATTCTCAAAATTCAAAACGGTGAAGATGGGTGAGATGGATAAGGGCTATATATAGCCGTGGGTGCTGAGAATGAATTTGGGCTATACATAGCTTGGGTGCCCCTTAGCCAAATCTGGATTCCGTATAGCGAGTGTCCTCCGGGAGTGCTCCGAGCAACTTTTCGAGCCGAATTTTCCAATAATATTTATTTCCAAAAAAAACACCTACAAACACACAAAACACCATAATAAGGACAAAAACGAGTACTAACAATACGAAACATTGAGGACAAATTAGACACATAAATGCGTCTATCAAATACCCCCAAACTTATTATTTGCTAGTCCCGAGCAAATCTAATCTAGAAAAATGAATGCACTTAGCACGTGCACCAAGCCGTTAAACCGCTAGGTGGCCCTAGTGGCGGAGTGTCGTCTCCGGAGGGTTTACCAGAGGTGTACCCACAAAACCTTTACTCCAGACCCTAGCTATATACGCAGAACCTTGGAAGGCACTAAAGAATCTCCTTGGTTGGCATACTTATTGACTACAGGAGGAAGTACCCTGATGCAAAATTCCAATTGATGTACACGAGTTTGCACTCAAGCATACTAAAATTCATATAAAGTGACAGAGCTCTACTCAGATAGTTTCTGGACATCATAAACCGGATTCAACCAATCACATAGATTAAGAAGAGAAAAAAGTGGATGATGTTGGCTAGGGTGAACCTATCCTAACGGACTGAGATACTGGTCTTGGACTAATATCAACACACTGGCATATACAAGGGGACCATTGGTCGATAATCCTAACTCTAGGTCAACTCAACTGGCATATACAAGGGTACCAGTGGTCGACTTTATTGTATTTATTCCGTTTGGTCTAGTGGTCTGGTCTCAATTTTTTTTTTTTTTTTTTTTTGAATCTCAGCCACTCTATTTCACCCTAGCAATGGTAAAAATAAAAATAAAAGAAGTGATCAGGATTCTTTCGATGTTTCCATCACGAGGATATGGCGAAACTACCATGTTATGTTTTTCTAACACCTGAGCTCTGTGCTTTTATGAATAGACTCTTTAGATGTTTCCATCTAATCAGATTGGTTCCTCAACTCCTACAACCAAAATGCTTCCATCCACTTAGATTGGTTAGTGCCATCCTTAATAAACATAAATTTCTAGGCTCTGGAGTTTATTTATTGCAACTAAAAGCTAACAAAATATTTCTTCCCCACCCCCAAACTTAAATCTAACATTGTCCTCAATGTTTCTAATGAAAGATCAATACCAAAAAGTAAAGTAACACGAGGAATCAGCAAAGAGAGAAGTTGGAAAGATAGTACCTGGGTGAAGAGAGAAATCAAAAACTAATATACAACAAATAAATTACAAAGTTAAAAATTACATACTAGGCAAGCGAGCGACAAGCTGTGCCGCTAGCCCTTTTTGGTCAATCAACATACAATCGCCTCGATGGTCAATCAAGGGTAAACAGGGTCCTCCAGAAGGACCTCCTCAACATCACCTATAGGAAAGGGCTCTAAAAAGGGTTTCAATCTCTGACCGTTAACCTTAGAAGAACTAATACCATCCGGTGTCTCGATCTCAACAGCTCCATGAGGAAAAACAGTGCGAACAATAAAAGGACCCGTCCACCGAGAACGTAACTTCCTAGGGAAAAGATGCAAGCGGGTATCATACAGAATAACTTTTTGACCTGGAGAAAATGACTTCCGTAAAATATTTCTATCATGCACAAGTTTCATTTTGTTCTTATACTCCTTCGCACTATCGTAAGCATCTATATGAATCTCGTCCAACTCATTGAGCTGGAGTTTCCTATGGGCTCCTGCCTTGTAAAGTGAAAAATTTAGCTACTTAATAGCCTAATAAGATCTATGTTCTAACTTAACAGGTAAATGACATGCCTTGCCATAAACAAGCCGATAAGGCGACATTCCAATGGGGGTCTTAAACGCAGTACGGTAAGCCCATAAGGCATCAGTAAGCCTAGACGACCAGTATTTTCGATTAGGATTAACTGTTTTCTCTAATATACGTTTTATCTCCCTATTGGAAACCTCTACCTGACCACTAGTCTGTGGATGATACTGGGTGGCTACCTTATGTGTAATACCATATTTCTTCATCAAAAGCTTAAAAGGTCCATTACAAAAGTGCGACCCTCCATCACTAATTATAGCTTGCAGTGTACCAAAACGTGTAAGTATATTATTTTTCAAGAACTCAAGCATAACCCTATGGTCATTGGTTTTACACGCAACCGCCTCAATCCACTTAGATACATAGTCTACGGCGACAAGGATGTATAGGTTACCAAAATAATTAAGAAACGGACCCATAAAGTCAATACCCCACACATCAAAGACCTCAACAACTAAAATAGGGTTCAAGGGAATCATGTTCCTACAGGAAATGGTTCCTAATTTCTGGCAACGCTCACAAGTAACACAGTAACGTGAGAGTCTTTAAACAACGAAGGCCAATAGAATCCACACTGCAATATCTTAGCAGCAGTCTTCTTGGCACTAAAGTGACCCCCACAAGCATGATCATGACAAAAGGAAATAATACTGGACTGGTCACTCTCAGGTATACATCTCCTAATTATCTGGTCTGGACAATACTTAAATAAATAAGGATCATCCCAAAAGAAGTGCTTAACCTCGGCTAAAAACCTAGAACGATCTTGTTTACCCCAATGTTGGGGCATTCGACCAGTAACAAGATAGTTCACTATATTCACATACCAAGGTGATTGGGAAACAGAGAACAATTGTGATCAGGAAAGCTGTCCCTTATAGGAAGGGAATCACTAGGGGAACTAACAATTAGCCTAGATAAGTGGTCTGCTACTACATTTTCTGCCCCTTTTTGTCTCTAATGTCTGGACAAAATTCTTGTAATAAAAGGATCCACCTAATCAATCTAGGTTTGGTATCCTTATTAGACAAAAGGTATTTCAAAGCAGCATAATCAGTATAGATTACGATCTTAGAACCTAAGAGGTAGGATCTAAACTTGTCTAAGGCAAACACAATGTCTAACAGTTCCTTCTCGGTAGTGGTATAGTTCATCTGGGCATCATTCAGAGTTTTTCTAGCATAGTAAATCACATGAAGTAACTTATTTTCTCGCTGACCTAGCACAACACCAATAGCATAATCTGAAGCATCGCACATGATCTCAAAGGGTAGGTTCCAGTTGGGTGCCTGGACTATGGGGGCGGTAGTGAGTAAAGTCTTAAGCTTCTCAAAAGCCTCTAAACAAGCATCATCAAAGACAAATTTAGCATCTTTTGCAAGTAAATTGCAAAGAGGTCTAGAAATCAAGCTAAAATCCTTAATGAATCGACGGTAAAAACCTGAATTCCCTAAGAATGACCTAATATCTTTTACGGTTTTTGGGACCGGTAAAGTTTTAATAAGGTCAACTTTGGCTCTATCTACCTCTATACCCTTCGAAGAAACAATATGCCCTAGAACGATTCCTGAACGAACCATGAAATGACATTTCTCCCAATTAAGAACTAAATTCTTTTCCTTACACCTAGTCAAAACTAATGACAAATGATGCAAGAACTCATCGAAAGACGAACCAAACACTGAAAAATCATCCATAAAGACCTCTAAGAACCGTTCTACCATGTCAGAAAATATGCTCAACATACAACGCTGAAAGGTCGCAGGGGCATTACATAGCTCAAAAGGCATGCGTCTATACGCAAAGTTACCAAAGGGACAGGTAAAAGTGGTTTTCTCTTGGTCTTCTGGGGCAATAGGAACCTGATTATAGCCGCAGAATCCATCTAAAAAGCAAAAATGGGTATGTCCAGCTAATCTTTCTAGCATTTGGTCGATGAAGGGAAGGGGAAAGTGGTCCTTCCTAGTGACATTGTTCAATTTTCTATAGTCAATACAGACACGCCAACCCATGGTCATTCGGGTTGGGATTAACTCATTATTATCATTCTGGACTACAGTAATACCAGATTTCTTGGGAACAACCTGAACGGGGCTGACCCACTTACTGTCGGAAATAGGGTAGATAATGTCTGCATCTAACAACTTAAGAACCTCGGTTCGAACTACTTCTTTCATATTAGGGTTCAGTCGACGTTGCATCTCCCTAGAAGGTTTGGTATCTTCCTCTAAATAAATCTGATGCATACAAACAGTAAGACTTATACCCTTAATGTCTGCTATGGTCCACCCTAAAGCTTCCTTGTTGTTTTGAAGGACGGTTACTAGCCTATTTTCCTGATCACTATCCAAGTCGGATGCAATAATCACAGGTAAAGTTTCAGATGGGCCTAAAAACGCATACTTCAAGGTATCTAGTAATGGTTTAAGGTCCAATTTAGGAGGCTTTTCCAACGAAGGAACTGGGGTACACTCAGAAACGGGTAGAGGTTCGAACTTTGGTTTCCATCCATTACTAGTGTTTATCAAAGGGGTTGAATCTAACAAAGCATTCACCTCATTAATCAAATCATCATCATCAAAATCAATCCCAAAGTGAGCTAGGCATTTCTCTAATGGATCTTCAATCAAAGTGTTTGACAATGACTCCTCGACTAATGTTCCTATCATGTTCACCTCTTCTATGCTCGAGTCATCTAGTTCAGCGGGTAGATTACTAATATGAAAGACGTGTATCTCAATAGTCATATTACCAAAAGACAAATTCATAATACCAGTTCTACAGTTAATGATCGCATTGGATGTAGCTAAAAACGGGCGACCTAAAATTACCGGTATCTGGTTCTCTAGGTCAGGGACAGGTTGGGTATCTAGGATAACAAAATCCACTGGATAAATAAACTTGTCTACCTCTATGAGAACATCCTCGATCACACCCCGAGGAATTTTAACGGACCTATAAGCTAACTGAAGAGTCATCTGGGTAGGTTTCATCTCACCAAGTCCTAGCTTAAGGTACACATGGTATGGCAATAAGTTCACACTGGCTCCTAAGTCAAGCAACGCTTTCTCAACACGGTATTTATCTATTGTGCAAGCAATGGTAGGGGACCCTGGGTCTTTGTACTTAGGGGTAGTGGTATTTTGAATAATAGAACTCACATGACTAGCTAGGAAGGCTTTATTTTGAACACTAAGCTTACACTTTCGTGTACACAAGTCCTTAAGAAACTTGGCATAAGCGGGAATCTGCTTAATCGCATCCAACAATGGTAGGTTGATAGTTACCTTCTTAAAAACCTCCAATATATCATTAAAGTTGGACTCCCTCTTAGTTCGAACTAGCAGCTTGGGGAACGGGGCTCTAGGAACAAAGCCGGACTCAACAGGACCCTCATTGGTCTCATTAGAGACTCTATCAGTCTCTTCATTATTTTATGGCTCAGCAGGGTGAACTACAACATGTTCACTATCAGGCATGGTTACCTTGTTGTCTACCTCTCTACCACTCCTAAGGGTTTTAATAGCATTCACATGTTCTGATGGTCTTCCACCTACTTCATGAACTCCTCTAGGATTGGGTTGAGTTTGACTAGGAAACTTACCTTTTTCCCTCAAAGACTCATTTATTAGACTAACCTGGGTTTTCAACTCAGAAATAGCCTGAGAGTTAGCATAACCTATACTCTTACTTTCTTCTATCCCTTGCACAACCATTTGGTTGATCTTTTCAGAGCTTTTAATAAACGAAGCGAGAGTATCCTCTAAACTTGTGATCTTTTTATCCGAATGGTTCTGGAACTGGGGTTGACCTGAAGGGTTCTTAGCATAACCAAAACCTGGGGGAGGCTGAGAATTACTAGACTGTCCTTGATTCTGGCCCTTAGACCAAGAAAAATTAGGATGGTTTCTCCAACCAGGATTATAGGTCTCTGAGTATGGGTCAAATTTATGACGGTTCTCAAACCTAGCGTTGTTATAGACAACATGGGCTTGTTCTTCACTAACATAAACTTCCCAAAATGAGTTATCAGGCTCTATTCCACAACTAGAGACTTGCGAGGCTCTATTAGGTTCAACAAGGGACCTATTTTTAGACTGACCCATTTCCAAAGCTTCTAACCTTCTAGACAAAGCAGAAAAATTAGCATCTGACTCGAAGCTTGTATCTACCATATTGGTGCTACTTCTATTGACCAAGCGTCTTTTAGGGGGTTAAACACAAGGCTCCCACTGTTGAGATTTTTCAGCGATAGTTCCTAAGAAGGTAAAAGCATCATCAACAGTTTTATTAGTGAACTCACCCGCGCACATAGACTCGACCATGGATTTAGTTGAATAGTCTAAACCATTATAAATAATCTCCACAAGTTTCATCTTATCAAATCCATGGTGAGGACACTGGGATAGGAGATCATTGAATCTTTCTAAAAACCTATAAAGAGATTCTCCCTCTTGTTGCACACTAGCACTAATTTTCTGCCTAACACCTGCAGTTTTATGCTTAAGGTAGAATTTCATATAGAAAGCAGCAATCAGTTCCTGCCATGTTTCGATGGATTCAGATGGTAGGTTGTTAAGCCAGGTCTTGGCTTTATCTCTCAAGGAAAAGGGAAACATCTTAAGTTTCAAGACTTCATCAGTAAGGTCTTTTATTCTAACAGTCCCACAAATTTCCTCAAAGTCCCTAATATGAAAATAAGGGTTCTCATCATCTTTTCCTAAGAATATAGGGATCATCTGAAGAATACTAGGTTTTATCTCGAAATTAGCCGTATTGGATGGAAATTTAATGCACGAAGCTCGGTTGGCCCTAGTTGGGAACATGTAATGTTTCAAAGTAGTCATTGCTGGCACAAATGACGTACTAGGGGTACTTTCCTCACAAAGAGACAGATTCTCAAAACTGAAGTTTCCAAAAACGGGGCTCTCCAAAGAAGAGTCTTCGAGCTCCCCTCCTTCACAAGAAGAACTACTAGGTTTGTCACTAATCAAACGACCTAGAGTGTTTATTTTCCAATCCCGTTCTCTAATGACCTCGGGTATACACTAAAAAAACCAAATAAAAAGAAAAAAGAAAAATCCTAAAAGGAAGGGAGGTTTAAGCAAACACAAAGCAGGCTGACTCCACCAAAGCAAACCTAAAATTTTCTAGCAAACAAAAAGCATGATGGATCCACTTAGATTGTTTTCTAGACCAGCTTCTAATCCTTTGAAAGGGAATTCGTTACAAACTGAGCAAACCCCTCTAGAATCAATCCGCGTTTAAGTAAGTTGAATAGAGGCGAGGGAAGTTGTTGGATCTTTGATACCCAAGGCCTCACCGCATTACAAGGCGGCGCAGTCACACATTCAACTCACAGAAACTTTCATGAACTTCGAAGAATGCTCAAAAGAGTAACCAATATCTTTCGAACGACTTTCCTACTAAGCTCGTTACCCTATAGGTCTCGTTTTATTCCAAATTTTAAAGCTTAGGTTCGCGTTAAGTTTCGTTTTCCTAAGGTGGGAAAGAATGGAACGGTGATGAAATCCGAACCCTTATCTTATATGGCCAGTCCTTGCCCTTTACTAGGAATTTGAAACAGCCGTTTTCAGTTCCTCGACATATATGAAAATGAAGGAATACAGTAACTCGCTAGCAGGGTATTCACGAGTGTTTCGACAAACTTACCTCCCGTTCCAGATGGGGGATGAACCGTTGTAGTCGACTCGGGCCACGACTCCTATGTCGTGTACGAACCCGAGGAGCCGAGGTGATATCGTAATCACCGTCCTTCTCTACAAACAATTTAATATTTAATACTACCCTTTCGTAGGGTTTAAAAAAATAATGTCCAAGTCCAAAGTCCAAAAAGTAAAGTGCAAAATAAAAAGAAAATTGCAAGAATAAAGAAATCCTAATACAATCTAAAGAAATAAACTCTCTTTTTTTTTCTCTCTTTTTATAAAAAAAATCTTCTCCTTTAGCTACTTTCGCTTTGTCTTTAACTCCACACTTTAAGTATTCACCAAAAGCTTTGGCAAATTTTTCTTTCTCTCCAAATTCCAAAATCTGTAGTAAAAAGACAAAAACAAAAACGTAAAGAAGAACAAAAAAAAAAAAACCTAAAAAAAAGAAAAAGAATAAAAATCTAAAAACTCTAGCCTAAAGACAAGCTCCGTGTCGACGGCGCCAAAAATTGATGTGAATCAATAATGTTGTAGTAAAATAGGTTTGTGAACTTGTGAAAGCAATGGATTTTAGATTTATTAAAACTTCAAAATAAAGAAAATTTGATTCAAGATTGATTTCAAGATAAGAGAGAATAACCAAGACACTAGAATCCACTATTACACATGAATGATGTCAAATATTTCATAACTCTAATTATCTTTTAAGTCCTTTGTTTCTTAATTCACAAATAATCAGGCAAATTCTCAAAAATTACTTGTATCCCTTAAGCATAGATTATCTTAATTCAAAGCATAACCTATCTAATTGAATCACAACTAATGAAGAAAATTATGCAAACAATTAAAAACTATGCAAAAGCAGTGATTGAGTGAATTATAAAATATAAATTAGAGAAAATAAAATAGTTACCAATTATTCATGCGTAAATAGCTTCCTCATTGCCTTGGTTGTGGGAGAATTAGCCGCTCATCATGTTGTAAACACGCTCAAAAATCATTATTATTGCTCAAAGGGTGTTTACAAAGATGAAAATGGGAGAAATATAATGAAAACCGGGTGTTTGCAACGCTTATAATTGTTGCAAACACTGTTACAAAAGAACGATAACTGATATGCGTCACTGATACGTAAATGTGCGACCCTCAGTCTTTGTCGCAATCACTATTGAAGAACGACTGTCTTGGCAGGTCTGTTCTTCGTGTTCTTCAGGTATGCAGCAGCAGCAAAAAAAAATCCGTCAACTCGATCTCTAGACTTTGTAGTGCTCTGTAACTCTCCCAATCCCTCTCCCCCCTTGCCTTGTACCCCAGGACCCTTTATATACTCGACAGTGCAACAAAATATCTCGCAGTAACTCCAAAAATCTTCTCTTTATTATTTTTATTCTCACGGAAATATTTTTCAAATATTTGATCTTCCACGCTGTAGATGGTGGATTTTCAACAAGGGCTAAAATAGTAAACTCATGATTGTACGGACCGTCGGTTCAGCAATCGCATGTGAGTATTGAGACACGAGTCTCTCATCGAATTCTCAACGGAGAGTGCTTTCTCTCAGATTACATGTATATATGCAGTCAACGTCTAGACAACAGCATAATCTCATGAATACTGATTACTTTCAGTCATTTCTATATAGTATCACGGGATGGACGGCTCTACGGGGCAATATCGTCTTCAGGAACAAACAACGAGTTTAACCTGACTATATAAAGGATATGTCTTAACGGCAAGTCATGTCAGGATAATTAATGCTCCTATCGTAGTCAGTTTATTCTGCTAGGCATAGACCCATGAGGTTAATTATCCCTTCATTGCTCTGTTTCCGTGGTCGAATCAACGACGATCCCACGGAATGGCAATAAGATTGCTCCGATTCCGTGGTCGAATCAATGACGATCCAATGGAATGGCAATAAGATTGATCCGATTCCGTGGTCGAATCAACGACGATCCCACGGAATGGCAATAATATTGCTCTGATTTCGTGGTCGAATCAACGACGATCCCACGGAATGGAAATATTATTGTTCCGATCCCGTGGTCGAATCAACGACGATCCCACGGAATGGCAATAATCACCTCATTATTCTGAGTTCATAGTCGAATCTTCTGCCGATCCTATGAATTAACAGTAAACATCTATCGATTTTATTACTCGTTTTATGAATTATTCTCCATCAAATTTCATGAATTGGTAATAAATAATTAACGGGCATCGGAGCTACCTTTGAGTAAGCCGTGTTTCAAATGGTGCAAGTGTATTCAACGATGATGCATTAACAATCACCGCACGAACGAGTATTTAAAAATACGACGAAACGATGAACCTATGCAAAATAGGGAAGAAAATAATAAATAATTAAAAATATTTGACCAAGGCACTGGGACACGGACACACGATCAACTCATCGTGTCATGGTCAGTTCCACGCTAACTCTATATTTTTAATACACTTTTTTTATTTTTCATGATTTGATTCTCTCGTTTGATCAAATCTCCGTCTTGAGGAAATTCTTCGGATTCGTGGTACTTCTATGAGTCCGTCAAAAAATAATTAAGGAGTGTGTGGGGCGTGACTATTGGCCGACTGGCCATGCCTTGGTCCCAGCCGGCCCACACCTCATGGTCCTTATTATTTTATTATTATTATTTTTCTCTAATTTCATGAAAAACTCATTGATTTCATGGTATTTTTCCTCAAAAAAATTCCTTTAAATCATCAAAAATAATAATAAATAAATTATGAAAACTCGTGGGACCGGGCCTTGGCCGGCCGGCCATGCCCTAGCCGGTCCCACACGCCATGTTTTATTTATTTCATTATTAATTATCTTATTTTTCCTTGATTTCATGGTATTTTTCTCAAAATTCATTCAAATCATCAAAAAATACCCAAAAATTATTTAAAAAATTATTAAAATTCGTTGGAATGGGCCATGACCGGTCGATCACGCCTCCATGATCTCACACGGCCGAATTTTATTATTTTGATATTTTTCAAAGACCATGAACTCATGGAAACTCCTTCAATTCATGAAAACTCTCTAAATTTATCAAATTTCTCAAAATTCATGAATCCTTCATAAAATCATCAAAATATGTAAAACTAAGGAAGAGACACCACGGGACCGTGGTCATAACTGGCCGACCGTGCTTTGACCACCGGCGTCCCAGTCTCACAATTCCTTATTTTATAAATATTTTCCATCGTATCATGGTGTTTCCTTCGTCTCATGGAAACTCCTTGATTTTAACAAAACTCCTTCGTTTTATCGTGGGACCGACCCCTTAAATCTTTCTTGAATTTTACTTCCGGGCTGTTTTCACCTCCCGAACGAGATCAAAACCTAAAACCTCCCGCATAGGGAGATAGGAAATTCTTTTCTGTATGGAATGAAGGTGTGGACTGTCAAAATCCAAGTCCGTATGAGAATTCTACATCAATTCTAGTAAAGGACGTTAATTAGGGTTTGGGGGTTGCTCAAGCGACCAACAGTTGGTCACGTGATCACTGTGACCGGTCCACACTTCATAATTCCCTCACTTTTCATTATTTTCCCTCGTCCGATGAAGTTTTGAAGGCTTTATCAAAAAACTCTAATTTTGTCATATTTTCTCAAATGGTCGCTCAAACGTGCACCAGAAAATATCAAAATTCTCAAGACTGAGACGCGGACACCTTAGGGACACGAGCACATTATCTTGACCGACCAAGATTAGCTCTTCGGCTCACGGAGGCCAATCCCATCGATTTTCATAGTTTTGACCTAATTTGCACAATTGCTGGTATTAGGTCCAAAACTTCCAAACACTTTGGATTTTTCATGAAGTGACCATCAGACGGTCACATGACAACCCATGGCCGGCTCCATGACTCTATGTTCGGTCCATCACTCTCCCATAAATTAATTAGGTTTTCACACCTAAGTCTCAGACGAGCATTTTTAATAATGATTGAACCAGCATTTAATCATTCTTTCACCAACAAATCATGAACTCTTCGTGAATTCATCATATTTGCTCACGTGAGCATATGGATACTACATGGTTGATCCACGGTCTCATGTAGCTGCTCCTCATTCGTCCCATGGTTAAAACTTTTGACCATGAATTGATCATCAATCAGTCAAATTAGGGTTTCTGAGTTCAAGGACCATGCTTCCAGACTCTAACCTTAATAATTTTACGACTACCTCATGGTCATGAATTAATACTAATAATTCTACGGTGACCTCATGGTCATGAATTTTATTAATTATGCTAGGTTCAACGACTAGCATTTTAATTAATATTCTTGGCACACTGCCAATCATTCATGAGCAACACATGCTCAGAAGGTCAAATATTCAACAAATCATCACGAGAGAAACACTTGCTCAGATGATCAATATTTGCTCGAGTTAAGGAATATTGGTTCAACAATCCACCAATATTCAATAATCCATCAAATGAGCAATACTTGATCACTTCATCGTAAGAATTATACCTCTGTCTCATGACACGTTCAATTCGTGAGTTTCAGAACATCTTGTTCGACTCAGCGATTACATGGACTCATTGTCCCATCAAACCACGAAGTCATCATCAATTGACTAACAACCACGAGACGATCAATCGTGTCACTTGGGGGATATCACCTAGGGTTTTGGTCTGGTGGTCTACGACACGTGTGTTCAAACACACGATGGAATGTGAGCAAGTCGTGCAATCAGTTAAATGAATTCACAAGGTAGTGGTTGGAAGGTCGACCGAGTCTTTACACGCTGGACAACCGGTTTCGAACACGATTTCCACCTCTCCACTCCTTGATTCCATTAACTGTCACACATCATGGGATCATGGTGTCTATAATTCCAGTAATATAAATAAGTTCCTAAATCAAGATTGAAGGCAGAGAATCGAAAACAGAACGAATACACAGAATACTCAGAGTAAGAATCTCACGTCCCTTCGACAACACGAGATCATCAAACTCATCAATTGAGCAATTTCTTCACAATCGTTCAACTTCAATCATTCAGAACTTATCATATTCAGAATTCACACACCCACAATCCTTGAATCACCATCGATTCCACACATTTCTCAAGCTTCCCTCCTACAGATCAACCCATTCTCTCTTGTGACCGAATTTACTCTGGAACGGTCGTTGTCTCGATTTAGGCCGGAGTACTACAGATTGATCTCTCGAATCAAAGCACCCCATTTGTAGCGGTGCATCTGTGTGCGGTTTAATATTTCACTCGGTTCGAGGAACCTCCTCCGTCCGGTCGTCTCCTCAATCCCTTAAAAACCAGCAGATCGTTTTTCCTCATCTACAGATTGGCTACCACAGTGGGAGATCATTCTCTCGGTTGCAATCTAAATTCTCAAAAAGATGGTCGGTCTTAGGTCTACCAATCCGGGTTCAAAACCCGATCCTAATTTCGCAAGCTCTAGTGGTACCGCTAATGCCACTCCTCCAAGCACTGATGCTCTAGTGATCACTCCTGCAAGTGATGGCGCTAGCGCCATCAACAATCCACTCTTCGGTTGATCTCTTGAAGAAACCAAAGGAAATCAGCCTACCATAGTTGATCTCATGAAGGTTCAGAATGACGTAGATGCAGCATAGAAAGAGTTGTGTGCTCACCTCAAAACTCTCACAAACAAGCTTGCGTCTGAACAAACTCAACCTCAACGTGAGAAAGGAAAATCTAAAGAAACATCTTCAACTACTGATCCTGAAATCTCTCCAATCCATGTTGTACATGATGAAGAATTCCGCAAAGCTGCAGATGACTCTCCAGAAATGGGACCCACAAGTTTCATCACTCGTGATGACCTGGAGCACTTTTTGAGGATCGAGGAAAATACAAGGCATCATCTGTCCATCTTCATCAACCTTCATATCCTGCTTCCATGCATAGGATTCCTCTTCCAAAGGTTATACCACTCCAACATTCATTCTTAATGATGAAACATGCAATACTCAAAATATATTTCTCGATTTCTGGAATTATTGGGCGAACACGAGCACAACATGTCATCCTTCTGAAGGAATTTTCAAAGTCTCTGACAGGAAGAGCATACACCTGGTACAACAACATCGCACCAGAAGTATCATCGATTGGAGAAAGATGATTAATGTTTTCTACAGAAAATACTTCTTCGTGTTAGAGCAAATCACTCTCTCTGATCTAGGAAAGATGTTTCAAAGGAGCAGCGAACATCCTGATGATTATGTGAAAAGATTCAGAGTCCAAGCCCTGGATTGTCATGATCCAAATATCATGGAGCAGCAGCTGGTATATTTATGCATCAATGGCATGCTCCCGGTTTACAGAGCTTTACTGGAAAATCTTCGACTCCATACTTTCTCAGAGATCCACGAAGCCGCGAAGAGATCAAAAACCACTACACATGCTCTGTTGGAAAGAACAAAATCTACAAATACTGAAGAATCGCGAGACACTTGAGGAAGAAGGCGTCTGATCAACAAGCAGTACAACCTCCACCCTTCCACAAACACTATTGTAGAAGGGAGAAAACGGGAAACCAAACTTCCGTGCAAGCATACCTCAGCTCCTTCAAAAGCACAAAGCAAGAATAATCAAGATGCACAAGCCTCTGACCAACGCAAAAGAGTTCTTGACCAAGAAGCGCATGACTTTCCTTTTCCATTGAAGAGGTGATCGAACTCTTGGATGTCTGGATCCAAGATGGTGCAATCAAGTTTCCGTATGTCCAGAAAGAACCAACTGAAGAAGACATGGAAAGTCCTCGTTACTGCCGCTTCCACAGGTTCGTCAATCATCCCACAAAGCAACTGCGCAGTTTTAAAGCACATTTTCAAAGAGAAGGTTCATCCACAATAGCTTCAACTGGGGACTGAAGGAGTACACAAAATCCTCTCCCAGTCAAAACCTTTACACTCTTTGGAAAACCTATCAAAGAAGTAGTTCAGGACGAACGTGAATTGCGTTATCTGTCGAAGGCACAAAGGAAAGACATGTTCACAGTACTGAACCACATCGTGTCAAGAAGTCCATCCCGAAAATACTTCTTGAGCCTCCGACCACATACCAAGAGATGTACGACTGGGGACTGCTTACCACAAATCAATCTCGAAGAACGAATTTGGAAGAACGTTGATCGATGCTGACACCGCCATCAACAACCTTCCAGTGAGAACCATCGGATCCACATGCATCGCTCGGCAAGAAGATACTCATTCTACATCTAAATCAAAGACCTCGAAGGAGCGCTCGGAAATACTTATGGTTACATCATTCTCAAAGTGAACATAAGTTCAATCTGGACAGAAACCAAGTTTCACATAATCAGAAAGATCCAGGATATGACATGTCCTTAAGATGAGCGTGGATCCACGCTGAAAAGATGGATACTTGCAAAGCTCCTTTAGTTACACATCTCTTCAACGAAGAAAGTTCTGATCCATAAGATTTGACGGACATTCCATCATCAGAGTACTTTGAGGAATTCTTTGACGAGGTTGAAGCAATAACCTGCGAAAGATGCATATACATTCATAAAGAGGTTCCTCACTCAGGAAAGTCTCATTCCATGCTTATGTCATTTATTTCCTCACATGCTATCCTAGCATGGGTACTTCTTCTAACAACTCTACAAGATGTTATGAATGGTAGCTTCACCGTATTAACATTTTACTAAGTGGATGAATCTGAAACCTCTCTGAATCGAGCATCTCAATGGGATATTCATTACTGAGATGATGTCCAAGCATGGCGAAGAACAATTTGGGCGTTTCTCCATAGCCTTGTAGGAGTTTTCATAAAATCAGAAAGCTCTGATGTCTGTACGTACTACCTCAACGAAAAGGGATGCTGAATCAACATAAGATAGGGGTCGAGACGATCAAACCTAAGAAATTCTCAAAAGAGGTGACGCTTCAACGCTCAAGAAGCTAAGTAACCTTTAAATTGTACTCCCAATCAAAGAGTACACCTGCGAAAATAGCGTCCCAGCTGGCTTTAACATAGATATATCGATGCCGATTCAACACCACCACGATTGAAGTGTTACTAAACCACAATCGATAAGTCTTCATTATCCAATGATAAGACTTCTGAAGCAGATGCAACATCATTCATACATGGATGTCAGTAACTCCTTCAACGTACACTGGGCAGCCTAAGGAAATTTTGTGGAACTTCATCAACGGGATTTATATACATCACAAGCTCCAGCATGATTGAGGAACTTTCTCTCTTCACCAATCACATCCAGTACGAAAATTGTTGATGCTATCTACCGCAACAATGACGACTTACTGACAAAGCCAGTTCGTGGAAAAGTAATGCTTCCAGGAGCATTAAGATTGGACTCTCAGTACACCTTCATCTCACGGACGCTCAACTCATCAACTAGTTTGTGAATATAAAAGGCTCACTGGAAAAAGGATCAAAGACTATGTCTATAATCATGGTTCTATCCTTTTCGGTCTTTGGAGCAACTTCAACTGTGGTATCAGCATCAACAATAATCTCTAACGGAACACCATCCATGATCTCAACATCGACAAATATCTCTGGAGCATGATCATTCATGGTCTCAACACCAACAATGGTCTCAGGAGCAACATCCTCAGGGCTTCATCAACTAATCATTCTATGAAGTGTTACACATGAAGCGGACTTCTCTAAGATCCAATGATTCATATCAAAATGTGTAGACCTGATAACATTATCACATGAAGTCTTCCCAAAGCTGGCACGACTGGTGGGAATAATCCAAAGTCTTCTATAAGATGTTCTCGTCACCTCTACAGATGGGATAAAACACACTTCAGGTCATGGGTTTGCAAAAAATGTTCCAATGTGTGAGGAATGGGACAATACTTCCTCAACAAAATATGTTCGTCTGTGTCTCTTCAACAACATACCAAAAGGGCGCATTAATCGGACATACAAGCTGAAAGATATGGCCTTTACTTTCAGGTCTACGAAACCTAAAAAAATTGTATGGGATTGCAAATTTCAAATGTGCATGCTTCGTTGGTGGACTTCTACAACTCCAAATTGAGTGATTTTTCTATCATTTAATAACTCAGTCTCTTAGCTTCAAAATTTGGGGTCAAGCATCGAATTCCTACGCCGTGTGAGGTTCCTACAGCTTCCAGAACATACTACATGCAAGAATTCATGGACGAGATTCATAACCTCTACAATCGATCGATGTCCACCAGGTCTTTTCGCTAAGTCCTTCATCAAGGTACCTCCAGCTTCCTGGTTAGATCGGCTACTTCATCCTCTTCAACACAGCATCACTAGTATGGAAAGGAGCATCACCCTTTTCTGCTTTCTTGATAACTTCAAGTCTTTTACGGAGCCACTTCAGATTGAAGCCAAGTTCTTCAGCATTCTAAGTTGTACTCCCAATCAAAGAGTACATCTTGGGAAACAATATTTCTGGATGTAATCCGAATATCATCTATAACACGCAAGATGGCCTCTACTTGTTTCACAAGAAATAACTACGCCCGGATCCCGAGTAACAACAATGTGTCCATACATTTTACACAGTTTCTTGTATATAGAAACATATCCGATGGGAACGCTAAAACCTCCAACAAGCTGGTGATATGGGAGTAACTCACTAAATTGAGGATTAAAGTAAATCCTTGCAGTAGGATACTCATGCACTATCATCTGGTTCTCAGTTACTGGAGCATTGTCAATGATCACAGAGACAACTTCAGGGGAAATAACTTATGCTATTTCGGGTTCGGGTTTCACCGTCTGAGGCACAACTGGAATTTCCACCACCTCCACGGCATCAGCGACTAGCACTTCATCATCCTGAGGCACATCTATGAAAGTCTTATCACCAACAGCTCCTGGATTGCCCAAATCATCATTATTGGATCCATGGTTCCCAACTTCGTTATTCGGCACCTAATGCGAAGATTACATGGGATTAGAATGATTCAAAGGAGATATACTTACTGGGGGAGTCTCTGAATCATTTGAAGGCTCGAAAATACCGGAATCTCCATTGGCAACGCCGCTATCTTCATTCGGTTCGGGATTTCGGGAATTTTCCATATTACCATATCCCAAAGAAGAGCACGCTTCATCAGCATGATGCTTATCTACAATGATTTCTTCCTGGATTCATCAACAACAATTATTATTACTTTATTCAAGGAGATGCCGAGATCACCTGCACGAAAAAGGATACTTACATCGACTTTTTCATCAGTGCTGGATTCATGAATTGCTTGTCCGGGAACAAGTTGAAGACCGTCAATCGATGGAGCAAAAGCCTAAAAATAAATAACAAACCTTGGTCTCATGATCCTAATTGCACGGGCAGAGTCACAACATGAGGAGCGCTAACAACTCACCAAAGAAACGGCTGGGGACTACACGTCATTTGCTAACATCCTGTAGTCCTTACTTCTGGGTTCTCCGCTACCGTAGACTTTCTTCCATTTTTGTAGAGTCCATATCTATCCAGGATTCCACTATACGATTATCCTGTGGTAAATCTAGTGAAATAAGCAGAAGTACAACTCAGTATGAAGGATCTCTCACCATCACTAAGAGGTCCCAGAAGCACCATTTCTTGAAGCTGCATCTGTAGAGATATCATCTATGGAAATATCATCTTTGGAAGCATCGTTATGGGAACCGGTCATTCTTGCAAAGTTGTTGTGACGTCCATACAACATTCCTACTTCAGTATATCATCTGTAGATGCAGATTTCATCAAAGCAGTGGAATTAAAGCACAACAAATAACTGATGCTCACATCATCGTCTACCAAAATGGTAACTCTTAACTCTTACCTTTTTACGCTTCCACTAACGGTAGTGATAGTAATTCTAGAGTTAACAATCCAAAATCGTTCGTCTCTTCGAACCTACAAAAGACGTTCAAAAAGCTCAGATTTTTCATAAAATCATGAACATTCCTACTGTGTGAACATCCACCAAGGAATTACGAAAACTCACAGACATTATTTCACCATGTATAATTGTCTACTTTCAAACAATTGTTCAAAATCAAAACATTGATTTTAAAAAATACATATATTTAACGTGGAAGCTCACGTAAATTAAAAAATATATCTATATATTTTTCTCCCTCGCACGAGCATCTGTGTTTGAAGCAAGAGTATATTTTCAAAATTTTGTGAACGCTCATATATCGAAAATAAAAAAAAAATTCATGAAAGCTCATAGAAGAAGGAAAAAATTATTAACTGAAGCACGTCTTTTCAAAAAAAAAAAAAATATTTTCTCTCGTACGAGCATTCACCTTTGGAACGAGAGTTTATTCCATTTTGTGAAATCTCACAAAGATAAAATTTTGGTTTTGTGAAAGCTCATAGAAAATTTTATATCATTAGACTCAGGTCTATTTTGTTTGTTCCTTAAACTAACGAACAAACGAGCGTCTATTCCCAAAATAAGGATTTCTTTTCATGGGCCCGGCCCACAAATCCTAAATGACCAAGGTCCCGTCATCCAAATCAGCGGTTCAACACCAATTTATGCTCACCAAATGGCTCTCTAACCATTACAATGAAGTCTTCATCAAGTCGTGGCTCGCTCATACTCTCGAAATACGGTAATGTCTCAACTTACGACTAAGTTCAATTACTAGTATAATTTTTGGCCTGAAAATCACCATTTAATGCTAACTGAGGAACACAGCTTTCCTCAGTAAGCATGGGACTTAATGTAGATGGTGGATTTTCAACAAGGGCTAAAATCGTAAACTCATGATTGTACGGACCGTCGGTTCAGCAATCGCATGTGAGTATTGAGACACGAGTCTCTCATCGAATTCTCAACGGAGAGTGCTTTCTCTCAGAGTACATGTAGATATGCGGTCAACGTCTATACAACGGCATAATCTCATGAATACTGAATACTTTCGGTCATTTATATATAGTATCACGATGGACGGCTCTACGGGCAATATCATCTTCGTGAACAAATAACGAGTTTAACCTGACTATATAAAGGATATGGCTTAACGGAAAGTCATGTCAGGATAATTAATGCTCCTATCGTAGTCAGTTTATTCTGCTAGGCATAGACCCATGAGGTTAATTATCCCTTCATTGCTCTGATTCCATGGTCGAATCAACGACGATCCCACGGAATGGCAATAAGATTGCTCTGATTCCGTGGTCGAATCAACGACGATCCCACGGAATGGCAATAAGATTGCTCCAATTTCGTGGTCGAATCAACGACGATCCCACGGAATGGCAATAAGATTGCTCCGATTCCGTGGTCGAATCAACGACGATCCCACGGAATGGAAATATCATTGCTCCAATCCCGTGGTCGAATCAACGACGATCCCACAGAATGGCAATAATCACCTCATTGTTCTGAGTTCATAGTCAAATCTTCTGCCGATCCTATGAATTAACAGTAAACATCTATCCATTTTATTACTCGTTTTATGAATTATTCTCCATCAAATTTCATGAATTGGTAATAAATAATTAACGGGCATCAGATCTACCTTTGAGTAAGCCGTGTTTCAAATGGTGCAAGTGTATTCAACGATGATGCATTAACAATCAACGCACGAACGAGTATTTAAAAATACGACGAAACGATGAACCTATGCAAAATAGGGAAGAAAATAATAAATAATTAAAAATATTTGACCAAGGCGCTGGGACACGGACACACGATCAACTCATCGTGTCATGGTCAGTTCCACGCTAACTCTATATTTTTAATACACTTTTTTTATTTTTCATGATTTGATTCTCTCGTTTGATCAAATCTCCGTCTTGAGGAAATTCTTCGGATTCGTGGTACTTCTATGAGTCCGTCAAAAAATAATTAAGGAGTGTGTGGGGCGTGACTATTGGCCGACCGGCCATGCCTTGGTCCCAGCCGGCCCACACCTCACGGTCCTTATTATTTTATTATTATTATTTTTCTCTAATTTCATGAAAAACTCATTGATTTCATGGTATTTTTCCTCAAAAAAATTCCTTTAAATCATCAAAAATAATAATAAATAAATTATGAAAACTCGTGGGACCGGGCCTTGGCCGGCCGGCCATGCCCTAGCCGGTCCCACACGCCATGTTTTATTTATTTCATTATTAATTATCTTATTTTTCCTTGATTTCATGGTATTTTTCTCAAAATTCCTTCAAATCATCAAAAAATACCCAAAAATTATTTAAAAATTACTAAAATTCGTTGGATTGGGCCATGACCGGTCGGTCACGCCTCCATGATCTCACACGGCCGAATTTTATTATTTTGATATTTTTCAAAGACCATGAACTCATGGAAACTCCTTCAATTCATGAAAACTCTCTAAATTTATCAAATTTCTCAAAATTCATGAATCCTTCATAAAATCATCAAAATATGTAAAACTAAGGAAGAGACACCACGGGACCGTGGTCATAACTGGCCGACCGTGCTTTGACCACCGGCATCCCAGTCTCACAATTCCTTATTTTATAAATATTTTCCATCGTCTCATGGTGTTTCCTTCGTCTCATGGAAACTCCTTGATTTTAACAAAACTCATTCGTTTTATCGTGGGACCGGCCCCTTAAATCTTTCCTGAATTTTACTTTCGGGCTGTTTTCAAATCCCGAACGATCTCAAAACCTAAAACCTCCCGCGTAGGGAGATAGGAAATTCTTTTCCGTATGGAATGAAGGTGTGGACCGTCAAAATCCGAGTCCGTATGAGAATTCTACATCAATTCTAGTAAAGGACGTTAATTAGGGTTTGGACAGTTGGTCACGTGATCACTGTGACCGGTCCACACTTCATAATTCCCTCACTTTTCATTATTTTCCCTCGTCCGATGAAGTTTTGAAGGTTTTATCAAAAAACTCTAATTTTGTCATATTTTCTCAAATGGTCGCTCAAACGTGCACCAGAAAATATCAAAATTCTCAAGACTGAGACGCGGACACCTTAGGGACATGAGCACATTATCTTGACCGACCAAGATTAGCTCTTCGGCTCACGGAGGCCAATCCCATCGATTTTCATAGTTTTGACCTAATTTGCACAATTGCTGGTATTAGGTCCAAAACTTCCAAACACTTTGGATTTTTCATGAAGTGACCATCAGACGGTCACAGGACAACCCATGGTCGGCTCCATGACTCTATGGTCGGTCCATCACTCTCCCATAATTAATTAGGTTTTCACACCTAAGTCTCAGACGAGCATTTTGAATAATGATTGAACCAGCATTTAATCATTCTTTCACCAACAAATCATGAACTCTTCGTGAATTCATCATATTTGCTCACGTGAGCATATGGATACTACATGGTTGATCCACGGTCTCATGTAGCTGCTCCTCATTCGTCCCATGGTTAAAACTTCTGACCATGAATTGATCATCAATCAGTCAAATTAGGGTTTCTGAGTTCAAGGACCATGCTTCCAGACTCTAACCTTAATAATTCTAAGACGACCTCATGGTCATGAATTAATACTAATAATTCTACGGTGACCTCATGGTCGTGAATTTTATTAATTATGCTAGGTTCAACGACTAGCATTTTAATTAATATTCTTGGCACACTGCCAATTATTCATGAGCAACACATGATCAGACGGTCAAATATTTAACAAATCATCACGAGAGCAACACTTGCTCAGATGATCAATATTTGCTCGAGTTAAGGAATATTGGTTCAATAATCCACCAATATTCAACAATCCATGAAATGAGCAATACTTGCTCACTTCATCGTAAGAATTATACCTCTGTCTCATGACACGTTCAATTCGTGAGTTTCAGAACATCTTGTTTGACTCAGTGATTACATGGACTCATTGTCCCATAAAACCACGAAGTCATCAATTGACTAACAAACCACGAGACGATCAATCGTGTAACTTGGGGGATATCACCTAGGGTTTTGGTCTGGAGGTCTACGGCACGTGTGTTCAAACACACGATGGAATGTGAGCAAGTCGTGCAATCAGTTGAAGGAATTCACGAGGTAGTGGGTGGAAGGTCGACCGAGTCTTTACATGTTGGACAACCGATTTCGAACACGATTTCCACCTCTCCACTCCTTGATTCCATTAACTGTCACACTTCATGGGATCATGGTGTCTACAATTCCAGCAATATAAATAAGTTCCTAAATCAAGATTGAAGGCAGAGAATCGAAAACAGAACGAATACACATAATACTCAGAGTAAGAATCCCACGTCCCTTCAACAACACGAGATCATCAAACTCATCAATTGAGCAATTTCTTCACAATCGTTCAACTTCAATCATTCAGAACTTATTATATTCAGAATTCACACACCCACAATCCTTGAATCACCATTGATTCCACACATTTCTCAAGCTTCCCTCCTACAGATCAACCCATCCTCTCTTGTGACCGAATTTACTCTAGAACGGTCGTTGTCTCGATTTAGGCCGGAGTACTACAGATTGATCTCTCGAATCTAAGCACCCCCTTTGCAGCGGTGCATCTGTGTGCAGTTTAATATTTCGCTTGGTTCGAGGAACCTCCTCCGTCCGGTCGTCTCCTCAATCCCTTAAAAACCAGCAGATCGTTTTTCCCCATCCACACACGCGTCTATAGCTGCTGAATATTCCTTATGTATCTCCTACACGCTCCTGGTTTTTTGCTAGAGTCATCATGCATGTAAAAATCACGTTCAAATCTCATACAAACTCGTGAACTGTCCTCCCATGCACGTGCTCCCATGTTTTTTTTCCATCCGACGATGCAGCCAATTTTAACCGAAACAATCAACCATACCACTCTTGTTAAGCTTAAACAGGCCTTCCCACGAAATTCCAGCCATTGAATCTCACGGGAACAACTTCAAAATCGCAACCCTAGTTCTGCCATTAGTGAACTAGCTTTTCCCGCCAATTCTCAAAATTCAAAACGGTGAAGATGGGTGCGATGGATAAGGGCTATATATAGCCGTGGGTGCTGAGAATGAATTTGGGCTATACATAGCCTGGGTGCCCCTTAGCCAAATCTGGGGTCCGTATAGCGAGTGTCCTCCGGGGGTGCTCCGAGCAACTTTTCGAGCTGAATTTTCCAACAATATTTATTTCCAAAAAAAATTCCTACAAACACACAAAACACCATAATAAGGACAAAAACGAGTACTAACAATATGAAATATTGAGGACAAATTAGACACATAAATGCGTCTATCAATCATCACAGCTTGATAGCCAAAGTTCCAGTGCCAATAGTCCGCGTCCAAGACAGCACCAGACGCACATATCAGGCACACATGCAGCATGCACATGACCGGCCACAATACCCTACCCTGGTCAACACCAACAGATGGTGTCTATCATGTGCTAGTTTCTCTGCTCAATGGCTAGCACCGGTAGCTTGCGTCTTTCCAGCGCCGACAACCTGCATCCTTTCCAGTACTGGCATCCTGCATCCTTCTACCGTCGCACTTGAACGCCCCGCAGGGGATCAACAATCACAATTTCATCACATGCAAAGATGAATGACTTCTTCGAAAATCGAGGCAAATCATCAAACCCCCTGGTTTCACGTAGACTCTCTTCTTGTCAAGAGAAGCATAATTTCTAGAGACTTCGTCCACAAAACCGTGTGGTCCGTGATGGAACATTTGTGTGGAATACTGTATTTCTTCAAGTCAGAACGTCAAGACATATCTGCAAGTCCTCAACCGCACTGCATCATGGAAGCATCTGTTTCCAACCAGAGAAGCCGCTCCCAAACCAGAGCACGGTTGATAGAAGGAACCTGGGGTTCCTAACCACTGTCCATATTTCCAGTCTCTCCATCATCATCGGTGATATTGGAAGAAGAATACACCCCTTTCTGAAGACAAAACCGTATGGTATGCTCCGGCCGAACTGTGCGTGTCTTCTTTTCATTTTCACCATCAGTCAATAAAGTTGGCTCGAAGTCTGGAAGATTCCTCCGAGCAGGAGCAAAGGGTTTAGTAAAGAACTCATCATCTATGTTTGGTTTCGAACTATCAACATCTTTCGACGAAATGGAGCCTTGTTCAGGTAACATCTTGTCGGCTTTCCTCGCTTAGCAACAAGATATCTGCACAAAACAAAAAAGAGAAATTATGAAATTATCTCCCAAACACATAACCGTGCTCGACAAGAGAAAAATCCCTGACACATTAGGGAATAGTATTTTCTATGATTTCGAAATACATATACAGTATTCTTCTTCGGGATTCATATACATTAATTCTTTCGGGTTCATATGAGGCACATATGCAGTATTCTTCTTCGGGATTCATATACAGTAATTCTTTCGGGTTCATATGAAGCACATATGCAATATTCTTCTTCGGGATTCATATACAGTAATTCTTTCGGGTTCATATGAAGCACATATGTAGTATTCTTCTTCGGGATTCATATACAGTAATTCTTTCGGGTTCATATGAAGCACGTATACATTATTCTTCTTCGGGATTCATATACAGTATTCTACTTCGGGTTCAATATTATACATGCAGTATATTTTCTGGGTTCAAGAGCATATACAGTATCCTACTTCGGGTTCAAAATTATGTGTACAGTATTATCTATGGATTCAAAATCATATGTGCAGTATTTTCTTCAGGTACATATACACAATATTTTCTACAAGAAGCACGCCATCCTACTTTGTTACCGCGACAATATACTCTCTTCGGATTACATCCCCTACCGAGAATTGTTTCTGCTCATTCAGAACTTCACCACAACAATAACTACTACAAAATGGAAGCATGTAAACCATACTAGAGGACTGATCATATACATGGGATCCCTTCACCATCAAATCTCACAAGATATGGTCAACTTCATACGAAGCAGTTTCTACTATCCTCAATTCAGGTTCCACCATCTGAGGCTCAATTGGGATTTCCTCCACTTCCACTGAAATGGAAATCAATACTTCATAACCTGGAGGCGCAAGTGATTCATCGTTAAAAACTCCATGGTTGCTCATACTAATGGACCCATGATTCCCAACTTCGTTGTTAAGCACCTAATACGAAGATTACATGGGATTGGGATGGATCAAGCGTGGAAAATCAGTACGATCATAAAATCAAGAAAGTAAGTGAGCTAACATCATTTAAGTTCCTTATTATGCTTCTACGACATGTGAAAGAAGTACCAAAGTCATGAAACGCGTTTTCTGAACAAGCTTAGCTAAGGGAAATCTACACTTCGCTATGTTCAATTACAAACTAGGAGAAATTAGAATCTACCGTTGGGTTATGTACCATTCTCTTCGTATGGAAGTCACCTACATTTTTTCAATACGGATGAACGAGCAAGGGGAGGTGACCAAAACATCAGACAACACGCAACCTGGAAAAGTTATGAAAACCTCCTGGAAGTTTATTATTTCGCGCTTATCACCCCTTAACAAGCTCAAAATCCGAAAAGCTTCTTTGCTAAAGCTTGGAAATTTTCTGGGCTTAAAGATACATATGCGGACCATCAAAATCCGAGTTCGTATGAGGATCCTACAGCAATTCCAATGACGGGGGCCAATTAGGGTTTTGAAGTCTTCCCAACCAGCTAGCACGCTCCTCTTTGCACCGGTCCCACCATGTCAGCCTCTTAACCTTGCACCAGTACCGCCCAAACTAGCACGCTCACTTTGTGCCGGTCCCACCGCGCCAGCTTCTCAACTCGCGCCAACTACCCAATACTTCCAAGCTTCCTATTTCCGCCAATTTGTGTCAACCTCACGATTCGCGCAAAACTGCCAGGGATAAGGATTCCGAATCCAGTTCGCATCTCAGAAAAAGGTCAGATAAATCTCTTATTTCTCTTTTAGATTTTGTCTTGGCACCATCTTATGCTTACCTCGCAACAAAGCTCCTGTTCCGAGCTAAGCGGGGGACTTAATATCGATGGTGGATTTTAGATAAGGGGTAAAATCGTAAAACCCCATGACCTAGTGTTACCAGCAACACATTAACTAAGAGCATTTAATTCAGGTGTCAATAATTAATGGTGGTATTTTTTTCAAAATACCAGATTAGGGTTTTCGACACAGAACCCTAATTCCAAAACCAAGCCGCATACTACGCACCATGGCAACGACGCCAAAACCAAGTCGCATACTACGCACCATGGAAACGATGCCAAAACCAAGCCGCATACTGCGCACCATGGCAACGATGCCAAAACCAAGTCGCATACTGCGCACCGCGGCAACGATGCCAAAACCAAACCACATACTGCACCCACAGGCAATCATGCCAAACTAAGCCGCTATACTGTTTGGCACATGCCAAAAATAGCTCCCTAGGCTTGCAAACCTTGAAACTAGGTCAACTTGGCCGTGTGTGCCATTGGCACATGCCAACATGCACCACTAGCCAATTTCTAAGTCGCTACACCATTTGGCACATGCCAAAAATAGCGACCTAGGCTCGCAAACCGTGCAACTAGGTCAACTTGGCCGTGCGTGCCATTGGCACATGCCAACACGCATCACTAGCCAATTTCTATTTCCAAGCCGCTATGCTATTGGCACATGCCAAAAAATAGCGCCCGCAACTTGGCCAAAGTGGCCGTGCGTGCCATTAGCACATGCCAACACGTTACCACTAGCCAATTTCTATTTTCAAGCCGCTATGTTATTGGCACATGCCAAAAAGTAGCGCTCGCAACTTGGCCAAAGTGGTCGTGCGTGACATTGGCACATGCCAACACGTTACCACTAGCCACTTTCTATTCCAAGCCGCTACCCAATTGTAGCGCCCGCGACTTGACCAAAGTGGCCGTGCGTGCCATTGGCAGATACCAACACGTTACCACTATCCACTTTCTATCGCAAGCCATTATCCAATTGTAGCGCCCGCGACTTGGCCAAAGTGGTCGTGCGTGCCATTGGCACATGCCAACACGCAACCACTAGCCACTTTTATCCCAAACCTGCTAGCCAATTTCCAAGGCATTCCGCACATGCCACACATCTCCACTAGCGACTCTGGCATTTCCATTTCGCACTCAAAGTGCAACTTGCGGCCAAGGTATTCCGCACATGCCAAATGCTCCACCAAGCGACTTTGGAATTTCCATCCGCACTCAAAGTAAAAATTGCGGCCAAGCCATTCCGCACATGCCAAATGCTCCACCAAGAGACTTTGGCATTGCCATCCTCGCTCAAAGTACAACTTGCGGTCGAGATATCCCGCACATGCCATTGGCACATGCCGCAACGCTTCACTAGCAACTTTGGTATTGCCACTTGCGCCCACTCTCAAGACATCAACACAAACTGGGGTATGCTTTCTTGGGGTTTTGGTTTGGCGGTCACAGCATGCAGCGCACACTACGCTCGAAATAAAGCAAGGCGTGCAAGGAATGAATACGATCAACTAAATAAGGAAATTTATGGTAAAAACGTTTTTCACCATAAAGCCAACGGTTTCCATCTCCTTTGTTTTAATTGACACATTTACTCAATTCCTTAATGAGGCTAGGGTACGTTCAATCTCACTTGTATAAATAGGTTTCACCTATTCTGCCAAAACACACAAGTCTTGGTCAGGCAAAATACAACACTATTAGATAGCCACTTTGCAAGCTCTCTCAAAATCTTCCATCACTAGCAAGCTGCCACAAGCTTCTACACTTCTGATACAAGTCAGGATACTACCTATCCAGAACTCTCTGGTATCATCACCCTTCTTCGCTATCCTCCCCAAATCAACCCTTCTCCTCCACTTTGTGACCGAAGCAAATCTGGAATGACCATCTTCTTGGTTTAGGCCAGAGTTGTACAGATTGATATCTCGAATCAAAAGTGCTCACGTGCAGCACATTTGTTTAAGGGTTTATACCAGTCTCTCCACCATCGAATTTACCAAATTCGGCAGAGGCGATTTTCTCCCATAAATAGCCCTGATTTCCATAGTAAAGTTCTGGTGGTAGGGCTGTCAAACCCTAGCAATTTAGAAATTCAGCCGTACGCCCATTAATTAACAACTTTTTACTTCGTTATTGAATATTGTATTTACACCTTATCTTCATAAATTCTATCTTTCCTCCAATTATTTATGTTTGTATTAATTTGAAATGTGCTTATTTTTCTACAAACCCATATTAATCTGACAGAACCCATGGGCCACGAACTAATTTCAAGGTGGGTAAGATTGAGGATTGCACAATGCGGTGAGGCTACCGAGGAGGAAAAAATAGCAATCGACCGCCATGTAGAAGAGCTAAAAGTTGCAAGTGATCAGAGGAAAAGATAGATAAGATCAAAGGGGGTTCTTCCTCGGAGGCGGCAGACGCTTGAACAACTGCATGTTGTGCGATTTATTAAAGTGATAGAACTTTTGGATCTCTACTTGAACTCGTTTTAGAAGTTAAATAATTGTATGTGTAATTGAGATTTGTATATTTTAACTTAACAGGGCCAAAGGAAGCAGAAGGAAATTGATAAACAGCTGGGAACCCATGATAAAGAGATGGGAAAAGTATATAAAAGAGGAAGAGGAAAATGGTGTCTGGCTAGCTCTAGCCTGATAGATGATATCTGTCATGATATCATCTTGATGGGTATTAATATGATATTTAGCAGACTTTGTTTTTAATGTACTGGGAATTTTCATATATGGCTTCAGACCTTGGCAATCCGTACAGATGAATTTTCAGGCATTGGTGTTAATATTATACACCGTATCATATGCCTGCAAACTACGATTCCTACATAATCCATAATAAATCCTTTGAAGTCCGGATCATGTTAACATTTCTTCTACCATTTTATGTTTTCTTTAGAAAAGAGAGCAAAAATTATAACTTTAATCACAAATTTACAATCTCAACTCCTGGCTCAAGCAGAGACGAGTCTCGTTCCACACTAAGATGAGAGGCATTGGTTGAGCCAGAAACAGCTAGTCCCATCCAACGACTCTCAACCCACTCCTTATAAATTGATCGATTTAAACTCTAGAATCACACCTTCACCACTAATTACACCTTATACATTCACAAATTTTCTGAGTAATGGATCAATCGTAGACTTGTCCCTCGGAGTTCACGATAGATGAAAATTTGTCGCTTTGTCGAAACTACGCAGCTTGTTATCCGGTTAAGAGTACGGAACAATGTTAAAATAGATTAGTGAGTATGAGTTATATCCATAAATTCTATGAAAACTTATGCATTTATACTGGTAATCCCAATGACCGCGGTGCGGCTGGGTCGATTTCAAGATATACAAAAAGAAGCTGGAGCTTTGATCGTTATCCACTTAGGAGTGAGACAAATGTCGATGTTGTATTGCAAGCTCGAGAAGTATGACAAAGATGAAAAAAATAATTTTTCCTTGTGAAACTCATCACGCAATCTGAAAGAATTTTTTTATAACACGTGTAAGATGTTAAAAAGAAGATACACTACTAGAGAAAGACGTTAAAATTTTAGTTGAATGTGAAATAAAATTTAATACTAGTTTCTTTTCCTTTCATTAGTTAGTTTTAATTATATAAGTAGTCTTGATCTCAGTTCCAGTTACGAATGTTAAATAAAACATAATTATAACTACTCAGTCCTAGTCCAGTTTCTGTCATATTTTCTCGCTGCATCAAATGCTCAAATCCTTGATATGATCCTGAAGTTTGAGACCCTTCACCAGTAGGAGGTCCTCCACTTTGATCTTCAATTCATGGACATGTACCTTCAACTGGAGAGTCATCTAAGTTTAATGATCTTCTATAATCTTGATAAGCTTGAGGATCTTGTTGACTGACCTGACAATATGGAGATTGTTGTATCTATTGTTGCACTGGAACAACTAGAAAATATGGAGATTGTGGCCAAATAGGTAATTGGGCGTCTAACACTACTTCCTGGGAATGTGTAGTTATTGAATGATGAGAAAAATATGGATTGAAGCTCATGCCCCCCCCCCCCCCAATAATACACATATGTTGTAGGTATATACGTTTAGTTTCAATATCTCTTAACTCCTTTCGATTCAATTGTTCTTGACTTGACGATGTGCATGTATAAGAATTAGGACGGTCGAGACCTTGTGAGATAATATGAATTATCTGAAGCTCTCGACAATATTATAAGTCTCTAGGGTCAATAGAAATCAAACAGCTGATCATTTTTTCATTGTTATGCACTTTTTTCACAACTAAAACTCGATTTCCATAAAGAGGAATATCCACAACAAGACCATAAGAAGTAAAATGCAAATGCTCAGATAACCAATTAGCGGTATTGGAAATATTATATATAAATATTGAAATCTAGGGGATCTACTCTTATGCACGTTATGACGGTTGTTATGTTATGTGCAGATTGTTGGGTGTAAAAGTTGTTTATCATTTTCTTTTACTTTGTATTTTAATTATTTATCATTTAGTAGCATGTTTGTGATTTATTGTAAGATATGAATGTTTCCACTGAGCACCCTCATTTGGGATGATGTACTCACTCGTTTCCACTTTAGTTTTTCAGTTACTAGAAGAGATGGCCCACGAGAAGACTTTCGTTTTTTGTAGCTTAAAGCTTATCGACGTTAGAGATGTTGTGTAACTTTTATGTATTCTCTTTAACTATGAAACAACATAATATTTTATTTATATTATTCGAGAGACTTCCATTATGAATATCAGATCGTTTAGGTAACCGGTTTGAGTTAGTTTATGCAATTATGATTCTTATTAACATTAATCTAGATTTGATGCTTCAATTATAGGTTTTAATCCTATTAGCTAAGAAGGTGTCGTAGTTGGGGCACCACAGTTGGTATCAGAGCTCAATATTAGATCGTACATGGGAAATAATAAATACTTAGTATCAGATAGATAACTAGATTACTGTAGAACCGTGTTGGGGTTTTGAGATAAATCTTAATTACTAAAAACTACAAAGAACTAAAAGATTTATTTGGCTTAATATGGAAAGACTTCCGATAAAATGTTGACAATTTGTGCTCGACCAAAGTACTGCAACATCTGTACGATATACACATACAAATCATATGATGAGAGCTTTAATTTTATTGGTCCACCAAATTTAGTAATAATAACCCAATCCATATTGAGATATCCAAGTTCCCAAACACGACCTTAGACTCGACATCTAATAATACCTAAATTAGGAAACACCAAAGGTATCTTGAATTAGGAAAACACATGCTTCTTCTAAACTCTTAATCAAATGACTATTTTCCAAATTTACATTTCAGAAAAGTTGTCTCAAGATTTTATTTTAGCTTATTATTGTGTTTTTAATATATAAGACAAAATTCTATAATTAAGTTAATATCATTGAATGTTGTAAATATATTAGGATAATATATATATCTTATCGAGCTTTGTGATGAATTTTATTGTATATAGAGCTATACGACTTAGTCTCATTAGAATATAGAATTGAAGATACTTTTGAGTGATAGATAACTTTTAGTCTCCACATACCTTTTGTCGTCTAAGTTCCTCCAAGATCTTCAGTGGATCTTTTTCTTCAATTGGTGAACTCCGTGAAGTCTAATGCCCAACTACACACTTCTATCCTAATCCGAGACATTGCTATACGTAAACTAGAAATCAAGTATATAGTTTTGATAAACTAAACTTGACAAACAAGCTTGAGATATCAACGCTTACGAGTTTGACCGAGCAGTTCTCTAACACTTATACCTTTGTTTTGCTTAGATGTTTTTTCTGGTTTCAATTTAGATTTTTGGAACTTTAGGGTTATGAGAGTTATCTGAAATGTTTGGTTGCAGTCATTTCATTCTCATTCATCACCTTGCGATCTTCATTAACATTATTTTCAAGGTGTCCATTCGGTTGTCTACTGGTTTAAAAAAAAAGAAAAGGAAATGTTGTTATCAAAATTGTTGTTGCACTTTATTTGCTTCGGGTATCCGCTGAATGTAAGAGAAACTCTCTTGTGTCCATTTGAAAAAAAACGTAGAAGCGCATCTTATGAACTCAACTTATGAGTACCAAATTCAAAATAAACTAGTTTAGATTTAGAAATCTTATCGTTCCTTGTCATACAAACTAGCTTTTAGATAAGAGCTTCAATCATAAGGGATCTTTTTAGTTACCTAAGATGGTCATAGGACATGAAATGTTGATATTAAGGTCGATCTTTTTTTTTAAGAAAAAACTTAAACCATTTTGAATCTTACTCCGGGTTCTATCGGCAATTGGAACTCTTTGACGAATCTTTCCTCGAGTTTTATGTTTATTGCTATCTCTTTGACATTCATTTTCTGGTCAATATCGATGGCTAGTGATCATTATGAAGAAGAACGTCTTGGTCCTTTTCACATTTACTTTAGGTTCGTAAGGGAAAACAAGCAGAAACTAGAAGTAAATTTATTTATTAATTCTGTTGTGAAGAAGCACTCAACATTTCACCCATATGCAAAACATTCTGAAACTGATAACAAGTCTCATGTAGGTACAACAAAGTTGAGCTTAACAAACTCGAAATGAGGATGTTGCCAAACAGTTGAGCGTTAATATGTGATCAAGATTGATTCAACAACACCCAAAACTCATATAAGATGTACACGAAGGAGGAAGATTTCATTGATAAAGTTTACTAAAAGTGTCGATGTCGGACAAGCTCAAGATAAGGAGTTACCATGCTCACAAATCGTACAATTCTTTTCAAATGCACTTATCTAATTTTCCTTGCTAATAATATTTTTGCTCTTTACATTTATGTCATTTCTTGAAAGTACATGAAAACTCATTCCCGATTTAAGCAACTAAATATAATAGATTCACCACAGAATTGACCTTTAGCATAGGCATTTCAGCGCCATATATGCTATAGATATCACTGGGTCATTGATTACTCTAGATACATCTGAATTTTTCTCGTTGCTCGGATATTTTAATTGAGTGTACTTGTGATGTATATGTAGATTATATTTTTAAAAATATTAATTATATCCTCATTGAAAGGATTTAAGTTATTTTATGATATCGTGATCAAAATTGTATGTCTCTACCTTTAATTTAAGAAAAAATGTCTCACATTTCTTTCTTTTAGCATCTTTGTTTTTTTATTCAAACCCATATGCTAGAGACGCAAGAAGTTGTTTTTTATTTGCGTTCTTATATACTGATTAATTTGGAATGACTGTAAAGAGCATCTTGTTTTTCTAATGAGAAAATACTAACCTTGTCAGGAATCATTTTAATTATAGTATATGAAATGATAGCAAATGATGGAGCATGTTTACAGATTAATGTGGAACAATGAGCAATTTTCCAAACTCTGCAGCAACTTTTTAGACCTCAATGATAACAAATGATGGAGTATGTTCACGAGTCAGGATCATAATCCTGAATTGTGAGACTATTGATTTCACTACCACTAATCAAGGTACTCTCCGCGTGCAAGAACACGGTTAGGAAAGGGAAGCCCTAATATGACTACTTATACTTGATATGTGGATTTTGCAAACAACTTCAATCACAAGAAGAAAACCTGCAATTCTGGATTATTATGTAATGGCTTATTAGATGATCGTTTTATATAGGGTGTTCCTATTGATTTTAACAAATTTAAACTGAAAAGATTATAAGTAAAGCCCTCTTATGTTGTCACTAATGATGTGTATGGCACTCTCAGTTAAACAACACTTTCAGATTGTTTCTTTTTTACTTAAGACATTTTTTCTGATTTCAATTTAGATTTCTGAACTTTAGGGTTATTGAGAGTTATCTGAAATGTTTGGTTGTTGCAGTTATTTCATTCTCATCCATTACCTTGATACTCATCTTCCATAACATGATATTCAAGGTGTCATTTTGGTTGCCTAAACTGGTTATAAAATATGAAATGTTGTTATTAAAAATTTTGTTGCCCTGGATTTTCCTCGGGTATCTGCTGAGTGGAAGATAAACTCACTTGTAAAAGGATACACAAATGAATCCAAACGCCGTTGTTCATCTATAAAGCTTATTCTCACTTTCCGGGAGAGAATTGGTAGCATATGACCAAGCATTGTTGTTCACTGGGTCAGCAAGGTGGTTTGCGAGGTTTTCTAAAGGACCTCTTCCAGTCACAATATCCTGAACGAAGAACCCAAACATGGAGAACATAGCGAGGTGACCATTCTTTAATTTCTTTACCTAGCTCGACAAATTCCTTTGGGTCCTCTGCAAGGCCTAATGGATTGAAGTTACAACTTGGTGAAGTGGATCGACAATATCACCTAGAGGACCGCCGTAACTCTGTATCCCTCAACAGCCCCCATAAGGATGACATGTGTGGCCCAAATATCCAAGATGCTTTGTGTATGAACCAAACTGAAGCTTCCCAAATAGTATAGTCCTTCTTCACTGAAAAATCTGAGATCCCGCTTTGAACCAAACTGCTTCACCGAATTTGACTCTATTTCTAGAGAGTAGTTTAGGGAAGGCACAACCTAAAGCGCAAACAAGGGAATAATATTGCTTTCACTAACACTAATCAAGGTACTCTGCGTGTGAAAAAATCAGGTGGGAAAGAGAACTGGAGTCTTAATGTGATTACTTATACCTATTTGATATGTGGATTTTGAAAACAACTTAAACCACAAGAAGAAAACCTGCAGTTTTAAATTATTATGTGAAATATTATGCAATATCTTGTTAGATGATCGGTTTTTATAGGGGGTGTTCCTCTTATTTTTAGCAAATTTAAACTGAAAAAGATTAAGGGTAAATGCTCCCTTATGATGCCACTAGTTATGTGCATGACACTCTCAGTTCTATAACACTTTGAGATTTTTTTTTTTTTTTACTTAATACATCTTTTCTGATTTCAATTTGGATTGTTGAACTTCAAGGTAATGCGAGTTATTTGAAGTTTTTTATTGTTGCAGTCATTTCATTCTCATCCATCACCTTGCTACTATTCTCTATTAACATGATTTTCAAGGTGTCCTTTGGGTTGCCTAAACTAGTAATAGCTCATTAAATGTTGTTATTGAAAAAGCGGGGGTCTAACAACCACACCTAATATTTCGATTAGCAATCTATATGGACAAACTCCAATATACTTTCTAGAGAATCAACTAGACAGTCAGACTCAATCAATAAAATATCAAAGAATTATTATCTCAATCTCTCAATTTGATCTTTACTCAAGCAAATAGAAATCTGCGAGTCTTTATCAAAGAGAGATAACTTGGATGGTACCAAAGACCAGTATCCAAGTGTCAATCAATTTAAATCAACACCCAAAAAGGTCGGACATTCTAATTGATTGAACAACGCACAACCTGTATTATATCAATTATATAACACAATATAATGCGGAAAATAAATAACACAGACACCAAAATTTTGTTAACGAGGAAACCGCAAATGCAGAAAAACCCCGGGACCTAGTCCGGATTAAACATATATTTTATTAAGCCACTACAGACACTAGCCTACTCCAAGCTAACTTCGGTCTGGACTGTAGTTAACCCCAATCAATCTCACACTTATCCAAGGTACAATTATGCTCCTACGTCTCTGATCCCAGCAGGATACTACTACTTGATTCCCTTAGATGATCTGACCCACAACCAAGAGTTGATATGACCCAAAGTCGAATACTTTAATAAACAAATTTGTATCACACAAAAAAGTATATAGTAATATATAAATCTGTCTCCCACGAATATTCCTACAAGTTTTTGTTCTATCTTTTTGATAAATCAAGGTGAACAAGAACCAATTGATAAAACCAGACTTATATTCCCGAAGAACAGCTAAGATTTATCAATTACCTCACAATAGTCTTAATCGACGCATCGAAAAAAGATATTGTGGAATCACAAACGAAGAGACGAAGATGTTTGTGACTACTTTTATATCTTGCCTATCGGAGATAGAAATATCAAGCCAATTATTACAATTGTACTCGTACGTACGATAGAAACAGCAAGATTAGATCACACAACTATGATAAAAGTAGTATCGGTCTGGCTTCACAATCCCAATGAAGTCTTTAAGTCATTAACCTGGTTTTAGAAGAAGAAAACCAAAATTTAAAGGAAAATCGACTTTAGATTAGTACAACTAGTATCACACAGAATGTGTGGGGATTAGGTTTTCCAGTTGCTAGAGTTCTCCCTTATATAGTCTTTAAATCAGGGTTTGCAATCAACGTTATCTTACTAACAAAGAATTCAATATTCACCGTTAGATGAAAACATGATTAGATTCAAGATAATATTTATCAACCGTTATATCGAAAACATAGCTTGTTACACACACATGTAATGTACGTTTCTAGGCTTGTGTAACCGTACCCAAACTTGTACATTAGTTGTTTCAACAATAGTTAACCAAATGGTTAGCCATATGATAACTTTCATATCAACCATATTTTTCATCACCATAACTAGTTCAAATGACTCAAAAGAACTAGTTAAAGAGTTGTTTAATTGCTTAGATATTTATGTACTACACAAGACACAATCGAAGCAAAAACGATGTGATTCACTCGAATCGATTCATGAACTATAAATCCATGGTTTGCAATGGTATTCCTTAGTTTATAAATATAAGTTCACAAACATCGTTTACTTAAGTTCCTGGACCGAGTTCACAAACTCCAGCAGAAATTCTCGGGTTCGAGAACTATGCCAGTTCATGGACTGTCGCGGACTAAGTTCATGTACTACTCCGGTTTCACTTGATCAACAAAGTTCGCAAACTTCGGTTCAAGTAGTAAGGACTTATACATATATGTGTTTCCACAACAATGCTTATATCCTCCAATGGTTATATTGTCTAAACTCTCATTTCAATCATTGAAACATTCTCAGAGGGCGTTATATAGTTGTTATTCACAAATTATTTTTTGTCAGAACAATTCCAAAATGATTGAAACATAACATGACTTTCGTCACTAGGTAAAGATGAACTTGGCTAAAGTGAAAGCTTTACCAACACATATTTTGAGAAATAGATAAGCGAGATATACTCAGCTCGAAATATCACATGTGTATAATCTTAGTCTATATGGTAATACGACTTTTGTCTCAAGATAGGAGGTACACTAGATAAACTTTTGAGTGATAGATAAGTTCAAGCCTCCACCTACCTTTTAGTCGATGAAGATCCACTGGTTCCTTGAGTAGTCCTTCGTATTGTATGATGATCTCCATGGAGTTCTTGAGCTCAACTACACTTTCTATCCTAGTCCGAGACCTTTGCTATAGTATACTAGAAATCAAGACTTTATAGTTTTGATCACTAACATTGACAAACATGCTTGAGATAGCAACGCATGCGAGTTCGACCGAGCAATGCTCTAACAGTTACTCCCTCTGTTCCATTTTAGATGATGTTTTTGGAGTTTTCACGCAGATTAAGAAATGGAGAGAGATATGAAGATTTTCCATCTATACCCTTAAAAAAAATCTTCAAACATTAATTGTTATTAGTGCATTTAAAAATAAACTTATACTTCCAAGATAAAATGTTAGGGTATTATTGGTAGGTTTTTGAAAAAATATGAAAATATTCAAATATTATGGAACAAAAACATAACCCTAAAACATCATCTAAAATGGAACAGAGAGAGTATTAAAATTGTTGTTGCACTGGGTTTTCCTCAGGTAACTGCTGGGTATAAGAGAAACTCACTTATATCCATTTAGAAAGAGGAGTAGCCGAACATCTTATCAACTCAGCTTATGTGAATAAAATACAATAAAACTAGTTCATATTGAGAAATCTGATCCTGCATTGTCATACAAACTAGCTTTTAGATAAGAGCTTCAATAATAAAGAATCCTTTCAATAACCTAAGTTGGTCGTAGAACATGAAATGATGTTATTAAGGTCGGAATTTTATTTTTGCTAGGAAAAAGTACAATTGTAGAAGGTAGACCAAAAAATATTTGGGAGCCAAATGCAGAGTACCACAACATCTCTACCTTCATGGAATCTTGCAATTCCAGTTAAAGCATATCTTGATCCTCTGAAACTATTATTTGGTTTATTTTTACGAAATTTCAAGTGTTATCTTACTTCCATATTTCCAGTGGATATCTAAGAATAATTATCTAGTGTAGAACATAGATGGAAATTAGAAGTCTTGCATTACTTTGTATATTGGTTTTTACAAGAGCCAAGCTTGGTAATCATTGATCTTCTCTGCAATTGTTGTTATTACCAATAAACAAAAGCAAAACTAATGTAATTAGAGAAGTGAGACCTAAAAGCATCTTGTGAAAGTTGAGTACAAACACGGTGCATTGAGTTACGTACAGAACGACAAATGCTAGATGATAGGTTGAATTGATTTACAATATGAGAAAGGAAAATAATATATGAGAGGTTGGGTTGATTTATAACATGGCGTTTGGATACCAGAAACAAACAGAAGTGGAAAGAAATAAAAATTGCTTTAAAATTTTGTTCTATATAACATTTTCAAATTTTGTTCCCAATGTGTGAATTTTTTACTTAAAGTTGAAAAGTTACTTTTGAAGTTACATCTTTTCAGGACTTCAGGCGCAGACTCTTATTATGGTCGAAAGAGAGTGTGTTCCAAATGAGAAGTTTGTATCTACTACTTTGGGCTTTTGTTAACTTGTATACCCGTATACATGTTAAGGTTTACTCCCTCCGTTCCATTTTACTTGCTTTTTTAGGGTTTCTTTTGTGTTCAAATTAGATGATAGTTTTAGTTTTTTTTCCCAATTTTCACTAATCTACCCCTGCTTTGGAATCACACCAGAGAATTAATTCTCATGGTAATCAACAAAAAAATTATTACTTTATAATTTTTAAATATACCCCATGGAAGATATATACTCAATCTTGTACATCCCAAGTACATAACTATGGGATTGATAACCTTTCCTATATTCTAGAAACACAAAACTAGGTTATTTAAGTCTTTAAGTAGGAATTAATTTGGGTATTATTGGAAAGATTTTATTCTCTTTGATATTTCTTAATATCCGTGAAAAATTCTACAACGTCAAGTAAATCGGAACGGAGGGACTAATAAAGAATTATTTTATTTACGGCACGCGGGTTATAACCCCAAAGGGGTTATAACCCATCCACAAAAAACCCATCCAAACAAATATGACACAAAAACCCCAAATATCATAAACTGTCTATATTACCCTTGTACTATTTAAATCACCCCAACAAAATCAAAAATCAACCCCACATTTAAATTTTATTAAATTATCACCACCAACAGCAACACAGCACAGCAGCACCGCCGCCGCCTCCCACCACAGCCGCGACACCGGCTCCGCCTCCCACCACCACCACCGCCGTCGCCACTGCACCACCGCCGACTCCCACCACCACCACCGCCGCCGCCGCCACTACACCACCGCTGCCTCCCCCACCACGGCCGCCGCCACTGCACCACCGCCACCAGTACACCACTGCCACCTCCCACCACCACCGCCCACCACCACGGCCGCCGCTTCCATCACAACCTCCCCACCGCAGCCGACCACCGCCGCCGCCACCGACCTCCGTCACCGCCGCCAACCGCCACCACCACCACTGCCAACCGTTGCCGTCACCAACCACCACCACCGCAGCCAATGACCACAACCACAGACGACCACCACCGTCACCGAGAAACACCATCATTATCACCGACCACCACCACCAAACATCCATCGCCACCACAAATAATTAATTTGATTGATCAATGTTCAACAAAATGAGAAAAAATGATGCAACCAAACTGAAAATGAGAAAAAAATGATGAAACCAAACTGAAAAAATGATGGAACCAAAATTTCTCGTGAAAAATGATGTAACCAAACTGAAAAAATGATGGAACCAAAATTGGTTTCACCAAAAAATAGATGAAACCGAAATTGGTTTCATCATAAATACGATGAAACCATAATTGGTTTCGCTCATTCTGATTGCTCCTTGGCTCTGTTATTTCCTGCAACTTCAACTACTCCTTGGCTCAATTCCTGCCACACCACTAGAACCACCACCACCAATACTGAGCAATTGCATCACCACTGCCAGCCACCGCTACCAGTCAGCACCACCGCCAACACCCACCGTACCGCCACCAGCACCACGACCTCCCACCACCACCCAAAAATACGATGAAACCGATTTTGGTTTCATCATAAATACGATGAAACCTATTTTGGTTTCATCATAAATAAGATGAAACCATTATTGGTTTCGTCGACTGCAACTGCTCCTTGGCTCAGTTCTTTCCTGCAACTTCAACTGCTCCTTGGCTCAGTTCCTGCTCAGCGCTTCTACTTCTTCTTAATGGCAACAACAATTCCTTACGCTCCATTCTTAACCACCAGTACCCATTTCAGTTCATGTTGTTTTATCGCAACCATTATACCAGCACTTCCATGATTCACCAGCACCGATAGTTCAGCTGCATATTTAAAATGGAGTATCACAAATATTATTTCTTGGTTTGCTTACCTTTGGGTCTTCATACTGAAGAAGATTGCACAAAGAAGGAACGGCATCCATGAAATGTGATGAAGTGTCGGACGAGTGTTTCTTGCAGACATTAGCAACAGTACTGGTTGCAACCCTCTGTTGAAGAAGACAAACGGATATGTTATGCAAGCATCGTCACATTCGGTAAAGCTAAATATTACACTTCACTCCTTCATTTCAGAAGCAAACAATTTTAAGTCTAAAAGCCAAGGCAAAGCATGATTTTTTGCCATGAACAAATGATTTAGCTCGCAACCTCCACTGTACAAACATTACTCCCTAATAAGAATATACACGTTAGTCATACTCCAAATCTCCAATATTGACTTTAAGAAGGACCTGCTAAGGAACTGCTATATCTTTCCTTGACTAGTCAATTAAGGATCTAGTCAGAAGGCTATTAAAAATAGTTTTACTGTTTTAATTTCCTATAGAAAGCATTTTAAAGCTACTAACTTTCTACGAAACAACAGAAAACTTAGTAAAAGGTCCATATCTTTTCTTTTCGGTCAGAAACCTTCTCTGGATTCAAATCTTCTACAATATATCTAAATCAAAAGTCCATGTCTTTCATTCTCTTTCCATTATTGTTCTCCAATGACACAACAAAAGGACACTCTACAATAAATTTGAATCAATTCTTCCAATTCAGAAAGAGAAACCCACTTCATTAACATTACTAACGCAATACTCAATGTTAAATCAGCAGAAAGCTCAAGCAAGGGGGTTTCTTCCTTTACCTGGAGACTCGAAGAGAAGAAATCTATAAAACCAAGAGCAGCCATAATCGCACCAGCTTGCAAACACACATCAGGTTGATCGACCGAAATCTTCTCTAATACTAACAAACACTACACAAACACCAAAAACAAAAAAAAAAGTTAGTAAAAAAACCAATAAGTCAATTGCAGCATAAACAAAATTCACATTCAATAAACAAATCCAGAAATTCAACCTGTTCAGCAACATCCATGTACTCAATAGCCATTAATCTCTCACAAAGTGCAGGAACAACATCAACTCTAGCAAGTAATGCAGATATCCCAGGCAAAACATCAACTAAATAAGTAATTGCCCTATAATTAAATACAACATAATGTCAGACACCACTTCCCCATGGGAGGCCAGGTAAACTAAACAATCTTAACATAGATGCAGCTTTCATTAAATTTGTTCTAGAACTAGGACGACTCTGGGACCTGCAAATTCATAAGTACTTTGTCAGCCATAACAGCTGATAAAATCATCTTAAACCAACCAACTGCATAAAAATTGAGACCACGCAATAAGTTTAAGACAAGAAGTATGACCTTAAAGAGTAATCAATCTTGGGTTGTGAAAAGGGAGAGGATTTTATCTTCTGAATACGATCCGCAGTTGGTGTTGAAACTTCAAAGTGATCGTTAAATACCTTTACATTCCCATACATACTATCATCCATTAAGTTAGTTTCCAACTCCCAGGACTAAACATGAGTTCCACTGGGTTTAACTCAACTTTGGTTTGCTGCCACTGTCTCTTGAATACCTTCAAAAACATACAAACAAAAATCCATACTCAAAATCAGATTGTAGTCCTATAGTTTCGACTAATCCACAAAACACCAATTGAAACTACAGAAAACAAAACCCTTTGTTTAATCAATGAAAACCCCCTCAACTAATTGAGAATAACCAGGATTTCAAAACCCAATTAAAACTTCAAAGATTTAACAGAACCCTAAAAAAAAAAAAATCAACGAAATCCCTAATTGATGTTAATGTTACTTCAATCACCACAGAGAATTGGTGGTGAACGAGAAAGAAAAGATAAAGAAAAAAGAGATCCACGAAATCCCTAATTGATGCTACTGTTGTTATCATACAAAATCCCTTAAAAAAATCGACGAAATCCCTAATTGATCGACGAAATCACCATGAGTGTTGCTGCTTGTGGTGACGGAGGTGTTGCTGCTGGTGTTCGTGAGATCTATTGTTGTTCTTGGTGGTGATTGTGGTGCCCAAGGAGACGTAGAAATAAGAAAGAAGAAAAAGAAATGAGAGAAGAAGAAGAAGAAGAAGGTAAAGGGTATGTTTTATTTGAAAGCGGCTTTTTCAAAATTAAAAAGAACTAAATTTAGTCAAAATTATTTGACCTGGGGTTTTTATGCCACTTTTATTTGAAACGGTTTTTATTTGGTAGAAATAATATGACCGGTTTTTTCCTATCACAAGTTTGTTCACCTAGGGGTTTTTGTCACTAGTTTTGTTTTATTTATTTGGAAATTGTGTTTTTTTGTCTTATTCTACTAGAAATTGGTTTTTCTTACACTAAAAACAACAATTTTGTTCCCAATGCAAAGAATTACTGTTTTTAATGCAATAAACCAAACGATTCTTGTTTTCAATGCAAGAAATTGTTATTTTAATGAACCTTAACATGTATACGGGTATACAAGTTAACAAGACCCACTACTTTGATGTTTCCCGATGAGAAGTCGTGAAGCCCATTACATTCTAAAGCCCACTTACTCGAAATACTTAAGCACGCCTCTTCAACTTTTGCCACTTTCTTTTCTTCTTCATACACCGATTAACTTGGGCAACTACCGATAAATAAACCTAGTATTTTTTTTTCCAGATCACATCTTTCTTTTCCTTTCCAACCAAGAAAAGCTTCAAGAAATTGGAATAATCTTTGAATTATTTCTCGCTTGATAGTTTAATCACAACCTTACCGGCACCGCCTTCAGAAAAGAACCCTTTTCAATCTTCAAGATCCCCACCGTCTTCTTCATCTCCGGTCATTAATTAACCCTAACTCTGTTCATTTCGCAACAATTACTAGCATTCAGGTGTTTGTTTCAATGGCAGGTACAAGGAGGTAATCAAAGTACACCAAATTGATGGAGGATTTATTTGGGAGGAGGAGATAGAGACAGGAACTGTTCTTGGTCAAATAAATCTTGATTAGTGTAAGTTGGATTAAAATCACTGTTGCTTTATAGTTTTAAGCTTTTTTCATTTATCATCTGAGCCTGCGGAATTACTCTTGTTTGTTTTTTACTATGGATTCTGAGACTGGTATTTGAGTACACTGTCTTGATCATATATAGACATTAGGAACTTGTCTTGATATATTATCTACTGTGTTTCTAGGCTTTAGGATGCTCTAACATCTTTGCTGAGGGATGGACGGAAATCGAAATATGTTTACGACTTGGATACCAAAATGGGGGAGGTCTGGGATGACAGAATATCATATGTTCATTTCGGCATGCTTCGCTGTTGTTTTAGTTGGAATCTGTACAATAGCTTACACCATCTTCCAGTGGAGAAGAAACACTAGTATTAGCTGGATGAAACAAATAGCTACGTCTTCTAAGAAAAATCCAAAAGCAAAGCACAAAGTCCCAATAGCCGCACACACATGGAGCTTGGAGTCCCTATCCCGTGGAAAGAGTCTGAATTGTTGTGTTTGCTTGGAATCAGTAAGCCCTGCTCAGCCTCTTATGGCCTCCAACAGCTTCATTCACCGTTGCAATATATGTGGTGCAGCGGCACATCTAAGCTGCTCCTCAAAGGCGCAAAAGGATTGTAAGTGCGTTTCGATGACAGGGTATGAAAACATGATTCACCAGTGGGCTGTCAGGTGGACAGAGATTGCTGATCAACCAGATGAAACTTCCTACTGTAGTGTTTGTGACGAGCCTTGTAATGCATCATTTCTTGGTGGTTCTCCAATCTGGTGCTGCTTGTGGTGTCAGCGGCTTGTTCATTTCGAGTGCCATGTCAATGTGTTTCATGAATTGGGTGATATTTGTGATTTGGGTCCATTCAAAAGGCTCATATTATCACCACTCTTTGTTAAGGAATTGAGTCGTACTAGCTCAGGTGGTTTTTTGAGTTCAATCACGCAAGGAGCTAACGAGCTTGCATCTACCATGCGTGTACGCATCAAGAGTCACCGCAAGAAGCACAGGCGTGGGAGTGAAACCTCTATGGATAGTACAGCAAATACATCAAGCACCTGCGATCAGTCAATGGAGAGTACTGCTGATACTGATCAAACACCAAAAGCTTTGAATGGAAATGGTGAAAGTTGTAGTGGTAATACAAAGTTGCAAGTAACTCATGAAGGTGGTGAAATGAATAACAAGGTGGACCTGAAGCCAAATTACCAAAAGGTACTATCATCCAATCAGAGAGACGAGTCTCAGGTTTTAGGGGCACAACAGAAATATGAGTTGATAGATTTGCCTCCAGATACAAGACCACTTCTTGTTTTCATAAACAAAAAGAGTGGGGCCCAACGTGGCAGTACACTCAGGCAACGTTTGAACATCCTTCTGAATCCTGTTCAGGTCTTCGAATTGAGCGCCACACAAGGACCAGAGGTTGGCCTTTATTTATTTAGAAGGGTACCTCATTTCAGGGTTCTGGTATGTGGGGGGGATGGTACAGTCTGTTGGGTTCTTGATGCCATCGACAAGCAAAATTTTGTATCTCCTCCCCCAGTTGCAATTCTTCCTGCAGGGACAGGGAATGATCTAGCAAGGGTGTTGTCCTGGGGAGGTGGTTTGGGTGTAGTGGAGAGGCAAGGAGGACTTTGCGCGGTGTTGAACCACATAGAGCATGCAGCAGTTACTATTCTGGATCGATGGAAGATAACAATAACAAACCAACATGGGAAAGTTCAATCACCAAAGTTCATGAATAACTATCTTGGAATTGGGTGTGATGCAAAGGTAGCTTTGGATATTCATAATTTGAGGGAAGAGAATCCAGAGAAGTTCTATAACCAGTTTATGAACAAAGTGCTGTATGCTCGTGAAGGTGCAAGGAGTATCATGGATAATACGTTTGAAGACTTCCCTTGGCAAGTCCGAGTAGAGGTGGATGGGGTAGACGTGGAGATCCCCGAGGACGTGGAAGGTGTACTTGTTGCTAACATTGGTAGCTACATGGGAGGTGTGGATTTGTGGCAAAACGAGGATGAAACTGATGATAATTTTGATCCTCAGTCCATGCATGACAAGATGCTAGAGGTTGTCAGCATATCAGGAATGTGGCATCTAGGAAAGCTTCAGGTTGGACTTTCACGAGCTAAAAGACTTGCACAAGGGCAATCTATCAAGATCCATATATGTGTTCCCTTGCCGGTTCAAGTTGATGGCGAGCCTTGGCTTCAAGAACCGTGCACATTGACTGTATCGCACCATGGCCAGGCATTCATGCTGAAAAGGGCTTCTGAGGAACCTCTTGGTCATGCAGCTGCCCTAATAGCCGATGTACTCGAGAATGCTGAAAGCAGTCGTGTCATTACTGCCTCCCAAAAGCGAGTCCTGCTTCAAGAGATGGCATTAAGGTTATCTTAGAGACAAAGAAAGAACAGTATACGTCCCTAGCCGCTTCAGTTTTTGATTCATCTTTTATGGGTTTTCCTTAGCTCTCACTGTATCCTAGTGGAAATTGTACATTTTAAATCGTGAAATAGTGGAGCACAGTACCGTGCGAAGTCCCTGATTTCTGGACTAGGATAAGTTAAATGTGGAAATAGTCCTCATGTTCAGCCAATGGATGTGTCTATGGTTGTTTATTGTAAAGAAAAACATTATCACTCTGTTTGATCACAGAAAATTTAGTTTTGAATTTCAGGTAAAAGAATAACTTCTTTGCTTTTTTATCTTCTGAATTTTTACTACCTGTCTTTTACTTCACTGTACAGAAAAATGTAATAAAATCTGATGCTTCCATTCTTAGCAATTTTGTGTCAGATTCTCTTCAGGTTAGATCATACATCTTGTTATCTATGCTAATATAACCTTAATCATACATGGTATACATACACCGAAAACAATGGAGTGCAATTGAGCGTCTCAACTGACAATTATCGACCTCAAATCCACGAACAAAAACAAGTACTGTACTCTTCATTTTTTGTCATAGTAAAAGTTCCAGAGAACAATGTCAGTCAGCTAGAGCTGGCCCAGTCAGTTATCAACTTTTGCTTCTGGCTTTTACAATTTTGTTCTTCCTCAGATTTTTTCCTGGAATTCTTTTTATGTTCTCCACTAATTACCGAACCATTCGATTGGCGGTTCAAAGCATAAGCTTCACCCATCTTTCTCTTACACTCCTTGCTCGCAATATCATGGTCCACAACTGAAACAAGTAAAAAGAAAGAAGTCATTCAAATGCATAATTGCACAACTAAAATCAAGCTAACTCAATGTGCCATCAATCTATTGACTGGCTGAGTTTCTGATAATAACCCAGACTGCGCTGAGTCTGACGTCGGTGCATAGATTTTTAAATGACCTGGTCTTGGGTAATCTCGCCCGATTATACAGTTAGCTTTGGTCTGGACAGCCAAAGGTGCAGTCCATGGTGCATATATATACTCTGCTGGCATATCTGTGACCAACCAAATTGCATCAAACATTTCAACTTACCATATTGGAAGATATCAGGCAAAAATGAAGATAGCTTAGCCTGGAGATTGGTACATACCTTTCAGTACAGGAAGAAAATGGCGAATGTAGTTCCCCTTTGGATCATATTTCTTCCCAAATGATATTGGAGAGTAGATGCGGTTATACTGATTAGAAGCAGAGTTAGGGAGCACAAAATTAAGCTTTAAGTCGGCTTAATAACAACATAGATATACCAAGAAGAGCACTTAAGAAAGTTCTGGTTTCAAATCAAAAGTATGACATGAAGTTGACCTGGTAGAAAAATGATGAACAAGAAAGCCACATCCAATTCCCATTGTTTATGGCCCAATCTGAGTCAATTAGGAGTCTCTCAAATACATCGCGGCCTCGTTCCCAGTGAATAAACTAGATAGCAGGAAGTAAGATGTCAAATCAAAGAGAGGAAGTAGAAAATGTGCCCGAGTATCATAAAAGTTCACATACCAGATCTCCGCGAGTTAGGAAACATGCAACAGAGTGCCGTGCAAGATGGTGAATCCAACCCCACTTCCTGAGCTGTCATATCCAAACATATGATTTTTCCTTATTAATGTTTGTAGCAATCAAATTATAGTACCAAACAACAGGCTTGCTGAAAGAGTATGCACGAAGGTCAAACCTGGACCATGATGGCATCAATCCAAGGATATCCAGTCTGAGCATCTCTCCAAGCAACCAACAAAGCGTCATCATCATTCCAAGGTATCTAGATTGACATGCAATACTTAAATGGTTTCGGTGCTAGATAAACCACAAACCCAGAAAAACAATACGCAAACTTACAGATCTGTAATTAAGTTTAATCATCTGAGCAGTTCACATATAGCACTTATCTGTACAGTTATCTACCTGTTTGCATATTCTATTTCCATTCATCAGATCAAAGTTAGGTGTCCCAAAACCAGCAGTGTAGAAAAATTCCCGCCACAACAACTGCAAAGAGGTATAATTTTACCTTAGCCTTAAGGTCATTGTGAATAAAAATTAGTAGGGAACTAGTTAGTAAACTGACTAACCTGCCCCATAAGAGAAACAGGTGGCGAAGTGTGTTTCTTTACGTTCTTATATACATCATTAAGACATTGGTAAAAATACCTGGAAGACAAGCAACCAAACTGCCACAAACCAAACATGGGTAAGAATGTAGACAGGTGAGAAAGAATATTGAGAGAGGATCATCTGTTTCAGATATATGTATTCCTTTGAAGTTTTAAATCATTCAAACTATTCATCTTCGATTGTCTACTCACTTTCAAGTACGGAGACAGAACAGTTGTTGCTGGTTTCAAAAATGCAGATGGATCAGTCTTTGGTTTCTCAAAGTTTGACACCCATTGCTGCAATTAGCAAACAAACCCATAATCAATGAAGATGAAGTATCAACAAATACTTTCACTTAGTGACAAAACAGTATCACAAGTACCTCATCCTTAAGAACTTCTTTCAATCTCTTCAGTGCTTCTGTTTCGCCACCTTTAAACGGAGAAAAGTCTTCCTGCACAACGTATCTTCACTACTAAGTAAATTAAACTTTATCAAGAACACATTATCGAACTTTCTATAGACAGTAAAACCTCAAAACCTGCAATACATCTCCATAGCCAAGTTCTTTGATTGTTGGGATCCCTAACATCTCGTAATCTACATTGTTCCCCAAAGGAGGCAGTGAAGAAACTGTACTTGTAACTGGCAATGAGGGCTCCCCAGAGAGCTTTAGAAATGACTGATAACTCAAAGGTGGCTTGCCCCCATTCTTTATAACCCACAAATTAGTCGAAAAGTTAATGCCACTAGAAACTTTAAAAACTCAAATGAATTATACAAAACAAAACAAAAATTTCATATACCTTTTGTATGATATCTGCAGGATTATATAGAGTATGGCTGATAGGCGAGTAGACCTCGATTCCAGCTGCCGAAGCATAATCCTGTAGAAACCATAAAACTAAATTATAAGTAGTTATGAAACAAACCCAAAATCTCCACTAACCATACAAACACCCAACAAAGCTATTCACCTTAATTTGATTATCTAGGGTTTGGTAATATGGTTCTGTGCCATACTCAAAGCAAAGCCTCTTCACATCCCACTGCACAATTGAATCACAAAAACAGCATTAAAAAATTCAAATTAATCAAACCCATATTATCAGATTAACCTAATTTTTGTAAATTACTCCGAAAATGAGAAAAAATGAAAAGTGACATACCTCTTTGCAAATCCGGGCCAAAACCTGAAGCGGATCACCATTAAGAACAAGTAAACGAGACCCAAGTTTCGTAAAACTGGAATCAAGATCATGTAAAGATTCAAGCATGAACTGGATCCGATTTAAACCTGAACGAGTGGAACCAGAAGAAAAAGCGGAGAGGTCTGGTTTAAGATAGTATGGATCTAAAATGAAAATAGGGTAAAGATGTTTTGAATCTTTACGGGCGTAATCGAGTGATGGATTGTCATGGATTCTTAATCCTTTTCTGAACCAAATTATTGAATTCATCGAAGGAGCGAAAGAAATGGTTCGCATTTGAAATTTGGTAGTGTTGTGGAGAGAGTAAAGAGAGGGAAAACAATATGAACGAGTGAATCATTTCGCGCCACGTCGAGGAATAGTGGTTGGTTACTGCCTTTGTCATAATCTTGGTAATACCACTTTTTTTTTCTTCCTAATATGCATGTACGGTGCCCTTGACGTGGAAGCCGTGTCTCATCAGTGATCTTTTATGTTTCCTCTCGTTAGTAGGTTTAGAACGTCCACAATCGTACGAGTGTACTAAAAACCAAAACCAGACCCAAAATTATAAAAATTGGGTTTGGGGATGTTTAGAGCAACTGCAGTGGTGCGAGTATAACCAAAGAACAAAAACCTAAAAAACCTAAAAAAAATTGGTTTACTCCATGGTGCAATGATACGGTGCAGGAGTAAAATAAACGTAGTTTAAATGTTCGTCTCTTATCAGACGCACTTTATATCCTCGCCCCACTTTATACTTGTTTTTGATTCAAACGTAAATATAATCTTCGTCCCACCATCATACGAATGTTATACTTACCCCCCTCTATAAACAGACATTATACCTAGGCTCGGTATCATACGTACTTTTAACTTCCGCTCGACCAAATATAGTTTTGGTCCGGATTTCAGACCAAATATACTCTGATTCTTAGTTTTACTTCACTTTTTACTCTTTACTCCGTCCCACTGCGTTTAGTTTTTGGACCAAATTTTTAGTTTTGGTCGTCCATTGTGGACGCTCTTACACACAACATTGGTGGAGCAAATTATAGTCTGGCGCAGTTTTAATCTCAACGGGAAATTGAGCGAACATTTAATCTTCATGTCACTGAAAGACGAACATATAGTTTTATCTATGCCTAAATGGGGCGTAGATAAAACTGCCGTCTGATATCTGACGAACATAAAAATTATGCCTCAAAAGAAACGAACCCGCCAGTAACCACCCGAAGGTCGCGCACATATTAAACATTCGCATGATTCAGGCGAAACTTGATCATACACCCCAACTTTTATCCAGTGAGCGAATCATGTGTGTGACAACCTGGAGATTAAAGAGCATGTGTGTGATTATTCACCCACGAAAGTAAAAAGAAGGTGCGTGTTCTTCCTTTTTCCAGACATCTTCTCTTTACTAGACTCTTCTTACCTCTTCACCTCTCAACAATATTCTCTTCTCTTTTCCAATTTCTTTATCTCAATCATCAATCAATATATATTTCTTATTTCCCTTAATTTCCTGATTCTTTATTGCTATATAAACACTAAAGGCTCCCCACCTAAGCGTATGTTAAACGTTCCCCCCACATGGACCGGAGATTATATGTGCACCTGATGAGGCGAACATTAAAGTTACATAAGTCTGGAGCGAAGTTTAAAAATGACGTCTGACCATGGAACGGACTTTTAATCTACGCCTCGTTTCAAACGTAGATAATATTTACACCTGATACCAGGCGCACTTGTAATTTCCGCTCAATATATTTAGTTTTACTCCACTTTTGAAACCAAATTTACTCTGAAACCCTAAAAAAATTCACTAAATATAGTTTTACTCTTGCCGACTGCATTGAATTTTCGACCAAATTTAGTTTTGGTTCACCTTTTACTCGTCCGTTGTGGACGCTCTTACTGATAATAGAAGAACTAAACTTTATAAGTAGACATAGTGATAACATAAGAGGGAACACTCCATCTCAAACTCAACTTGATAGGACTGATGCTCACCTGGATAGTTTAGGAGTTAGTGATATCAACTTCATTGGGAACCCTTATACCTCGACTAACAGAAGGAATGGTAGTAGCCTAGTACTAGAGATACTTGATAGGGGCATGGCCAGTTAACTGGTTAAACTCTTTCCTAATGACATAGTCTATCACCTTGTTTATTTTAGGGTATGGTCATATCCCAATTTCGCTAGTCGGTTGTATACGACTAGCAAACCATATAAATTCAATAAGTGTTGGTTCCTCAACTAAACTTGTAGGGATATTATTATTGAAAATTGGCCCACTGAGAATAGTATGTGTTATGCCTTTAGATTCACTAACTTCTTAAAAGAATGTCAAAGTTGCCCTGGTAATTGGAATATGAATACTTTTTGAAACATTCAAACCCAGCTGAAGTTAGTTCAGGATCAATTAGGTTTGTAGCAACAACATAGTTCTAGAGAATTTAATCTGGATGCATTTATAAAACTTAAAAATAAATTAAAGAATTGGTACGAGTTTCAACAAGAATTCTATATGCAAAGAGCTAAGAAAAAAGTTAAAATTTGATGATAAAAACACTAAGTACTTCCATGAAAAGGTCAAATTTAGGAGGAGAATGACTCAAATAGATACCATTTTTCAAAATAACAATGGTGTTTGGCTTACAAATAGGGAAAGCATAGCGGGTAATCTTAGGGAGTGTTTTACTAAAATAAGTAAAACTACTAATCCTGATAATCCAACTGAATTTCTGCGTGAGGATGAGAATTCTAGGATCCCTAAAATTCCTTCAGACGAAGATATTAGAAATACCCTTTTCCAAATGCAACCGTGGACTACACCTAGTCCTGATATATACCTGCCAGGTTTCTATCCAAAAATGTGGAGTAGAATGGTTAAGGCATTTTTTCACTCAAGACACCTCTTTAAACAAATATGTTGCTGACTTTAGACCAAGTAATTTTAGTAATTTGTCTTATAAAGCGATATTCAAAATATTAGCCACTAGGTTAAAGCAGGTGATGGACAAATCTGTAAGCCATTTTAAAGATTCTTTTTTGTTCAGCAAGAATATCACTGATAATATAGTTATACATTAACTTGTTCATACAATGAGAAATCGTAGAGCAAAAAAGGGTCTTATAGCAGTCAAACTTGGCATCTCAAAAACATTTGATAGAATTGAGTGGTCTTTGGTTATTTTTATCCTGAAAAAACTTGGTTTTCATGATTTTTTATGTGCCCTGATACATGAATGTATATCAAATGTGTTTGCGTCAATTTTGCTGAATGGATCTCCTGGTGAGGTCTTTTATCCCACTAGGGGTATTAGACAGGGTGATGCATTGTCTCCCTAGCCATTTACCATGTGTATGGAGTCCTTCTTTGGATTACTAATTAATGCTAAGTGTATTGGCCATTTACAAGGTATAAAAGTTACTAAGAACATTCCTTCTATCATCCACCTATTATTTGTGGATGACTTTTTTATTTTTTTAGAGCTAATGTTATAGGTGATAAACATCTTAATGATATAGTTAAGCAATTTGGCAAATTTTCTGGCCAGTCAATAAATTTTGAAAAATTTGGGTTGTTTTAAGCCCAAAAATTGAAGACACCATAAAGAATCAGATTGCAGGTACCCTTGGAATTAGTGAAAACGTGAAGGCACCAAAAATACACCACCAACCTTTTCTTAGCCAATCTATATGGACTGAACTCAATTAAAATTCCGAGAGTTAAAACTTAATGAATCTCCATCAGGAATTATAAGTAGAGTTTATATATCTTAATCTCATAATCAATATGTATTCGGAACAAGTCTGTGAACCTGATTATACCGTGAGAGTTCTTGGACGATTCCAAAGATCAAGATCCAAGATCAATCAAGTCGTATCTAACAAACAAGGATGGATATATCTACTTTGATTTATTTACGTACAACCTGTTGAATTTCAATTAAAGATAAACAATAAAATGCGAAAAAAGAAACAACACAGACACCAGAAATTTTGTTAATGAGGAAACCGCAAATGCAGAAAAACCCCGGGACCTTGTCCATATTTGAACACCAAACTGTATTAAGCCGTTATAGACACTAGCCTACTATTAAAATTTCGGATTGGAATGTAGTTGAGGCCGAATCTACCATCACAGTAATCTCGCAAGATTCCGCACAATTGATTCCCTTAGCTGACGTCCTTTATAGCCTAAGAGTTGCTTTAACTAAATTGAAGACTTTAAACCAATATGACTCCCACAGATAAGCATGTATGTGATTTCTATTCTGATCAAAGATCAGGGTGAGATAGGAAATCGACTGCAATAGACAAAGTCTAGCAAACCTCAAAATTCGGTCTTATGACTTCCGAAGAGAAGCCTAGATTTTTATTTACATCACAAGTAGATACTTGTGGAATCACAAAGTTTGAGACGAAGAAACTTTGTGATTTTTATCTGTCTTGCTTGTTGGATCTAAAGGATCAACAATCAAAGAAATATCAGGATACACGAACTATCAAGATAAAGATAGTTGGACCTGGCTTCACGAATCCCTAGGTAAAGTCCTTTTAGTTGCTAAACCTAAAAAAGGATTAAATAAGAGGACGACTCTAGTTTACAACTAGGACACACAAGAATAGCGTTAGGGATTCAAAAATCCCAGGTGTTTGAGTTTCTCCTTATATATATAGACTTTGAAGGTCAAGGATGCTTTTGATTTAAGCTAAGGTAGCTTTGGAATCAAACAATCAATAATCACCGTTAGATGAAAAACTTGACTTAAGATTAACATAATATAATATCTGTAAGGACCCATAAAGCACGCCAATGCTAGTAGATCAGTCAAGAGAAGATTTAGCCGATAATGATGTTATTAATTAAATATGAACAATAATTAATAGAAATAATCTAATAATAATTTGGAAAAAAATAGTACCAATAGATAGATCTCTAAAATTTATGCAAAATTGATTACAAGAATGCGTAAATCGGATATCCGATGAAGAAGATACGAAGCTCGGAAGTTGGAGTAGAAATTAGTCAACCTTCTGTTGACCGTCACGATTGACCGACGAACCTTGACCCTGTATTGACCGTTTTGAGTTGACCGGACCTCTCATCAAAAAATAAGTTACCCCATAGTTGTCACTTAGAGTTGGTAATAGTAAAACCTATTCTAATTATGTTTAAGTTAAATTAAAACCTAGTTATGCTTAGGTTAAGTTGATTACATATTTAGAGTATATCTTCTCTTGTAAAACAGAGTAGGAGTTGTTAACGTGATTGAGCTGGAGGTGGGTTGTTTGGGATAGTTTGGAGAGGATTGTGTAAGTAGGTGTTTGTGGGTTTAATCGAGAGTAAAAACAAGATTTTTTGGATTAAATAAGAGAAGGGAAATAGAGTAAAACATAGAGAACTAGTTAGACTAGCTATGATGAGTGAAAAGAAATCTTAAGTTGTGTAAACAAGAATAAATAGAAAAAGGCTAGGATCTATAAAACAAGGATTAAGGTAATGGTAATTGTAAGTAAGAGTATGAGTAATTCAGAGAGATAAATAGATGATAATCAGGTAATTATTCATGGTGATAGCTTTGATGAAGTATTCTTATGATGATTGATGGACCAATTAAGTTAGTCTATATTAACAATGACCGATTCAATGAATGAACATGTGGATCGTGGTCGAGGTAGGCATGGCTTGTCTTCAAAACAGGTGGGAACTATGCAACCTTCTTATAATCATTGAGATTCTTTTCCTTGCGAGCATGATGTACCTTTACTATCTGTATGAGTGTATATTGTAATTGCAAATACGCTGTTTGTTATGAATGTGATTGTGTGTGTGTAATATGTGCTGTCTGATTTCCCCGCGAGGGGTGTCTGTGTTTACCCACGGCTCTTAGCTAAGTTGAGTATGGAGGATTCTTCCCTGTTTGAATATTATTCTAGTAGGAAAGCTTCTTCCCCGTTTAGGTAGTATCTTAGTAGGGCGGCTTCTTCCCCGTTTTGGTAGTATATACAATATTAATAGTATGGTAGCTTCTTCCTCGTTTTGATATTATTTAGTAGGGAGGATTCTTCCCTGTTTCATTAGTATATATATTAGAGCATTGTTCGGTCGAAATCGCAAGCATTGCTATCTCAAGATTGTTGTCAAGTTTAGTTGCCAAAACTATATGTCTTGATTTCTAGTCTACCTATAGCTAAGTCTTGGATTAGGATATAAAGTATAGTTGAGCTTTAGACTTCATGGCGTTCATCGATTGAAGATGAATAACTACTAAGGGGAGCTTGTAGAACTTCATCAACAAAACGTATCCGGAGACTCGAACTCATCTATCACTGAAAAGTATATCTACTCTATCTCTTATTTGAGACAAAAGTCGTATAGCTATATAGACTTCGATTATACACATTTGATATTTCTAGCTGAGTTTAGCTCGCTTACATATTTCTCAAAATATGTGTTGGTAAGCTTTCGCTTTAACCAACTTCATCTTATATTCTTGACGAAAGTCAAAAGATGATCATGAGAAAATCGCCTTGTAAGGATTTGTGTGAGACGGTCATTTGATATAGACTCAGAATGTTTCGTATTGATCATTCGATCACTCTTCGAAGCTAATAGTTTGTGTGAGACATCTATTGTCGTCTTTTAAGAATGTTTCAATGATTGAAATGGGAGTTTAGAAAAATAACCATGATTCAATATAGCACGGTATGCATACTTGTATGCTAACTATTGCAAGATATTCCTAATCTGGGACCCATAATATGCATACCTGTATGCGTACTGGTTGGTTTATGAAAGTCCGGGAACTCAGTATGTATACCGGTATGCGTACTGGAATGAGTTTCAAGTTCCGGAATTTAACTGAGTTTGGATGTTATGCGTACCCGTTCGCATACTTGCGAACCCAAACTTGGTTCGGCCACTTAGGTATGCGTACCCGTTCGCATACTTGAGTAGGTTATGTTCTAAAATGGATTTGTTCATGAACTAATACATTTATATAATAAGGAATGCAATCTTTTGCAAACCCCGACTATAATGTTCATGAATTGATTCGAGTGAATCAAAATCGATTTTGCTTCAATTGTGTCTTGTATACTTCTATGAGAATATAAACAATTGAACAACTCTAGAACTAGTTTCATTTGAGTCATTTGAACTAGTTATGGTTAAGATGAGTAAGGTTGATATGAAAGTGTTCATATGGATAACTTCGGTTAACTATTATTGAGCCAACAAGGTGTACACGTTTAGGTATGGTTACTCATATCAAAATGAAGTCACTTTTCATTTGTGTGTAACAAGCTAAGTTCAATCTAACGATTGAAAGATATTAGCTTGAATCTAATCAGATTTTCATCTAACGGTGAATATTAAATGTTTTTTACCAAGGTAAAATTGATTGAAAACCCTGATTTGAAGACTATATAAGGGAGAACTTAGCAACTGGGAAACCTAATCCCTACACCTCATGTGTTATACTAGTTGCGACTAGAGTCGATTCTCCTTTAACCTTTGGTTTTCTCCAAAACCCCGTAGGTTAACGACTTAAAGACTTCATTGGAATTGTGAAGCCAGACTATTTCTCTGTAGTTGCGTGTTCTGATCTTGGTGTTTTTTATCTTGATTGAATACTATCTTCTCTAAAATTTGCTCGAGATTTAATCTCCAATAGGTAAGATAAAAAGTAGTCACAAACATGTTTGTCTCATCGTTTGTGATTCCAAAATATCTTATTTTGCTACCATACGATTAATATTATTGTGAGGTGATTGATATTGCTAGGCCGTTCTTCAGGAATATAAGTCTGGTGTATCAATTGGTTCATGTTCGCCTTGATTTATCAAAAGACGAAAAAAAAACTTCTGGGTATCTCTGTGGGAGACATATTTATTTATTTAATAGACTTTTATGTGTGAGACAGACTTGGTTTATCAAGTCTTCGACTTTGGGTCGTAGCAACTCTTAGTTGTGGGTAAAATCAGCTAAGGGATCAAGTGTGCATAGTCCTGCTGGGATTCAGAGGCGTAAGGAACGCGACTGTACCTTAATCAGTGTGAGATTAGTTAGGGCTCAACTATATTCCAATCCGAAGTTAACTTGTAGTTGGCTAGTGTCTGCACCGGCTTAATGCAGTGTGGTGTTCAAATCTAGACCAGGTCCCGGGGTTTTTCTGCATTTGCGGTTTCCTCATTTACAAAATTTCTGGTGTCTGTGTGATAGGTGTAGAATACACCTAATTTACTATCTAGTAGTTTATGCTTTCTTTGCTATTTTTCTTATGAATTATATATTTTACGTGTGTTTTTGAGTTATTAGGTACTCTGGAGTCGCACGGAGGAAAAGAAGAAGAAATCACCAAAATTGAGAAAAAAGGGCAGAATTGTTATTTCATAGGACGAGCACTATCTGGAGCCAAGTTAAGGTTAAGGGGCAACTATGTTTGGAGAGATATTAAAGAACAGCCAGCAAATATTAAGGGGTAGCCCGATTTTGGTTAAAAGATAAGTGCTAAAAGCACCCAGCAAAAGACTAAGAGGCTCCAGCTTGGGGTGGTTCCTATTGAGTGGGGTGTACCATCCAACCCAAACCAACCTAACCCTATATCGAGAAATTATTCAGTTTCTCTGAATTTAAGAAAACAGACAGCCATGCTGCTGTTGTGCGTCTGAAATCGAGTTCATGAGAATCTCGTTGCTACTGTGAAGCGGAGATGTAGAAGTGGGTTGTTATGAAATTAAGATCAAGAAGAACACAGAGTTGAATCTGGGAGATCAGTTGATGAAGAATAAAATTAGGGTTCGTACAATTGAAGATCGAAGGAAGATGCTGCCATTGTTCTGAAATAGATCAAGAAAATTAGGGTTCTGAGGAAATTTGAAGAAGAGATTCAATGGAGATGAAGGTGGTTCTGTGTTGTGGAAGATGAAATTAGGGTTGTATTCAAAATTGAATCTGAAATTGAGACAGCCATGAGTTGAGAACTGTTGGTGGTGTTGTTAATTGGTTCGAATGATTAAATGGGTTTGTGGTGGTGTTCTTGGAGATGTTGTTGTTGAGAGATAAAGCCACAGATTAAGGTTTGTGGAGACTGAAATATGGAATTGAGAAATTAAGTGATGGGTGAAGCTTAAAAATGGGTTTGATGTTGCTGTTGGTTGTTATGAAAAAGAATGGTAGAGATTTGAAGGCTGTATAATGTTGTTGTGATGCATAAAGGAAGAATTGGTCTGTGTGGTAATGCAATTCAGCTCAAGAATGGTGTGAGCTGCAGGGGATAAGAATGGTGTGTTTGATTCACAGAAGTAGGAGCTCGGGTTCACTGAATTTGGAGTTTCTGCTACTGCTGATAATGTGTTTGAATTGTTAGATGTATGTGTAGGTTTGTCACAGGAGAAGACTGAAAAGTGAGGCCTGAACTTGGCCGGGAAGTCCTGTAATTAAACAGAATTCAGCCAAAATTCCCCTTCAGCGAGTCAACTCGTACCGGACAATGACCGATCCATCCATGTGACTCGGTTGAGTAAGACGATTCAGACCAGTCAAATGTCTAACTGACTCGGCTGACTTCCCATCCTTGACCCAGCTGACTGTTAAAGACCGTTATCTTGACCGTTAATCTTTGACGGTTGACTGACGGAATATACATTGACCGGAGGAGAAACTCAGGTGGCCGTCGGTGACGAATTCCTGCCTATTTCCGGCCAAAAACCCAGTTTTCCGGCGAGCAAAGTTGCAGAATTTTGTGAGGATTTCTCTCATGGGATGTGAAGACTTGGACTTGGAATTGGATGAAGAACTTGGTTTGAATATGGAATGAGATGATGGGGGATTTTAGAAAGGCTTGGATTTGGAAATTGAGCTACAAAAGGAAAGGGATTTTATTCCTTGGAAGATATGGAGAACATTGAAGCCTATAAATAGAGAAGTTCTCTACTTTTCTAGACACACTTCCACACTTCCATACTACTTACACACACTTTTGTGCACACTTTTGCACACCTCTACACACACAACACTTTTCTTTTCTTTATTCTTTGTGTGAACTCTTTAATATGAGTAACTAATTTGATTAAGGATGAATTCCTAGTTCTTAACATGTTCTGAGTTTTGTTTTAAATCTACTTTGAATTTTCACATGATTATCGTTTGTTTTTACTAATATGAGTGTTTATGATTGATTGATAGGTTGTTTAGGATGCATACTAAATTGATTTGTTAATTTGATCTAAAGCTAGTAAAAGTTAGGGGATAAGTAATCGTTTCTTGACTCTTTACACAGGTAGAAAACACAAGACCTTGCAGAGGGATTCCGTGGAGAAATTGTGTGTGAAAACAACGCTAGAAAGTGGACCAAGCGAACCGAGTCTAACTACTAGTACTAAACCTGAATTCTTAAATCTTAATGCATTCGGGGAATTACATCTTGTAAGCGAACCTCAAGGTGGTTCTTTTGAATAGAATCTGATAACTAAGCGGACCTGTTTTCAGTGAAATAAGGAATTTTAGGGTTAGCTAAGCGAACCTGCTATCCTACGGTTGGTGATAATCTATGACTAATAAAAAGTGGAAAAGAACATAACTTTAATCATTGTTTTGCAGCGAAGAAGGATTCCTTGATCTACTCTCTCTTATTGATTTCAATTTACACTTTTAATTGCTTTGTTTATTTTATTTACTTTCTTAAATTCTTAATCAATACCCCCCTTTTGTGTGACAATTTTACAACTAGAATCTCGTGCTCCTCGTGGGATCGATCTTGACTACCCTATATTACTTGTTAATTAGGTAGTAAAATATTAATTAATTTGTTGTGGTTACGACACCATACACTGTGTTATTTCTTTTCCGCATTATATTTTCTATATAATTGAAATATCACAGGTTGTGTGTAAGTTCAATCAATTAGATAATCCCACCTTTGGGTTGTTGATTAAATTGATTGACACTTGAACATTGGTCTTTGGTACCGTTCAAGTTGTTTCACATAATAATCAGGCTCGCGGATTTCTATCTGTTTGATTTGCTGATTACATTATGAAACAGAGATGCAACTCTTGGATATATTTCCATTGATTGAGTCTTGACTGTCTAGTTGATTCTCTTGGAATTATTTCTGAGTTTGTCCATACATATTGCTAATCGAAATATTGGGTGTGGTTGTTAGACCCCAGCTTTCTCAATTGGTATCAGAGCAGGCAAACACGTTTAAGACCTTATAAATCTGTGTTTGTAGCAATCTGATTTTATGGACGAGTCTATCTCTAATAACGTACCAGTTCAGAAATTACCAGATGTTTTTTCAAATCTTGGAATCACTTGAGAGAACTGTCACATCTAGTTCAATATCTAAACATTCTCTTGATGTGGAAACTCTTGATAACTCGGAATCACGCCTAGAAGAACAGTTGGATGAACTTTATGATGAAGGTGATTCATATATTGATAGAGATTTTAATGAGGAAGTGTTAGAGTATGTTAAGCTATTGAATTCGGTGGAAAAGAATAAGATGAAAACTTCTCATGTCACACCTTTTCTGACTAATCTCTGTCCTGCAAACAAGAAATTGAAAAGATGTTACACAAGTGTTTATGTTTCGAATCGTTCTAACGAATTGATCCTCAAGGATTCCGAGGAAAATCTACTATGAAGTCACTTGAATGTAATAACTAATCTTTATCAAAAGTACTTTTCATTTGAAGAGAAACTTGTAGAATCTGAAGCAAGGATTAACTCTCAAAAAATTAGTTTTGATGACAGAGAAAGCGGTTATCTCGCTCGAGAAAAACACCTTGAGGATGATTTAGCTGATGCTCTTCATAAAATCAAGATGTTGGAAGATGACTTGAAAAAGTTAACCACTATGCTAGGAGCAAGTAAAAATCATCGTGATACACGAGAATTGGGCTATAAGGGAATAGATGCTCCAAGTAATAGCAAAGAGGTAAAATTTATTAAGGCTAGTGATTCCTCTCAACAAAAGGTTTCCACTGATGGCAAAAGTGAAATACCTTCACCGGAAGTTAAGGTTCGAAAGAGCAAAGTATATCAAGCAAATTAACCACTATGCTAGGAGCAAGTAAAAATCATCGTGATACACGAGAATTGGGCTATAAGGGAATAGATGCTCCAAGTAATAGCAAAGAGGTAAAATTTATTAAGGCGAGTGATTCCTCTCAACAAAAGGTTTCCACTAATGGCAAAAGTGAAATACCTTCACCGGAAGTTAAGGTTCGAAAGAGCAAAGTATATCAACCTCCAAAGTCAGCACATATGGATCGAGGTAAGAACATTCCTTATGTTTGTCACTATTGCGGAAGTAAAGGTCACCTGGAAAGGAGGTGTCATTTTTGTGTAAGGAAATAGAAACTTCATGATGTTCTTGTTTGGCCATCACAAGAAGTTGTGAAACCAAGATCATATGTTAAGACTAATCCCCTTAACGTTACATGTTGTAACTGTCCAACCTTTAGGCAAAGAAATCAGTGTTGTGATAAGCCTAGATTTTCCTATAAACGTCATACAAATCCTTTTCATAATCTTAATGGTTATAAAAAGGATAACTTCATAAAGACAAAGACAAGATCTGATGCTCCCAATTGGAGAAAGATTAACTTGCAAAATAATAGTCAATCCAATTCTCTTCCGAGAAATCTAGAAGAGAGTAATAGGAAGAAGGTTCATATTATTTCCAAATACACTCATAAGTGGGTACCAAAGAAAGACAGTGATGCTTTGAGTGTGAAAAGGAATGATCTCCCAGAAAATTCCATGACTATGGAGAAGGAAGAATCCATGATGTTGGAACTTAAAAGGTTCTTTGGAAAAATGGATTTGGATGTGAAAGGTTCTAAAAGTTCTTTCATCATAATCCAAAAGTGAAACAGAATAATTCAAAAACTATATAGATGGTGAAAAATCCATAGTTACGGAAAAGTCTGCTTCAGTCACTTGTGGTGAGCAAGACATTGTTCGCCTCAACACAACTTGATTGTGTTGTAAGTGCATCCTAACCAAGGAATTCCATGTTAAGTATACGGTGAGGGAAGCACGAGAATTGGGGCTCACATATTGTGTTAGGTATGATATTGAATATCTGGAAAATCCTTAGGATTTAGGACAGGATCCTTCTAAAATGTATGTCTATAAACTTGAGCAAGATTTGTGTTTTTATCATTTGCTTAGAACACTTATAATGATCCATGTACCTTGCTTATCGTTCATTTCTACCTAACTTGATTTGTGTTTAAGGTTCTTAAATGTTTAGGTTTGAAAATAGTAGTTCGGGATGTTTGGACTTCATGGTACACATACCAGGTATGCATACCATCATTTAAAATCAAAATCCAAGAATTTTAGTTCGCAAACCCGTTTGTATACTGCTCCGGGTCACGAAAATTCGTTTGCAAACCGGTATGCATACTGGCCTGTAGACATCGATATTCAATAAACTTGTTTTTGCCGTAAATTCTTCGTCCGGACTCTGAATGACCTCATTCTCTTTGCATTATCTTCCTCTTTGAATTATATTCAAATTGGAGATGAGAATTTTTTTTAATTTGGATGAGTTAAGATTGGTCTTTGTCCCGTCTCTTGTTTTTTAGTGTTATGCTCAATTTCGTCGCACTTGTTCCACTTCTCTTGGACTTGGGAACTTGGATTCTTGGATTACTTCTCTTCAAAGATCATTTGTAGCTTTTACAAGAATGATGTTGGTGAATCACAAAGAAGGAAGTTCAAGAATGGGCAGTAGTACGCATTGTTATGGGATTCTTGAATGTTCACAATCATCTTTTGTGAACTTTGGTCCATGGTCGTTAATGACTTTGTATGTTCTTATTTGACAAGAAAATATTTTTATACGCCTTTGATAGATATTCTTGGTGTAAATCCGCAGGGAAAGGATTAATTCTACCCTCTAAGGACAAATCATCTTGTATGTGCATTACTAGTTTGTCTTGATGTCTAGGAAACTTCTTATGAGAATTTATTCTTGTGTTTTAAGAAGGATAACTAGTGTATGGAATAGCCTATATTGTGATTACACATTGCCATTGCCAACGATTTTCATCTTGCAATGTTTTTAGATATATTTATTTAAATTCTAAAGTTTATTTGGAAGACGATATTGCAGTATTAATCTTTATTGGTTTTATATATTGCAAAAAAAAATGTTATAGGATATGTGTGTTTGCGACCGTGAACTGTGATTGTCCCATATATGTCAAAAGTTAAGCCTATTATGTCATTAGGCAAATATTGATAGAAGATAGGATGAACTTTTAATTACAAAGATTAAGTCTATTATGCGTCTTTATGCAAATATGATGAAAAATAGAATGAATCACTAGAGTACTTGGAAGTGACGGAGATTTCGAGTAATGTTGAATAACCAAGGAAATCAAGCATTTGGATGAGAAGATACAATGTTTATATATTTTGTATTCCATTTGTATTGATAGTTTTGTCACTAAAATTAACAAAGGGGAAGATTGTTAGAGCACTGCTTGTTCGAACTCGCAAGTGTTGATATCTCAAGCTTGTTGTAAAGTTTAGTTTCCAAAACTATAAGTCTTGATTTCTAGTATACTTATATCTAAGTCTCGGATTAGGATAAAAAGTGTAGTTGAGCTTTAGACTTCACGGCGTTCATCGATTGAAGACGAATAACTACTAAGGGGAGCTTCTAGAACTACATCAACAAAAGGTATGTGGATACTTGAACTAATCTATCACTTAAAAGTCTATCAACTCTATTGTTAGAGCACTGCTCGGTCGAAGTCGCAAGCATTGTTATCTCAAGATTGTTTGTGAAGTTTAATTGCCAAAACTATAAGTCTTGATTTCTAGTCTACTTATAGCTAAGTCTCGGACTAGGATAGTAAGTGTAGTTGAGCTCTAGATTCCACGACGTTCATCATGCAAATACGAAGAACTACTCAAAGAACTTGTGGAACTTCGTCGACAAAAAGGTATATGTGGAGACTTGAACATATCTATTACTCAAAAGTATATTTATTCTAACTCTTATCTTGAGACAAAAGTCGTATTGCTATATAGACTTCGATTATACACATTTGCTATTTCGAACCGAGTTTATCTTGCTTATCTATTTCTCGGAATATGTGTTGGTAAGCTTTCGCTCTGGCCAAGTTCATCTTTACTCGTGATGAAAGTCATGTTGAATATTTCAATAACTTGAAAATCGCTTTGATGAAAAATAGTTTGTGAATAACAACTATATGACATCCTCTAAGAAAGTTTCAACGATTGAAATGAGAGTTTAGAACATGTAACCATCTTTGGATATAAACATGGTGTGTTCTCACATTTGTGTAAAATTTCAAAACCGGGAACCCAAAGTATGCGTACTCGTACGCGTACTGGCGGTTGTTGGAAATGAGGTAAGTATGCGCACCCGTACGCATACTGGCGGAAAGTTCACGTTCGTGAATTTCTGCTGGAGTTTGAAAGTGAAAAACAAACTCAATCTTGGTTTTCTTAAATGAACTTGTGATTAATTACCACATCTTTGTGGGGAGTGCGGATGTGGAATATTGTAGGAGTTTTCTTGTATTTTTATAAATTTCTTGTATCTTTATAAACTCCTTGATGAATACACTAAGTTTCAACTATGTGAAATCATTGAAAAAAATTTGATATGTTCTCATTTAGTCATGAAGTATCTCTATGAGAATTTCATTATGATCCCACTAGTTTTCGTACCTTTGCCAATTTATATTGACAAAAAGGGGGAGAATTAATGTGTAGTTCACACTACAAATACATATGGTTTACGGATCATTATATAAGGGGGAGTGGTTTTCATGTGAGATGAAGTATTGACTAAGGGGGAGTGATACATATCACCATAGTATTGTTGTCAAAGTTGTGATACAATTGGACTTTGATGATATGTAATAATACTATGTATAACAATGATTGGGAGTCATTGTTTTCTCATTGTTATAGCTACGGATCTTCAAGAAATATGACGCTGAGTTAAACATATTCAGAATCACTAGAGTACTTGGAAGTGACGGAGATTTCGAGTAATGTTGAATAACCAAGGAAATCAAGCATTTGGATGAGAAGATACAATGTTTATATATTTTGTATTCCATTTGTATTGATAGTTTTGTCACTAAAATTAACAAAGGGGAAGATTGTTAGAGCACTGCTCGTTCGAACTCGCAAGTGTTGATATCTCAAACTTGTTGTAAAGTTTAGTTTCCAAAACTATAAGTCTTGATTTCTAGTATACTTATAGCTAAGTCTCGGATTAGGATAAAAAGTGTAGTTGAGCTTTAGACTTCACGGCGTTCATCGATTGAAGACGAATAACTACTAAGGGGAGCTTCTAGAACTACATCAACAAAAGGTATGTGGATACTTGAACTAATCTATCACTTAAAAGTCTATCAACTCTATTGTTAGAGCACTGCTCGGTCGAAGTCGCAAGCATTGTTATCTCAAGATTGTTTGTGAAGTTTAATTTCCAAAACTATAAGTCTTGATTTCTAGTCTACTTATAGCTAAGTCTCGTACTAGGATAGTAAGTGTAGTTGAGCTCTAGATTCCACGACGTTCATCATGCAAATACGAAGAACTACTCAAAGAACTTGTGGAACTTCGTCGACAAAAAGGTATATGTGGAGACTTGAACATATCTATTACTCAAAAGTCTATTTATTCTATCTCTTATCTTGAGACAAAAGTCGTATTGCTATATAGACTTCGATTATACACATTTGCTATTTCGAACCGAGTTTATCTCGCTTATCTATTTCTCGGAATATGTGTTGGTAAGCTTTCGCTCTGTCCAAGTTCATCTTTACTCGTGATGAAAGTCATGTTGAATATTTCAATAACTTGAAAATCGCTTTGATGAAAAATAGTTTGTGAATAACAACTATATAACATCCTCTAAGAAAGTTTCAACGATTGAAATGAGAGTTTAGAACATGTAACCATCTTTGGATATAAACATGGTGTGTTCTCACATTTGTGTAAAATTTCAAAACCGGGAACCCAAAGTATGCGTACTCGTACGCGTACTGGCGGTTGTTGGAAATGAGGTAAGTATGCGCACCCGTACGCATACTGGAGGAAAGTTCACGTTCGTGAATTTCTGCTGGAGTTTTAAAGTGAAAAACAAACTCAATCTGGTTACCTAAGTATGTGTACCCGTATGCATACTTAAGTAGGTTACTTTATAAAATCGGTTAGTTCATGAACTAAAACATTTATATATTAAGGAATGCAATCTTTGCAAACCGTGGCTATAATGTGCATGAATCGATTCGAGTGAATCAAAACCGATTTTTCTTCGATTGTGTCTTGTATACTTCTATAATATCTAAGCAATCGAACAACTCTCTAACTAGTTTATTTGAGTCATTTGAACTATTTATGGTGAAGATGAATAAGGTTGATATGAAAGCACTCATATGGCTAACCATTGGTTAACTATTGTTGAACCAACTAAGTGTACACGTTTAGGTACGGTTACTCAAACCTAAATGAAGTTATATTTCATTTATGTATAACAAGCTAAGTTCAATCTAACGGTTGAAAGATATTAGCTTGAATCTGGTTTTTATCTAACGGTGAATATTGAATGCTTTTTTTACCAAGGTAACTTAGATTGCAAACCCAGATTTGGAGACTATATAAAGAAGAACTCTAGAAACTAGGAAGCCTAATCCCCACACCTCTTGTGTGATACTAGTAGTATAAGCTAGAGTCGATTCTCCTTTAACCTTAGGTTTCTCACGAGACCCTGTAGGTTAACGACTTAAAGACTTCATTGGGATTGTGAAGCCAGACCCAACTATTTTCTCTGTAATTTCATGATCTGATCTTGTTGTTCCTATCGTGATTAATTATAATCGTAATATTGGCTTGATATTTATATCTCCTATATGAAAGATATAAAAGTTGTCACAAACACCTTCGTCTCATCGTTTGTGATTCCAGAATATCTTGTTTCGCTAGTCGATTAAGATTATTGTGAGGTGATTGATATTTCTAGGCTGTTCTTCGGGAATATAAGTATGGTATATTATTTGGTTCTTGTTCACCTTGATTTATCAAAATACGGAACAAAACTCGTAGGTATTTCTGTAGGAGACAGACTTATCTATTCCTATAGATTTTTTTGTGTGATACAGATTTGTTTATCAAGTCTTCGACTTTAGGTTGTAGTAACTCTTATTTGTGGGTGAGATCATCTAAGGGAATCCAGTACGTAGTATCCTGCTGGGATCAGAGATGTAAAGAGCACAACTGTACCTTGAATTAGTGTGAGATTGATTGTGGTTCAACTACAATCTAGACCGAAGTTAGTTTGTAGTAGGCTAGTATCTGTAGCGGCTTAATACAGTTTGATATTCAATCTGGACTAGGTCCCACAGTTTTTCTGCATTTGCGGTTTCCTCGTTAACAAAAAATTTTGTGTATCTTTTTCCGCACTATCTTGTTTATCTTTACAATTGAAATATCACAGGTTGTGATACAACCTTGTTTGTTGGATAAGACTTGATTGATCCTTGGATGTTGGTATTTGGTATCGTCTAAGAACTCTCTTTTTAGTTAGGTTCACGGATTCAGTTTTGTAAATGTTCTAACAACAAGAGAGAGAAAGATATATAACTCTAGACACTTTCCTTGATTGAGTTTTTACTCTCGGAGTTGTGTCGAGTTTGTCCATACGGATTGTCTACAAAAACGTTGGTGGTGTATTTTGGTACCCCCAGTATTTTCAATTGGTATCAAAGAAGGCAAACATGCTAATACCTAATAAGTCTGTGTTTGAAACAGTCTGACTATATGGACATGAGTAAAATCTCGATTTATGTACACCGTAAATTTTTAAAGATATGTCCGAGTCTGTTTTCCTTTGGGTATTTCTTTTCTCAGAAAATTCTCGGGTTATCCATTGATTTTTTTGGAAGTAAAGAATCTTTAAGAAAAAATAAAATTTCCTTCAACAAGGTTAAACACAAGAAACGTCATGTTAAAAGTAATAAGCTATGATGTCTTAAAAGATTGGTATCCAGCCTTCTTAAGGAGTGCGATGAAAAAAGAGTTATAGATGAAGATCTCCATATAGCTTTTAAAGAAAAAATTTTAAAATCTTGGAACATCTTGGATTGGTTTTAAGAAATATTAATTCCGTACGATTGTCATACACTGGAAAAGTATGTCTTCAGTGTGGCGCTTTCGTACATGTCAAAAACTCTTACAATTTTAATGCAATGATATTGACTGCTTTGGATTATTACGAAAAATCATCTTATAACAAGAAGGAAGAAAAGGAACTAAAAGATTGTCATGCCAGGAGGGATGACATGCCTTTTGGTCGTCTAATCTCTTTAAAACTTCATGTCATCACCCTATCTTGAAATCGTGAGATGGGGAAAAGCGGTTGTAAAGGTTTTTTCTTGTTTGTACTTTGTGTTATCTTGTTTTAAGGATGTTTGGTTTTTAGCATTTTGACAAGAAAATGAAGACTTGGTGTAATATGTAATGATCTGGAAAACATTGCACATTGTTGAGCCAACTCCAATTCCATGATGTGATAAGATCACAATGATTTACAACACTTCCAAAAATAAATATCTCTTGTGCTCTGAAACTTTTCATCAAGCTAAGAATAGGATTAATCGTCTTATATTGATATTGTCATATATTATAAATCTTTGAAAGACATTTCTTTTGATTTTTTTTTAATGTATCAAATAAAGTCTTTATATTTTTATTTTCTCAATTCATGAACCTCTATCTGATCAAGATGCTACAGAGGTAACATGTAATGATTATTTATCTCAAATTGCAATAGAAAACTCTGATCAACATGAGAACATGAATAGTATTCAAGACAATGAGAATATTGCACCTGCACAAGTCACTATTTCTGGACAACTGTTAAGAAATCTGGCACAAAGAGATTCTTACATGTGGAAGGCAATGGATAAAAGAGATAGACCTGGAAACCTGCTAAATTTGTCTAATGGTCTGTGGGGGGAAGGCTCCTCTTCATCTCAGCAGCAAATAAGCAATGAACATGCAGAATATTTGAAGAATTGGGCTGTGATGCATAACTATTTTCACTGGGATCATCCTTTCCCAGTCCCAAAAAGACCTAGACTATCTGGTTTGGAATTAAGCTTAGCTCCACCAAACCAAAGTCAAGTGGATTTAAAGGAAATTGATGATTCTGAAATTGGTAACAATGTTAAGGCTCTTCCACACCAATGGTACAAAGGGGATTCCTCAAGTAACAATGATGAAGAAAATGGTGACAATTACCACAATAATCGCAGTCAGGCTTAGCCATGCCCCCAAATCTCAAGACAGCTGCATATAGTTCTTTTTGGATCCATGTACAAAGGCCATCAGAGCCCATGCGCTCATTATCTCTGTTTTCTTGATTGCTTTAGTTGTTTTTTTAGTTTTTATTCTGTTTTGTCAACTTAATTACTTAGATATAGTTGTACTTTCCTGGTTCTTAGTTTCATGCCCTTTAGTTATTGCAGTTCACATAATATAGATTTTTTTTTCCGGGTTTACTGTACCCTATCTTGATTTGCAGCATGTGTGTGATCTACTCATATTCTAAACTCACTGCCTTGTTAATTCCAAGTCACTCCCTTTGGTTATAGTTTTTTCATGTTTTTGCTCAGTCCAAGATCTTTTCCCTGATCCTGTGTAATTCTCAATCTGTTTAATTTCTTTGTGGTACCTGGCTGTTTTTGGTAAATTATTAGTTGCATTCTATCTCTCTGAATTGTAGTTCTTTCTTTAGATTTGTTTTTTGGTGGTTAATTGAGATTTTCTTCCATTCCATTCCTATAATAGGGTCCTTTATTACTACTATTCTACCCTCACTGCTTTTCAACTGTTTTCATAATGAAACTCCTCTCATGGAATGTCCAAGGAATTGGAACTCCATTGACTAGAGATCATCTAAACCAGCTATGCCAGGATTATAAACCAGACATAATTTTCCTTTCTGAAACAAAAGCCCAACTAGACAAAATGGAAATTTTCTTAAAGAAGTCTAATTTTTATGACTGGTTCATTGTTCCATCTGTGGGAATAACTAAGGGGTTAGCAATTGCTTGGCATAATAACTTGGAAATTAAATTATTATCTGAAAATTTCAATGTTTGCCATTTAGAATCAAAAATAGGAGATACAGTTATAGAAATGGTTTGTGTATATGGCGCAGTGGAAGCTGATGAAAAATTCTCTCAGTGGTCTTATATTTCAGAGTTAGCGAAAGGAATTAAAAACCCTTGGTTTTTAATAGGGGATCTAAATATCATCCTAGACCCGAGTGAGAAGCAAGGTGGAAACAACACAAGATCGAGTAGCAAAGCTTTTGTTACAAACGTAATAAACTCAATGGGTTTACAAGATGCGGGTTATGAAGGTGCACCATTCACTTGGTCAAATAATAGGAGTGGAGAAGCAAACATCTGCGAGAGAATTGATAGAGCACTTGAATCTTTCCAGTGGATTCAATTATTCCCGGATACAAAGGTAAGCCATCTATCCAGAGTAAGGTCAGATCACACCCCGATCTTATTTGACTCGAACCCGGAACCAAAGAAATTACAAAAGCCTTTTAGATGTATCAGATCCTGGTTAAACCACCCTACGTTAACTTCAGTTGTTGAGGCGTCTTGGAAACTAAAATCCAGTACCTCCTCAAATTTAGCCCAACAACTAAAATCTTTATCCTCGGATTTAGCCCATTAGAACTATGAAGTTTTCGGTAATATCCATAAAAATATAAAAATAATAATTACCAGGATAGAGAATATTCACAATTCGGGAAATATCTCTAACAAAATAGCAATACTCAAGGATCTACAAGCGGAGCTTGGGAAATGGTACGAAATCAAAAATGATTATTACCATCAGATCTCTCGTGATAAGTTTTTCAAGGAATACGATCAAAATACTAAGTATTTTCACGCTTCAGCCTCCAGTAGGAAAAAGATGAATGCAATCCACACCCTCAGAGAACCCTCAGGTATTTGGATCTCAAATAGAGAACAATAAAATTCGCTTCTAATAAACCACTTCACCCAGATTGGAACCTCGAATTTGAGCAATTTTAATGTCGATTTATCGGAAATAATTACACCTTGTATATCCAATGAAGAAAACATCGCCTTAACTTAAATCCCAACTCGAGAAGAAATTTGGTGTACCCTTTCCAATATGAATCCTTGGGGTGCCCCTGGCCCAGATGGTTTTCAACCGGGCTTCTTAAAAGCAAATTGGGGAGTTTTAGGGCCTGATATCACCTTCACAATCCAGGAGTTTTTTAAAACAGGAGATTTAGACCAGGAATTAAATCACTCTTTCATTACCCTTATCCCAAAAAACACCACCCCTCAAACACCAGGTGATTTTAGACCCATCATCCTCAGTAATACAGTCTACAAACTTATCTCCAAATTCCTCGTTAATAGACTAAAGCCCATTTTAAACAAAATCATTTCCCCAATCCAATCCGCTTTTCTACCTGGAAGACAAATCACCGACAGCATCATCATTGCTCACGATCTAATTCACTCGATGAAAACATCGAAGAAAAAGAAAGGTTTCTTAGCGCTAAAATTAGATCTTTCTAAAGCTTTTGATAGGGTTGAGTGGCCTTTCATCAAAAATGCATTGTCATCCTTTGGGTTCAGCGATACCTGGGTCCATTTAATATATCAATGTATTTTCACTACATCGTTCTCAATCCTCCTAAATGGCTCCCCAGGTCCAATTTTCAATACTTCCAGAGGTCTCCGACAAGGGGACCCTCTATCTCCCTATCTTTTCCTCATTAGCATGGAGATCCTTTCTAGGCTCTTAGAAAAGGCTACTTTAGAGAAAAAAAATTCTGGTCTAAAAGTAAACAAAAATTCCCCAACAATATCGCACCTTTTCTTTGCTGATGATTGTTTTTTATTCACCAAAGCCTATCTGGGTGAAGCAAAAAATCTTCTTGATATCTTATCTTCTTTTGGGGAGATCACTGGCCAATTGGTAAACCTCCAAAAATATGGAATTTATTTCAGCCCAAAAATCCATCCCAAACATGGGAAAATAATAGGAAAAATTCTAAAAGTCCCCCTGATGACGAAAAAAGATAGATATCTTGGAACCCCCCTTTTTTTCGACAGAAATAGAAAAGAGAATTTTGATCCTCTATTACAAAGATATTACAACACACTTCAGGGTTGGAAAGCAAAATTGTTATCCCAAGCGGGAAGAACTGTTTTAATACAAGCTACTCTTCAATCTTACCCCACTTACCAAATGCAAATGTTAGCTCTTCCCAAAGAAACTTTGGATAAACTAGACAGAATTCATAGAGATTTTTAGTGGGAAAAAGACGAGTCCAAGAAATAAGGCGGATATATAAGGGCGTGGAATATTTTGTGTCGTCCTAAATCTCAGGGAGGATTGGGCATCAAGAACCCACACAAGTTTAATATAGCTCTGCTCACAAAGCTAGCCAGTAGATTAATAATTGAAAAGGACCAATTATGGGTAAAACTTTTAGAAGCAAAATATTTCGATAACAGAAACCCAATGGAACCGACTAGAAACTATGAACTTTCTTGGATATGGACGAGCATTCAAAAAGGTATGAATATTATCAAAGGAAATTACACTTGGCAAGTGAAAAATGGAGAGCAAGTGAAGATTTGGGAAGACAATTGGATACCCAACGAAGATATTATGAATCAACCAATTGATAAAGAAAACCCCTTACCACAGAAAGTTAAAGATATTTTCAATGCAAAAGGAGAGTGGAATTGTGATTTAGTAACTAACTTATTCACCCCCGAAATAAAGGAAAAGATTCTTACAATTCACCCAAGAGTGAAAGAGGTGGATAAAATTAGATGGAAACACCATGATTCGGGGCTTTTCTCAGCAAAAAATATATATAATTTTTTAATCAATTAAGGCCAGGATAATGAAAACGACAAGGATTTCCCTTGGAATTCTTTATGGAAAATTCAAATTATCCCAATAATTAGATTATTCATCTAGAAATTAATTCAAAAGGCCATACCCACAAAAAGCAGGCTGGCAGCACACAATTCGGAAATTTCGCCAGATTGCCCCATGTGAAATTCTCAAGAGAGGGAAACGGAAGTACATCTTTTCAAAAATTTCCCTTTCGCGAAGGCCATATGGTTTGGGTGTTCTCTTGATGCAGAAAATACGCAAATTCCTACAGTTTCGATTGAGAAATGGGTTAAAACTTGGATTGAGGACCCAGTATTATCTAAGTTCAAGGAAAAAATCGTTATTACTACGTGGTTTATTTGGAAATACAGGTGTGAGGTAGTTTTTCATCAAACAAACCCAGATCCCATAAGACTGATCGAACAAATCAAGAACTTCATGAAAGAGGAAAGCACAAAGGAAGACCTTTTAACTAAAAAAGGAACTAAGACTAATAAACCATCTTGGTCGGACTTCAATTCGGATTGGATAATATTTGTTGATGCTGCTTTTAAAAAGGAGGACTCATCTATGGGCTACGCTTTCATCCTTTACTCAACCAATCAAGAAGAGTTTATGCATATTTCAGTGGGTTCAGAGTTGGCTTTCTCAGCAATCCATGCAGAAGCAAAGGCGATCCTAAGAACATTGAAATGGTTAGAAGAAAATCTCCTCTCAAGTGTTACAATAGCAACAGATTGAAAATTTTTGGTGGATTCTGTAGGTACCGAATATCGCAAGGCATTAGATTACGAACATCGTAATAAATATAAGAGGAAAGAGCTACGAAACAATGCGATGATAGAGGAAGCACGGGGAAGCATGGAAGATTTGCGAGCATAAAATAATCTTGCGAAGATATGTTGCGATACTTCGCAACACATATACAGTTGTACAAATTTTACTATAAATAGGAGTTTAAATGTAAAATTCGAGAGGTTCTTTTAATGAGTGTTAGAAAATATCTTAGGAAAGAGAATAGAGAAAGTTGTAACTATTCTAGTTCCATTTAGATACTTCTTTGTAATCAATTGAGAGAATTAATAAGAAAATTGTCATTTATCATCAAGTTCTTCTTAAGTTTCACAAATTCTATTGAGGGTGTAGTTGTGAGATAATCCACAACTACATAATTGGCGCTAGAAACAGGGACCTGAAGAATTTTACATCAGAGAAATGACAAGAAGAAGAAATATATCAGAACCATTAACTGCAGTAATAAGAAGTGTAAGACTCGCAGGAGGAGAAGCAAATATAACATGAGAACCTAGTAGGAGAGAGAGTAATCAAAGAAATCAAGCTCAACAAACAATAGATCATGATCGAGTGAGTATACACACTTGGAGAACTGATACACCAGCAGAAGAATATAGAGAACCACAAATCAGATAAAATGGGAGACTGATGGGAGGAACAATTCTTGAAAGAGAAAGGGAGGTATTAGAAACATTGAGACAAGGAATTCAAGAAGAACGAAGGTTTGAAGCTGAAGAACGTGCTAATCTAACAAGACAGAATCAAGAATTGAGGAGGGAAAATGAGATGTTACAAAGGAGGAAATCTCAAAGTGTTGCAAGATCAAATGTTAGACCAGAAAGAGCAGGACAAAATTCACCAACAATCAATAGTGAAAGTACTATGCAAAGACAGACACAGAATCAGGTTGAAAGAAATCAAGAGAATCGCTTCATCTTAGTACCAAACCATGAACAAAACATGGAGAATTTACGAACCGGGCTAAATCCCAGAGAAAACAATCAGAATGGAGAAGAAAATTGAGAGGAATAGCAGCAACTTGTGGAAGAAACTGAGAGACAACAAACAGTACATCAAAATAATTACGAGGATGGAGTGAGAAGACGTGAAGAGGCTCATAACAATCAAAATATTGAGTATGAAAGAATTCAAAGAAGAATTGGAAATCAACGAACAGAAATAGCGAGGAATGAACCAAAATTTCGAACCAGAATACAGGCAAATCAAGAAGAAATAAATCACAGAAGGAGGAGAAATGAAGAAGAATAAATTCCTGATATTCGCATGAGAAGGATGAGAAGAATAGAAAGGGAAGAACAAGAATTTCAAGATGCTCTGCAACAAAACAATTGTGATAATTTAGAAAGAAGATATTTGCAAAATTGTGCAAATGAAAACATTACTGAAGAATATGATAGAATGCGAAGGATCGCAAGAGAAGAGACGCAAGAACGTAGAAGAAGAGAGGCTGCGTTGAAGAGGCCAATGGATGAGAATTCTGAGGCAAATGCACGGATTTTTCGAGAATTATCGGAAATGAAAGGGATGATAAACAATAGAAGAGGAGGAGATAGAAGGCAATTAGATGAAGCAATAGAAGAAGCTGCGAGGACTCCATTTGCTAGAGAAGTACAATTAGGAGGGATTCCACCAAAATGCAATTTGCCTACACTTACCAGTATCTTCGACGGGACTTCAAGTGCTATTCAACACATTAAAGCATATATAAGATGCATGTTACAATGGGAGAATCACGATGCTGTATTATGCAAGTACTTCGCATCAAGCTTAACAAGAGAAGCTCTAAAGTGGTTCGAAGGACTTCCTAAGAACACTATTACATAATTTAATCATTTACAAGCAACTTTCCTTGGAGCATATATCACAAATCATTCCTCACGGCTTGGTATTGAAGATGTGTTTGGTTTAAAACAAAGAATTGGTGAAAGTTTGAAGCATTTGGTAAGAAGATGGAAGACTATGTGCAGTGATATGGCAGGACGCGTAGATGAGAGATATTTGATTCTGTCTTTCATAAATGCGATGTTCGCAACTGAACAACTGTATATTCAAATCTTCAGAAGAAAGAATTCCATAATGATGACAGAGTTACGAGAATTGCAAGAGGAATACATTACATTAGAGGAAAAGCAAAACAATATGGAGTCATATCCAGTAGCGAACACTAACAATCAAGATACATGAGCAAATTTACTTCCTAAAATAATCAATGTCGTAGCAGGTACTTCGCAAACATCCTCGCAAACTTCTTCGCAAATTTCAGAAGAGAAGAAAAATCAATAATAGCCAGCCAAAAATGGTAGCAATGGGTAGCAAAGATCAAGAAGAGTATGATAGAGAGAGGAATTTCTATAATCGAGGAGGAAATAACCAGATCCCAAGATTAGATCAACAACAGGAAAATTATGGGGGACAAAGGCAAAATTATTTTGGACAAGGGAATCATAGACAAAATTATAACAATGGTCAAGGAGGTCAAAGAATGATAAGAGAATAAATAAAGTTGCCACCTTTGAGTATAAGTGTAGAAAAGATATGGCAGGCAATTATCCTGATAGAACATATACCAACTCCATGGAAAAGGAACCACCAATGGGTCCAAGAAGTCATGAATTTTGTTCGTATCATCATTTTCATGGACATTCTACAAATAACTGCAATAATATCAAGAGGATTATCTTGCGAATGATTGATCAAGGAAAAATGGATCACTTTTTACTTAAGCAAACACAGTCGCAACAATTACCACAGGATCCAGTCATAACTCGCAGGAGAACACAAGTACAAGAAAAAGGGAAAAGAAACCCTACATATAGAAGTGGGATAAAAAGCAAGGAATGTTTTCTGTAATTCTATTGTTCACTCATATAAAACCATAGAGGATTTTCATGATAATGTGTTAAGCAGGGTATATGCGAGGGATGGTGAAGGAAAGGAAATAATGAACATCGCAAAAATTTCGCGACTTGAAGATTGGCAGAAGCGTGAAATTTCTTTTGAAGCTGCTGAAATTCCAGAAGGTTGTGAAGTACATGATAATCCATTGGTAGTAAGGTTAGCAATTTGCATGAATATGGAAGAAAATGAGGATGATATGGAGGAAGAATCAATTGGTCTTAATAGAATTTTGATTGATACGGGAAGTTCATCAATATCCTCTTCTATTCTGCTTACAAAACTATGGGGGGGGAAAGACGTAGATCTAATACCTTCTACCTACAGGATTTATGGTTTTAATGGAACTTGCTAATAAACCTAAAGGAGAAGTAAGCATGCGAATTCCTTTAAGTGGAATGCGAACTGAAATTCTGTTTTTGTTGTTGTTGATGTCGAATCACCGTATAATGCTTTGATAGGAAGACCCTGGCTTCATGGAATTCTAGGCGTAGCTTCCACTCTACATCAATGCATAAAGTTTCCTCATATGAAGGGTGTTGGAGTTATCAAGGGTGATTTGGCTGAAGGAAAGAAATGTTACGATACAAAGGTAGAAGTTTGCGAAGGAAAAACTACTGAAAAAGAAAGTTGGAGAAAAAGAGCAAAGGCTGTGAAAAGAAGTGAAAATTTAATGGCAGAGGATTAAGGCATGAAAGAATAAAATTGCAATGTTAATCATACAGGAAATTTATGATGATAACAAAGGGTTGTGATTTGCGAAAAAAGAACAAAGAAGGTAATGAAACAAAAAGGTAATCAATATGTTTGCTCGTGAAGAATAATAAGATATACGTTGAGAAACAAGAAATTGAAATGAGTTTTGCGGCTAATGGATACAGAAGGGAGAGACATGGGTTTGAGACTTGGTAGACCTTGGAATAGATTGTATTTGAAAAGGTATTATCCATAAAACTCATGATAAATTTTACGAATATTGTTTGCTCGCAGGAAATTTGCAAAAGTTACGAATTTCAAAATTTTTATTGCGATTAACTTTCATTAAAGAAAGACGCACACATCAATTTGCGAATAAAAGACCGCAATCTGTGATCAGCTTTCAAAAAAGAAAGAAATCCGCAGAAATATTACACAGGCAAACATTTGTGGCGTACACCCTAGTTCGCGAAGCAACATTTCGTAAGAGGCAAAGTCCTAAAGTACGTCATTTAAAGGGGTACCTATAAGTATGTCTCAGGGACACCGGAACACCACCAAGGATCCTGAGTACATGAAACTTTTACGGGGTACAACCCAATAACGGGGTACCTATCCGGGTTAGACACCTTGGATTCTCACCTAATCTTGCGACATTACGCGATATTATGCGATGTAACATGATTTAGGTTGGGCGACTAAGGCATACTGTCTTTCCCAAGAAGTGCAAAAAACGATCAAGGCGCCGAGGTACACGGTTGAGTCAAGAGTTCCGGGTGGGCTTGAAGCACATCTGCCATTTTTGAAAAGTCTTGGCAAATGATGCACTTGGCCCAAAGATACCCCATAGGGTGCAACCTCGTAACTATAAGCCCTATAGGCAAAAAGGATAAGAGGTTGCAAGCAAAAGCTGGTTGTTTGCAGAACCGGATGGGAAGAGCTAACCTTGTATGGTCGATGTACGCTTCCTTGAAGGGGCAACCAAGGGGAAGATAAAGGGCATCACCCTCCATTAGGGAGCTGATACGTGCTATAAGACGCAAATGTCACGAGGCTTTTGGTTTGCAAAAACATGAAGGCTTGTCATATTTGTGCAACAACTGAATTTCTGCGAGCATTCTAAAAAAAGAAGAAGGAGAACTCGCAGAACATAACAAAGAAGTTAAGATGAGATCAATGGGTTATTACATGAAAGTGTAAAAACGTCCTGAGATTTCATCGTAAGACGATAATGTCACGAGGTTGTATATTCGCAAGAATGTTCAGACTTGTCATATTATCGCAAATACAAAAATATTATCACAAAAGAGGTGGCAAAATAAGACCTTTACTTAGAAAGGCATGATAAGACAGACCACAGCAATTAATGAAAATTATTCTATCAATACCATTGAAGAATTTTTACAAGAATATATATCATGAAGTTCTGACAAAGAAGGCAATTCCGTCGATATCATTGAAGAATTTTTACAAGAATATATATCATGAAGACCTAACAAAGAAGTCAATCCAATCAATATCATTGAAGAATTTTTACAAGAATATATATCACGAAGACATAACAAAAGATGCGATTTTACTCGCAATCAAGAACAGATAGTTCATATTCATTAAATTTTACGAGGATTACATACTTCTTATATTTCTTCACACATGGAATATTTCTCCACAACTTGAATACTTCTTATAATTCTTCAATAATGTCTCATATTTATTATACTTCTTCAATGGATATTTCGCATTTATTAAATATTGCAAAGATTAAATACTTCTTGTACTTATTCATACATTGAAGAATTCTTCACAGATTAAATAATTTTTATACTTCTTCATACATTGAATAATTATTCACGGATTGAATACTTATAATACTTTTTCAAAGATATTTTATATTTCTTATACTTATTAAGGATATTTCATACTTCATATTTCTTAGGATATTTCATACCTCGTATTTCGTATATTTCAAAGGGAAAATTTCTTATTCACAATCGTAACAAGCTGAAGCTGCGCAAATTAAATTGAGGCAGATATTCTAATACTTCCAACAATGTTTGATCATATGAAGAGCAATAATAGGGGGAAAGGAAATACTAAGCTGAGTCTTTAAGATATATTATTTCTCTCCACATGATCAAGTTATGTGAATAAGGGAAGCACTCAATCAAAGAAAGATCAATTCATCATCGCAAAATTAAGGCATTAATACTAGTTAAGCTTCAAAAAGAAATTGTTGGTTGATCAAGAGTGCAGGAAAGAAGAAAGTATTGTGTTCAAATAGACAATATGAAAAGAACTAGAGCAGATATACAAAAAAGAATAAAGCTATTTTTCGGGTGATTTATTCCCATCAAAATGATCTTCTTCTTCTTATTCTTCAGAGAAATCATCTCCAACTTCACTATCGGAGATTTCCAGATATGGAGTATCCTCAGGAATTTTTTCAGAAAGGAGCGTCTGGTACTTCTTGAGAGGAATTTGATTGTCTTCAAAAATCTTGCGAGTCATCTTAGCTCGGAAACGCTTCACATATAAGCTATCGTTGTTCTGGGAAATTAGAAGTTGAGATCTTAAATCAGAAATCTTCTGATTACGACTGGCAAGAATAGTTTCCAGATCATTATTCATCTTCGCATAATTTTCTGCAGCAAGGGAAGAAATTAAGGAATTGGTTAGCAAGTTACAAAGGAAAAGTAATCAAAATACTTACTATTATGAAGAATTTACCTTCTAATTGCTTCTTATCATTACGAAGAGAAGAGTTTTCAAGCTTTAGTTGATGATTCTCCTCAAGAAGAGAAGAATTTTCAGTTGCGATGCTCGCAGATTGTGGATTATCTCTGTGACGAGATGTTAATTCTGCATTATCAATAATTAAATCCTCTACCTTCTGACGAAGTTTTGAATTTTCAATCTCTAACTTCTTACAACGGCTTAAAGTTTTCTTCTCAGTAATAGAATGATGTCTTTCCCAATCAGAAGCAGCTGCGCAGCTGACTCTTCCAACCTGAACAAATAAAAAGGGTTAGAAATTAATGAAATAAGGGAAACAAACAAGGAATAGAAAAGAAACTTACCATAGTCCCTAAAGCATATAATGTAGCAGGTGAGACAAATCTTGACATTCCATTAAGAGAGTTGTTATTGAGTACAGTAGGAACTTTGCAAGCCTTCACAATAAGCTTACGAGCATTCGCAGTAGGAGAGTTTCCTAACCCACGAGAAGAATAAAGAAAAGCCTCATATACTCGAACCATTGCTGAATCAAAAGTTTCCGCGTTGCTATAATCTTCATCTTCATCAGTATCATCATCATCATCTCCTTTATCAGAAAGGGTATCAGAATTAGAATTAAAGTCCTTCTCAGGAAATTTGTCATCTTCATCACTTTGATCTTCGTCAACATTCTTACTAGAAGAGATCACATTGGAATAAACATTGGTTGAGAATTTCTTCTTTTTTTTACTCTCATAAGCAACGTCCTCAAGTTTCCTTTTTCCTTTGCGAAGAGCATCATCTTGACTACCAGAAGTTTGTGTATCCTTCGCAGAGCGAAGTGTTTTTTGTCTCGCAGTCAACCTTTTGGAAGAAGTAGAATTCTTATTCTCACCCGCAAAAACCTCAGGAAGATCAGGAAGAACCTTCAAATTCAAATAAGGATAAGAAACAGAGGCAACAATATATTGTTTAAAAAAGCATATAAGAGTGTTTCTTACCTCATTTGAAAATAAATTGAAGAGTAACAAGAAGATAAGGAGATGGAGATACATACATTTTTATCTTTGATAAGCCAAGAAAAGACCCAAGGTTGGTAATTGCGATCACGAAGGTTCGCAGGAAGATCTACTATCCCAAAAATATAAGAACCCGATAATGCTAAAGGGTAATTATACCAATCTTCATCATTAGAACGACGAGGTGTTTTATTATTTCCCGAGGTATAATCAATGTCATTCATGAGAAGGTCATCTGATGCGATATTAGCTTTACGATGAAGACGAACACCCCAACGTTTATCTTCCTTCCTCGCAGGAATTAATATGTAATTCCTAAAGAAACCCTCAACTGTATAGTCCGCAGCGATAATCTCCATATCTCGAAATCCAGGTTTCCTAAGATCAACTGAATACAAAGATCTTCCAGTAGCAGCACGAGTTGCGAATTCAACCAGAATGCGAATGCAATCACCAGTCAATTGATAAATGGCACATGAAAAATTGGGGTGGGAAATAATTTCATAGAATAAAGGAAGATTGACATCGTAAAGAGGAAGAGGAAGACCTGCGAGGATTTGACCTCGTGAGATTAAAACTTTCCGATCATTCCAAGAAAGATCAGTAAAGAGCTCCATACAGAGAGAAGATTTATTGTCATGACTATCAATTTCAGAAAGAATGAGGTCCCTATCAGCAAGCTCTGCATTAATTTGTTCAATAGTTTTCTTCTTTGGAGCCATTGAGTAAGAGATCGAAAACAGAAAGGAAAAGAGGTGAAAGAGATAAGAAATCGCAATAGAAGAAAAAAGGAAGAAATTACAGAAGCAGATGTGATTAAGAAGATGAATAGAATAAAAGAGTAAAAAGAAGAATTAAAGATAGTATTTATAAAAAAGAGAGAGAGTTTGACGAAGGAAAAAATTCATCAATGCGATTAGATGTGAACGGTTGAGAAGGACGGTTACGAAACAACGTGTCAAAAATTTAATAAAATAGAAAAATACGTGTTGCGAATCTAACAGGTGGTGATAACTATATTAAATTTACGAGAATAGAGGTTCTCATGACATTCCTTCTTCGTAGAATTGACATGAGAAGAGGCAAGATGTAGGTACCGAATATCGCAAGGCATTAGCTTACGAACATCGTAATAAATATAAGAGGAAAGAGCTACGAAACAATGCGATGATAGAGGAAGCACGGGGAAGCATGGAAGATTTGCGAGCATAAAATAATCTTGCGAAGATATGTTGCGATACTTCGCAACACATATACAGTTGTACAAATTTTACTATAAATAGGAGTTCAAATGTAAAATTCGAGAGGTTCTTTTAATGAGTGTTAGAAAATATCTTAGGAAAGAGAATAGAGAAAGTTGTAACTATTCTAGTTCCATTTAGATACTTCTTTGTAATCAATTGAGAGAATTAATAAGAAAATTGTCATTTATCATCAAGTTCTTCTTAAGTTTCACAAATTTTACTGAGGGTGTAGTTGTGAGATAATCCGCAACTACAGATTCTATCAACAAAGCTGGTGAGGTCACTTCTTGGGTAACTGAGAATACTGTTGCAGAGATTATGCAAATTCTAAAAAGACTTCCTCAAGAAAAAATTAGACACATAATTAGGGACCATAATGAAGCGGCGGACTCAATAGCTAAAGAAGCGAGGATATCGAAATCTCAACACAGGACTAGCCACATTCACCAGAAGGTTAAAAAGGAGAGTATCATCTCCAATATATTTGCAAAAAATGAAATTGTAGAATTACTGTACAATATCTTTTAGTCTTAATATAATTTCGTTTTCCATCAAAAAAATATATTCATGAACCTCTGCACCCAAACCTGGTCGAGCCCTTTTCGGCATGAGTTAAAGAGTACATACACTCCCTTACCTCTTCTACCGAAATAAAAACGGAATTAGGAGCTGAGTTTAGGTTTCTCAATCCGATGTAATGATTTCTTGAATTTGAGAAAAAAACATTCTGATTTTGACTAAGTATGATTCTTCTTTTTAGTCTGGTCATTCCAACTAATTCTCGTGCTCTAGATATTTATTTGTTGAGCAAAGAACAAGGTTGATTATAATGTATGTTTTAAATGTGTTCGAACACAACTCTTGTGCTCACAGGACCGTGTGCTTTAACTTCTAAAACCGGTCTGAATCTTGAGTCAGAGCCTCTTTAAGAAGATTATAAGAACAAATCTCTCTTTCATTAGGTTTCTTAACCTAGAAACTATGAAAGGTATATATTTACCCAAGGTATAATTACCCAGTGTTATATACAGGTGCTGGAATATCTCAGAATGTTCACGAATCATGGATACCTTTAAGATTTCAAACAACATAAAGGAAGATAATAAGAATATGGAGGATGATAGTTTAAAAGGAGTTATTCCATTCACAATACTCCACTTATCATATCCTGTTATTTTTATCAGGAATAAGCAGGAGCTGAACCGGTTCAGATGACAGCTATTTTGGTTGAAAATCTGATGAAGGATTTTGTAGTTGTATTTGATCAATTGTCTGCTGCCAAAAGTGAAAATGCGGGGGTCTAACAACCTCACCCAATATTTCGATTAGCAATCTGTATGGACTAACTCTAATATACTTTTAAGAGAGTCAACTATACAGTCAGACCCAATCTTAATAAAAAAGTATATCAAGTAGTTAATATCTCTATCTCTCGATTTGATCTATACTCAAATAAATAGATATCTGTGAGTCTTTATCAAATACAAGAGATATAAACTTGGATGGTACCAAAGACCAATATCCAAGGATCAATCAATTTCCAATCAATAACCAAAGGTTGGATTTCACAATTGATCGATACAACGCACAACCTGTGATATTTCAATTATATAATAAAATATAATGCGGAATAGAAATAACACAGACACCAGAAGTTTTTTTAATGAGGAAACCGCAAATGCAGAAAAATACCTGGACCTAGTCCATATTGAACATCACATTGTATTAAGCCGCTACAGACACTAACCTACTACAAACTAACTTCGGTCTGGATTATAGTTGAAATCTAATCAATCTCACATTGATTCAAGGTACAGTTGCGCTCCTTACGTCTATGATCCTAGCAGGATGCTATGCAATTGATTACCTTAGCTGATCTCACCCACAACTAAGAGTTTCTACGACCCATAGTTGAAGACTTTAATAAGCAAATCTGTATCATACATAAAAGTCTACGATAATAGATAAATCTGTCTCCCATAGATAAACCTACGAGTTTGTTCCGTCTTTTGATAGCAATCAAGGTGAACATGAACTAATCGATAACCTGGACTTATATTCCCGAAGAACAACCTAGAATTATCAATCACCTCATGATAATCTTAATCGTATGGTAGCGAAACAAGATATTGTGGAATCATAAACGATGAGACGAAGATGTTTGTGATTTCTTTTTATCTTGCCCTATCGGAGATATAATCTCAAGTCAATATTTCAATTAAACTCGTATGATAGAAAATGGCAAGATCAGATTGCACAACTACAAGAGAAGTAGTTTCGTATGGCTTCACAATCCCAATGAAGTCTTTAGGTCGTTAACCTACAGGGTCTCGAGAAGAAACCTAAGTTTAAAGGAGAATCGACTCTAGATAAACCAACTAGTATCACACATGAGGTGTGGGGATTAGTTTTTACAGGTGCTAGAGTTCTCATTTATATATTTTTGTGTTTGCAATCTGTGTTAGCTTAGGAACAAACTATTTAGATGAAAACCTGATTAGATACAAGCTAATATCTTTCAACCGTTAGATCGAAACTTAGCTTGTCACACACAAATAAAATGTATTTCATTTAGGTTTGAGTAACTATACCTAAACGTGTACACTTGGTTGGTTCACAAATAGTCAACCAATGGTTAGCCATATGAGCACTTCCATATTAACTGTATTTATCTTTCTCATAACTAGTTCAAATGACTTCAAAAGAACTAGTTGAAGAGTTGTTCAATTGCTTAGGTCTTTATGCTAAGACACAATTGAAACAAAATCGGTTTGATTCATTTGAATCAATTGATGAACAATATATCCATGGTTTGCAAAGATTGCATTCCTTATAATTTATTGTTTTAAATTCGTGAACTACCGATTTGAGAAATAACCAGCTTGGGTACGCGTACCTTAGCTACCGGATTTGAGTTTCCAAAATCAATATAATTTTTTGGGTACAAAAGTTTCACCAGTACGCGTACGGTTACGCGTACCTAAGGTGACTGGTTTATGAGTTCGTAAACTCCAAACTCAACATAATTTTCCAAGAGGAAAAGTTCCGCCAGTACGCGTACCTAACCTGTCTCCTTTACCAATACCGTATGCACACACTTGGTTTCCGGCACATGGATTTATACACTAATGTGCGAACACACTATATATGCTTGTATCCATAGGTGGTAATCTCAACTCTACATTTCAATCATTGAAACATTCTTCTATAATGTTATAACAGTCGTTATTTACAACTATCGTCATCAAAGCCATTTTCAAGATTGAAACGTCATCATGACTTTCGTCATGGGTAAAGATGGAAAATGGTTAAAGCGAAAGCTTACCAACACACATATCGAGAAAAAGTTAGGCGGGTAAACTCGGCTCAAAATAGTTCTTTGTCTTCGTAAGATGATCGTCGTGGAGTCTAGAGCTCAACTACACTTAACTATCCTAGTCCGAGACTTGGCTATAAGTAGACTAGAAATCAAGACATATAGTTTTGACAACTAAATTTGACAAACAAGCTTGAGATAGCAACGCTTGCGAGTTCTACCGAGCAATGCCCTAACAATCTCCCCCTTTGTCAATTTAGTGACAAAACTATCAATACATATGGATTACAAAATAGATAAAACTTTGTAGCTTCTCGTCCACGTGCTTGATCTCCTTAGTGCTTCAATATTACTCGAAAACTTCGTCTTTTACAAGTACTCCCATGATTCCATAGATGTTCAGTTTAGCATCATAGTTGTTGAAGTTCCGTAGCCATAATAATGAGAAATCAAAAGCTCTTGATCATTGTTATAGGGTGGTCATAGTATTATTACACAATATCAAAGTTTAATTGTATCAAAACTTTGACAACAATACTATGGTGATATGTATCACTCCCCATTAGTCAATACTTTCATCTCAACATGAAAACCACTCCCCCTTATATAATGATCCGAAAACCATATGTATTTGTAGTGTGAACTACATATTAATTCTCCCCCTTTTTGTCAATAAAATTGGCAAAGGTACGAAAACGGGATCCTAGTGAAATTTCCATGGAGACACTTCAAGACCAAAGAAAATTACGTATCAACTTTGTTTAGATGCAATCATAAAGCCGAAGCTAAATGAATTCATCAAGGAGTTTATAAAGATACAAGATAACTCCTGAAATATTTCACAGCCGTACTCCCCACAAAGATATGGAAATTAAGCGCAAGTTCAAAAGAACTCTCCCCCATTTGATGTCATTCCCGAAAGAACAATAAGAGCGACCTTACTTTTACGAGAAAAGAAGGATTTCTTTGGACACCAAAAACCACAAAAATAATTTTGTATCCAAAATTCTCAATTAAGTTAATCACAAGAGAACTCATGATTAATTTAATCGGAATACACAACCAAATTAACCACAAACGAATCTATGATTAGTCTAGTTGGAAATTCTCACATAAAAAAACTTATGAAGCCGCACATTATATACATAAAATATGGATCAGGGAAGATCAATACTACGGAAAATACAAAGATTCATTCTATTCTCATCACTATTTGCATAATGACATATAATAGACATAATCTTTATAGACAAAATATTTTAACCTATCTTCCATCAATAAATGACATAATAGGCTTAACTTTTGTTTGTCAAAAGTTCATCGATCTTGTATCAATACATGCATATCGACATATGAAAGAGATAACTTTTGACATCGTATGAGACAATAATAGTTCACGGATGCAAACACATATATCCCATAACATATTGCAATGTATAAAACCATAAAGATTAATACTGCAAAAATCATCTTCTAAATAAACTTTAGAATTTAAACAAATAAATCTAAAAACATTGCAAGATGAAAACGTTGGACATAGCTATGTGTACTCACAATAATGGCTATTCCAAACCCTAGTTATCCTTCTTAAACAAAACAAGAACAAAAATTCTCTTAAGAAGTTTCCTAGACAAGGTCAAAAACAATTTAACACCAATACAAAGAAGCACGAGAAACTACTCATCAACTTCATATTTGGAGATCATGAAGGTGGAACGAACTTTGTCCATGTCTTCTTTAATATCGGGGAACTTGGTAGAAATCACAAGTAATTGTTCTTGAGCACAACTTACCTTGGTATTCAACTTACAAATACCTTTGTAAATTTGGCGAAGAAAATTCGTAGAAGGATCACTCGAGCCATCAATTGTGTCACGCCTTTGTCTCTTGCAAGCATATTCCTTTATTCGATTGAAGGTACACGGCCGAACAATCTTGGGGTTTCCAATGGAGTTCCAAATGGGTTCAATTGAGAAGTTGCGATAAATACACTCAATCAAGCATGGGTAGCCTAAATTCTTGTCAACGGAAGTCATATCTAACATTTGAAAAATAATGAATCCACAAATGTCAAGATATTTGGTTTCCATCACAAGGTAATAGACCAATTCCGCAAACTCACGACTCCAACGAGAATTTTAAACCATGGAAGGACAAAGGTTAGAAATACCTAATTTTCCGAAAGACTTTAGAGGAAAATCTAGTTGATTAGTAGGAAATTTTCCTCCATTCCACATAACACTTTTACCACAAAGGCCATTTGAAATGGTTTCATGTGAAGGTCTTTCATCGCTTGGTCTAGGAAGGCGAAAATTATCCAAAGGGATTTTAGTAATCTTGAAAATCAATTCTCTATTAACTAGATCCTTTCTCTATTGACCATGGTCTTGAATTCCATGTCCTCAAGAACAACATCATGAATGTTGGCATAGAAGATTCTAGTAAGAGTATCAAAACCTTCACCAAGGCCATCAAAGATGTTTCCAAGCTTGAATTTTTCAAAGCAAGTTAAATCCTCCTTATACCCACTAATATTATCCAATTTATTTTCTAGAATAAACCCAGAAGTAAAAATCTTTTCAAAAACCTTGCCACATGATTCATTCACAAATCTAATCCTAATAGAATTTTGTTCAATAGGAAGATTCATTGAGGATGAAGAACCTAGGTTATTTGAAAATCCTTTTGAACCCTTAACATTTTTCATGATTCTAGAAGGAAATAAGGAGTGGTAAAGATATTACTTACTTGACTAGTTTCTTGAGGAATCTCTTCACAAAAAGATCTCTAAATAGCTTTAATGGAGAAAATACATGAACCCTAATAGTTCACGTACGCGGACTGATGAGGGAGGAAGAAGGGTAAGCGTACCCGTACTTCTTTTATACCCACAGATGGACTTGGACCCATACATGAACCGCGACCCACAAAAGGAAAGTAGGATTTTTAGAGGTACACATACTGGGAGTATATACCCGTATTTAGAAGGAAAAAGGTACCTACACCATCTTTTGAAAAGCTTTTGTTAGAAAACTCAAAGAAAAGATTACATAAACAAAGTCAAACCCTTACTTGCCCCATTTCAAGTTATATACAAATAGGGTGGAGACAATCCTGAAATCAGGTGGTGGAAGGTGCAGAGGATTTCTCATGCAATTTTTTCGGTTGACATTTGTGATCATAATCAGGAGCATAGTCATAGTGATAATACTCAGAGTTCTTTAAGATCTTTTTCTTATGACACGGAAATGACTTTTTCTGCTAGATGGTTCATTTACCAACCTCATAGGAAATCTTTTTATCAACTTCACATGAGTAGGTAGTTGGAAAAGTTTGTACATCATGAGACCATGATTTGATATGTATAATTTTTTTATCAGAACGATTCAATTTCTCTATAGAATTAAGCTTTTCTAAGAAGTTAAAAACATTTCCAAACGCTCTAAACAAATCCTTGTCAAATGATCATTTATGATAGTATTACTTAAAGAGATTAAGAGTAATTCTTATTAGAGTCCATACCTTTGAGCGTTGATCATGTTTTCTTTGACAATTCCCTTTAGAGAAATTTTTAATTTTATCCTTACACTGTTTCTTCACATCTAGATTTTCTGATATTATAGATGGTATGAGATTATCATGAGAGACCGTAGTTCTGAAGAATAATAATCTCTGAACAATCTTTAAGGAACTCTGGTATGCATTACAGATGCCATGAGCAAGCCTCCCCAAAATATTTCCCATAGGGATAGACTTTTGAGGATCGGCAAACACAAACGTATAAGGTTTAAGGTGTTTAACTTCTCTGATACCAATTGAAAATTCGGGGGTCTAACAACCTCACCCAATATTCCGATTAGCAATCTATATGGACTAACTCGAATATACTTTTAAGAGAATCAACTAGACATCCAGACCCAATCTTAATAAAAAGTATATCAAAGAGTTAATATCTCTATCTTTCGATTTGATCTATACTCAAATAAATAAAAATATGTGAGTCTTTATCAAATACAAGAGATATAAACTTGGATGGTACCAAAGACCAATATCCAAGGATCAATCAAATTCCAATCAACAACCAAAGGTTGGATTTCACAATTGATCGATACAACGCACAACCTGTGATATTTCAATTATATAACAAAATATAATGCGAAATAGAAATAACATAAATACCAGAAGTTTTGTTAACGAGGAAACCGCAAATGCAGAAAAACCCCGGGACCTAGTACAGATTGAACACCATACTGTATTAAGCCGCTACAGACACTAGCCTACTACAAACTAACTTCGGTCTGGACTGTAATTGAACCCTAATCAATCTCACACTGATTTAAGGTACAGTTACGCTCCTTACGTCTCTGATCCCAGCAGGATGTTACGCACTTGATTCCCTTAGATGATCTCACCCACAACCAAGAGTTTCTGTTAGAGCATTGCTTAGTCAAACTCTCATGCATTTTTATATCAAGCATGTTTGTCAATGTTAGTGATCAAAACTATAAAGTCTTGATTTCTAGTCTACTATAGCTAAGGTCTCGGACTAGGATAAAAAGTGTAGTTGAGCTCAAGAACTCCATGGAAATCATCATACAAGACGAAGGACTACTCAAGGAACCAGTGGATCTTCATCGACTAAAAGTTATGTGGAGACTTGAATTTATCTATCACTCAAAAGTCTATCTACTATATCTCCTATCTTGAGACAAAGTCGTTTTACTATATAGACTACGAATATACACATGTGACATTTCGAGCTGAATATATCTCGCTTATCTATTTCTCGAAATGTGTGATGGTAAAGCTTTCGCTTTAGCCAAGTTTATCTTTCCTAGTGATGAAAGTCATGTTATGTTTCAATCACTTTGGAAATTGCTCTGACGAAAACTAGTTTGTGAATAACAACTATATGACGTCTTCTGAGAATGTTTCAATAATTGAAATGAGAGTTTAGACTATATAACCACTAGGGGATATAAACATTGTTATGGTAACACATATATGTATAAGTCCTTAGCACTTGAACCGAAGTTTGCGAACTTTGTTGATCAAGTTGTAGTTGCAGAATAACCTACAACTACACCCTCAATAGAATTAGTAAAAACTTAAGAAGTTCTTGATAATGAATAACAATTTTCTTATTAATGTTCTCAAATGATCACAAAGAAATCTCTAAATGGAATTAGAATAGTTACAACTTTCTCTATTCTCTTTCCTAAAATATTTTCTAACACTCACTAAAAGAACCTCCTGAATTTTACATTTGAACTCCTATTTATAGTAAAATTTGTACAGATGTTCATGAGTTACGAAGTATCGCAACTTATACTCGCAAAATCATTTCATCCTCGCAAATGTTCATACTTCTCCACGCTTCTTCTATCATCGTAACATTTTATAACTCTTTTCTCCCGATACTCGTGAACTATTATCTTGCGATATTCAGTACCTACATCTTGCCTCTTCTCATGTCAATTCTTTGAAGAAGAAATGTCATGAGAATCCCTATTCTCGTAAATTTAGTGTAGTTACTACCACCCTTCAGATTCGCAACACGTCTTTTTACTTTTCCCTTATCTTTCTGACACGTTTCTTCGTAACCGTTCTTTTCAACCGTTCACGCTTACTCGTATTAATGAATTTTTATCTTCATCAAATTCTCTTATAAATATTATCCTTTGTTTTTTATTCTTATTCTCTTACTCATCTTCTTTACCGCTTCTTCCTCTGCAACCTCTTCTATCTTTTCTATTTTCCCTCTTATATTCAATGGCACCAAAGAAGAAAACTATTGAACAACTTAATGCGGATCTTGCTGATAGAGACCTTATTCTTTCTGAGATTGAAGGTTATGATAATAAGTCTTCTCTCTGTGTGAAGCTCTTTACCAACTATGTTTGGGATGATCAGGAGGTTTTAATCTCACGAGGTCAAATCCTCGCAGGTCTTCCTCTTCCTCTTTATGATGTTAACTTTCCTTTATTCTACGAAATTATTTCCCACCCCAATTTTTCTTGTGCCATTTATCAATTGACTGGTGATTGCATTCGCCTCTTAGTTGAATTCGCAAATCGTGCTGCTTTTGGGAAATCTTTATATTCAACTAATCTTAGAAAACCTGGGTTTGAGAATATAGAAATTGTTGCTGCGAATTATACAGTTGAGGGTTTCTTCAAAAATTACACACCAATTCCTGCGAGAAAAGAAGATAATCGTTGGGGTGTTCGTCTTCATCGTAAAGCCAATATCGCAAAGATATGATCTTCTCATGCACGATATTGATTATGCTTCAGAAATAATAAGACACCTCGTCGTTCTAATGATGAAGATTGGTATAAGTACCCTTTAATGTTATCAGGTTCTTATATTACTGGGATAGTAGAACTTCCTGCGAATCTTCGTAACCGCTATTATCAACCTTGGGTTTTTAGAAATGTATGTATTTCCACTTTCTTATCTTTTTGTTACCCTTTAATTTCAAATGAGATAAGAAACACTCTTGTATTTTTATAAACAATATATTGTTGCCTCTGTTTCTTATCCTCATTTGAATTCACAGGTTCCACTTCTTCCTGAGATTGCTGCGAATGAAAATAAAAATTCCACTTCTTCTAAAAGGCTTACTGCGAGGCAACAAACTCTTCGTTCTGCGAAGGTTTCTCAAGCTTCTGATAGTCAAGATGATGTTCTTCGCAAAGGAAAAAGAAAACTCCAAGATATTGTTTACGAGAGAAAGAAAAAGAAAATACTCTCAACCAAATCCCATTCCAATGTAACTTCCTATAATAAGGATATTGAGGAAGATCTTGGTGATGAAGATAATAAATTTCCTGAGAAGGACTTTAGTTCTAATTCTGATACCCTTTCTGACAAAGGAGATGATGATGATGTTGATGAAGGTGGGAATGAAGATTATAGTATCCCAGAAACTTTTGCCTCAAAGAATGGTTAGCATTTCTGAGGCTTTCCTCCATTCTTCTCGTGGATTAGGAAATTCTCCTACAGCGAATGCTCGCAAACTTATTGCGAAGGCTTGTAAAGTTCCTACTGTTATTGACAATAATTCCCTCAAAGGAATTTCAAGATTCGTCTCTCCTGCTTCATTATATGCTTTAGGCAGCATGGTAAGTTTCTTCTCTATTCCTTGTTTATTTCCTTATTTTATCGATTTCTAACCCCTTTTTTCTTGTTTAGGTTGGAAGATTTAGTTGTGCAGCTGCTTCTGATTGGGAAAGACGTCATTCTATTGCTGAGAAGAAAACTTTAAATCGTTGTAAGAAATTGGAGGTTGAAAATTCAAGTCTCCGTCAGAAAATAGAAGATTTAAATATTGATAACGCAGAGTTAATATCTCGTCACGAAGATAATTCACAATCTGCGAACATCGTAACTGATAATTCTTCTCTTCTTGAGGAGAATAATCAATTAAAGCTTGAAATTTCTTCTTTTCGTGATGATAAGAAGCAACTAGAAGGTAAATTCTTTGCGATGATAATTATTTTAGTTATTTTTCCTTCATAATTTGCTAACCAACTCCTTAATTTCTTTTCTTGCTGCAGAAAATCTTGCGAAGATAGATAATAATCTGGAAACTCTCCTTGCTAATCGTAATAAGAAAATTTCTGACTTGAGATCTCAGCTTCTAATTTCCCAGCATAACCATAGTTTATATGTCAAGCGTTTTCGAGCTAAGATGACTCGCAAGATTTGTGAAGATAATGAAATTCCTCTCAAGAAGTACCATACGCTCCTTTCTGAAGAAATTCCTGAAGATACTCCATATCTGGAAATTTCTGAAAGTGAAGTTGAAGAAGAAGATCATTTTGATGGGAACAAATCGCCTGAAGAATAACTTCATTCTTTTTTGTATATCTGTTCTGTAACTTTTCCATACAACACTTTCTTCTTGATTATGCTTTCAATCAATCCAACAATTTATTTTCCAAAGCTTAATTTGAATTAATCTTTCTTTGATGTTTATTTCCCTTATTCGCATAACTTGATCATATGGAGAGAAATAATATATCTTAAAGACTTAGCTTAATATTCCCTTTCCCCTTATTGTTTCTCTTCAAATGATCAACTACCACTGGAAGTATTAGAATATCCTTCTGAATTTATCTTACGAATTTTCTTCTTATTGTGATTATGAATAAGAAATCTTCCCTTCAAAGCATAAGAAATATAAGCCTTTTACTTTCTACGGAATGTTGCGAAGTAAATAATAAATCTCCCCTTGAAGTATAGAAAATATGAAGTATACCAAATATGAAATACCCTTAAGAAGTATAAGAAGTATTAGAAGCATTCAATTTATAAAGAATTGCCCAATATACGAAGAAGTATAAAAATTATTACTCATTGTATGAAGAAGTATAATAAGCACTTAACCTTCGCAAAATTAAATATCCGTTGAAGAAGTATAATAAATATGATATATTCTTGAAGAATTATAAGAAGTATTCAACTTTTTGGGGAAATATTCAATATATGGAGAAGTATAAGAAGTATGTAATTCTCGTAAACTTTTACGAATATGAACTTATCTGTATTTGATTGTTATCAAAATCGCATCTTTTGTTAAGTCTTCATTAAAATTCTTCAATGATGTTGTTCTTTTTTGATAGGACTTCTCGTAAAATTCTTCAATGATACTGCCAGAGCTATCTTCTCTTCAAAATATCTTGATGTATATTCTTGTAAAATTTCTTCAATGATATTGATACAATAAATTTCATTAATTTCTGTGGTCTTATCATGCCTTCCTAAGTAAATGTCTTACTTTGCCACCTCTTTTGTATTAATTATTTGCGATAATATGACAAGTCTGAACATTCTTGCGAACATACAACTTCGTGACATTATCGTCTTGCGATGAAATCGCAGGACGTTCTTACACTTTCATGCAAAAACCCATTGATCTCATCTTAACTTCTTTGTATAGTATTTTAGCCTCTTCAGAAATTTTTGCGACAATATGACAGGCCTAAATATTCTTGCGAACATAAAGCCCCATGACATTGCCGTCTTGCGATGAAATCGCAGGACGTCTCTACAATTTCATGTAGCGACCCATTGATCTCATCTTAACTTTATTATGTTCTGCGAGTTCTTTATTCTTTCTTCCCCCCCCCTTTTTTTTTTTTTTTTTTTTTTTTTTAGAAGGCTCACAGAACTTCATTTGTTGCACAAATATGACAAGCCTTTATGTTTTCGCAAACAAGAAGCCTCGTGACATTTGCGTCTTATAGCACTTATCAGCTCCCTAATGGAGGGTGCTGCCCTTTATCTTCCCCCTGATTGCCCCTTCAAGGAAGCGTACATCGACCATACAAGGTTAGCTCTTCCCATCCGGTTCTGCCAACAACCAGCTTTTGATCGCAACCTCTTATCCTTTTTGCCTATAGGGCTTATAGTTACGAGGTTGCACCCTATGGGGTATCTTTGGGCCAAGTGCATCATTTGCCAAGACTTGTCAAAAATGGCAGATGTGGTTCAACCTCACCCGGCACTCTTGACTCAACCGTGTACCTCGGCGCCTTGATCGTTTTCTGCACTTCTTGGGAAAGACAGTATACCTTAGTCGCCCAGCCTAAATCTTCTTACACCGCATTTTATATTGCGTAATGTCGTTAGATTAGGTGAGAATCCAAGGTGTCTAACCCGGATAGGTACCCCATTATTGGGTTGTACCACAAAATTTTTACCATGTACTAAGGGCCCTTGGTGGTGTTCCGGTTACCCTTAGCCACGTTATAGGTACCCCCTTAAATGACGTACTTTAGGACTTTGCCTCTTACGAATTATAGCTTCACGAACTAGGGTGTACGCCACAAAGGTTTGCCTGTATAAAATTTTCTGCGGCTCTCTTTCTTTTTTGGAGGCTGATCACAGATTGCGGTCTTTTATTCGCAAATTAATGAAATTTTAATTGGAATATAAATTTTGAAAATTCGTAACTTTTCCCAATTTCCTGCGAGCAAACAATATTCGTAAAATTTTATCATGAAATAAAAAATTTGTTTTGCCACATACCTCATTTTCACGAGCAAACATACTGATAACCTTCTTTTTTCCTCGCAAATCACAATCCCTTATTATCATCATAAATTTCTTGTATTATTATCATCGTAACTTTATTCTCTTTTTCCTTAATCTTCTGCCATTAAATTTTCACTTCTTTTCACAACCTTTGCTCTTTTTCTCAAATTTTCCTTCTCAACAATTTTTCCTTCGCAAACTTCTACTTTTGTATCGTAACATTTCTTCCCCTCAGCCCAATCACCCTTGATAATTCCAATACCCTTCATATGAGGGAATTTTATGCACTGATGTAGAGTAGAAGCTACGCCTAGAATTCCGTGAAGCCATGGCCTTCCTATCAAAGCATTATATGGTGATTCAACATCAACAACACAAAACATAATTTCAGTTCGCATTCCACTTAATGGAATTCGCATGCTCACTTCTCCTTTGGGATTGTTGGCAGTTCCATTAAAACCATAAATTCTGTAAGTAGAAGGTATTAAATCTGCATCTTTTCCCCCCATAGTTTTGTAAGCAGAATATAAGAGGATATTGACAGAACTTCCCGTATCAATCAAAATCCTATTAAGACCAATTGACTCTTCCTCCATATCATCTTCGTTCTCCTCCATATTCATGTAGATTGCCAGTCTTACCACCAATGGATTATCATGTACTTCACAACCTTCTGGAATTTCAGTGGCTTCAAAAGAAATTTCACGTTTCTGCCAATCTTCAAGTCGTGAAATCTTTGCGATGTTCATTACTTCTTTTCCTTCACTATCCCTCGCATATACCCTACTTAACACATTATCATGAAAATCCTCTATGGTTTTATATGAATGAACAATGGAATTACAGAAAACATTCCTTGCTTTTGACCCCACTTCTATATGTAGGATTTCTTCTCCCTTTTCTTTTGTTGTGTTCTCCTGCGAGTTATGGTGGAGCTGTGGTAATTGTTGCGACTGTGTCTGCTTAAGTAAAAATTGATTTAGTTTTACTTGATCAATCATTCGCAAAATTATCCTCTTGATATTATGGCAATTATTTGTAGAATGTCCATGAAAATGATGATATGAACAAAATTCATGACTTCTTGGACCCATTGGTGGTTCCTTTCCCATATTCTATGGAGTTGGTACATTCTCTACCAGGATAATTGCTTGCCATATCTTTTCTATACTTGTATTCAAAGGTGGCAATTTTATCTCTTCCCTTACCATTCTTTGACCTTCTTGACCGTTGTTATAATTTTGTCTCTGGTTTCCTTGTCCAAAATAATTTTGCCTTTGTCCACCATAATTTTCTTGTTGTTGATCTAATCTTGGAATTTGGTTATTTCCTATCCGATTATAGAAATTCTTCTCTCTATCATATTCTTCTTGATCTCTACTACCCATTGCTACCATCTTTGGCTGGCTATCATTGATTTTCTTCTCTTCTGAAATTTGCGAAGAAGTTTGTGAGGATGTTTGCGAAGTACCTGCTACTACATTGATTATTTTGGGAAGTAAATTTGCTCGTCCCTCTTGATTGTTAGTGTTTGTTACTGGATATGACTCCATATTGTTTTGCTTTTCTTCTAGTGTAATATATTCTTCTTTCAATTCTCGTAATTCTGTCATCATTATGGAATTCTTTCTTCTGAAGATTTGAACATATAATTGTTCAGTTGCGAACATCGCATTTATGAAGGACAGAATTAAGTATCTCTCATCTACACGCCCTGCCATATCACTTCACATAGTCTTCCATCGTCTTACCAAATGCTTCAAACTTTCACCCACTCTTTGTTTTAAACCAAATACATCTTCAATACCAAGCCGTGAAGAGTGATTTGTGATATATGCTCCAAGAAAAACTGCTTGCAAATGATTAAATGACGTAATAGTGTTCTTAGGGAGTCCTTCGAACCACTTTAGAGCTTCCCCTGTTAAACTTGATGCGAAGTACTTGCATAACACAAAGATCATGATTCTCCCATTGTAACATGCATCTTATGTATGCTTTAATGTGCTTGAATAGCACATGAAGTCCCATCAAAAATACTGGTAAGTGTGGGCAAGTTACATTTTGGTGGAATTCCTCCCATCTGTACTTCTCTAGCAAATGGAGTCCTCGCAGCTTCTTCTATTGCTTTATCTAATTGCCTCCTATCTCCTCCTCTTCTATTGTTTATCATCCCTCTCATTTCTGCTAATTCTCGAAAGATTCGTGCATTTGCCTCAGAATTCTCATCCATTGGTCTTTTTAATGCAGCTTCTCTTCTTCTACGTTCTTGCGCTTCCTCCCCTGCGATCCTTCGCATTCTATCATATTCTTCATTAATGTTTTCATTCGCATAATTCTGCAAATATCTTCTTTCCAAATTATCATAATTGTTCAGTTGTAAAGCATCTTGGAATTCTTGTTCTTCCCTTTCTATTCTTCTCATTCTTCTCATGCGAATATCAGGAATTTCTTCTTCTTCATTTCTCATTCTTCTGTGATTTATTTCTTCTTGATTTACTTGTACTCTGATTCGAGAATTTGGTTCATTCCTTTCCACTTCTGTTTGTTGATTTATAATTCTTCTCTTAATTCTTTCATATTCAACATTTTGTTTGTTACGAACTTCTTCATGTCTTCTTACTCCATTCTCGTGATTATTTTGATGTATTGCTTGTTGTCTCTCAGTTTCTTCCATAAGTTACTGTTCTTCCTCTCGATTCTGATTGTTTTCTTTATGATTTGGTCTTGTTCGTAAATTCTCCATATTTTGTTCGCGGTTTGGTATTAAAATGAAACGATTTTCTTGATTTCTATCACCTTGATTCTGCGTTTGTTCTTGCATATCATTTTCATTATTGATTATCGGTGAATTTTGTCCTTATCTTTCTATTCTAACATTTGATCTTGCAACACTTTGAGATTTCCTCCTTTGTAACATCTCATTTTCCATTCTCAATTCTTGATTTTGTCTTGTCAGTTTGGCACGTTCTTCAGCTTCGATCATTCGTTCTTTTTGGATTCCTTGTCTCAATGTTTCTAGCATCTCCCTCTCTCTTTCAAGAATCGTTCCTCCCATCAACCTTCCATTTTCTCTGATTTGTGGTTCTCTATCTTCTTCTTCTGGTGTATTAGTTCTCCAAGTGTGTATACTTACTTGATCATGATCTTATACTTGTTGAGCTTGATTTCTTCGATTACTCCTTCTTCTACTAGGTTCTCCTGTTATATTTGCTTCTCCCCCTGCTAATCTTACACTTCTCCTTACTTCAGTTAATGGTTCTGATGTGTTTCTTCTTCTTGTCATTTTTATGGTACAGGAATTCTTTCAATCCCTGTTTCTAGCGCCAATTGTGTAGTTTCAGAATAACCTACAACTACACCCTCAATAGAATTAGTAAAAACTTAAGAAGTTCTTGATGATGAATAACAATTTTCTTATTAATGTTCTCAAATGATCACAAAGAAATCTCTAAATGGAATTAGAATAGTTACAACTTTCTCTATTCTCTTTCCTAAAATATTTTCTAACACTCACTAAAAGAACCTCCTGAATTTTACATTTGAACTCCTATTTATAGTAAAATTTGTACAGCTGTTCATGAGTTACGAAGTATCGCAACTTATACTCGCAAAATCATTTCATCCTCGCAAAGCTTCATACTTCTCCACTCTTCTTCTATCATCGTAACATTTTATAACTCTTTTCTCCCGATACTCGTGAACTATTATCTTGCGATATTCAGTACCTACACAAGTGAAAACCGGAACTTGAGCAGTCAAGTCAGTCCGCGAACGTGCATAGTTAGCTCGGTTTCAGTCCGCGAACTGAAGGAAGTTCTCAAACCCGAGAATTTCTGCTGGAGTTTGTGAACTCCAATCGGTTAACTTGAGTTCGTGAACCCAGTCATCGAACTTGAGAGGTTATGTCTAAAAACGATGTTCATGAACTTATCTAAATTATCTAAGGAATGCTATTGCAAACCGTGGCTTTATAGTTCATGAATTGACTCGAGTGAATCACATCATTTTTTCTTGAATTGTGTCTTGTGTAGTACATAAGATCTCATAGCAATTGAACAACTCTCTAACTAGTTCATTTGAGTCATTTGGACTAGTTATGGTGAAGAAGAATATGGTCGATATGAAAGTTATCATTTGGCTAACCATTTGGTTGACTAATATTGAACCAACTATTGTACACATTTGGGTACGATTACACAAACCCAAAATCGTCAAGTACATATGTGTATGGAAAGCTAAGTTTTCGATCTAACGGTTGAAACATATTAGCTTGTATCTAATCAGGTTTTCATATAACGGTGAATATTGAATGCTTTGTTACTAAGATAACATTGATTGCAAACCCTGATTTGAAAGACTATATATGGTATAACTCTAGCAACTGGGAAACCTAATCCCCATACATTCTTTGTGATACTAGTTTGCTAAGATATAGTCGATTCTCCTTTAACCTTTGGTTTTCTTCTTCTAAAACCAGGTTAACGACTTAAAGACTTCATTGGGATTGTGAAGCCAGACCGATACTACTTTTCTTGTAGTTATGTGATATGATCTTTCTATTTCTATCGTACGAGTACAATTGTAATAATTTCCTTGAGATTTCTATCTCCGATAGGCAAGATATAAAAGTAATCACAAACATCTTCGTCTCATCGTTTGTGATTCCACAATATCTTTTTTGATGCGTCGATTAAGACTATTGTGAGGTGATTGATAAAACTGAGCTGTTCTTCGGGAATATAAGTATGGTTTTATTAATTGGTTCCTGTTCACCTTGATTTATCAAAAGACGGAACAAAACTCATAGGTTTATTCGTGGGAGACGAATTTATCATCTTGTAGACGTTTTTGTGTGAGACATATTTGTTTGCTAAAGTCTTCGACTTTGGGTCATAACAACTCTTGGTTATGGGTGAGATCAGCTAAGGGAATCAAGTTCGCAGTATCCTACTGGGATCAGAGGTGTAGGAGCATAACTATACCTTGGATCAGTGTGAGATTGATTGGGGTTCAACTACATTCCAAATTGAAGTTAATTTGGAGTAGGCTAGTATCTGTAACAGCTTAATACATTGTATGTTTAATCTGGACTAGGTCCCGGGTTTTTCTTCATTTTCGGTTTCCTCGTTAACAAAATTATGGTGTTTGTGTTATTTCTTTTCCGCATTATATTTTTATATAATTGAATACAGGTTGTGCGTTGATCAATCAATTAGAATATCCGACCTTATTGGTTGTTGATTTAAATTGATTGACACTTGGATATTGGTCTTTGGCACCATCCAAGTTATCTCTCTTTGATTAGACTCGCAAATCACATTTGCTTGAGTAAATCAAATTGAGAGATTGAGATAATAACTTCTTGAGTATTTTCTATTGATTGAGTCTAGTTGATTCTCTAGAAAACAACTCGGAGTTGTCTATACAGATTTCTAATCGAAATATTGGGTGAGGTTATTAGACCCTCGCTTTTTCAGTTGCTACGACCCAAAGTCGAAGACTTTAATAAACAAATATGTATCATACATAAAAGTCTACGATAATAGATAAATCTGTCTCCCACAGATAAAACTACGAGTTTGTTCCGTCTTTTGATAGAAATCAAGGTGAACATGAACTAATCGATAACCCGTACTTATATTCTCGAAGGACAACCTAGAATTATCAATCACCTCAAAATAATCTTAATCGTATGGTAGCGAAACAAGATATTGTGGAATCACAAACGATGAGACGAAGATGTTTGTGATTTTTTTTATATTTCCCTATAGGAGATATAATCTCAAGTCAATCTTTCAATTGAACTCATACGATAGAAAATGGCAAGATCAGATCACACAACTATAAGAGAAGTAGTTTTGTCTGGCTTCACAATCCCAATGAAGTCTTTAAGTCGTTAACCTACAGGGTCTCGAGGAGAAACCTAAGGTTAAAGGAGAATCGACTCTAGCTAAACCAACTAGTATCACACAAGAGGTGTGGGGATTAGTTTTTCCAGGTGCTAGAGTTATCATTTATATAGTTTTCAAATCAAGGTTTGCAATTTATGTTAGCTTAGGAACAAATCATTCAATATTCACCGTTAAATGAAAACCTAATTATATACAAGCTAATATCTTTGAACCGTTAGATCGAAACTTAGCTTGTCACACACAAATGAAATGTATTTCATTTAGGTTTGAGTAACCATACCTAAACGTGTACACTTGGTTGGTTCACAAATAGTTAACCATTGGTTATCCATATGAGCACTTCCATATTAACCGTATTCATCTTTTTCATAACTAGTTCAAATGACTTCAAAAGAACTAGTTGAATAATTGTTCAATTTCTTAGGTCTTTATGCATAAACACAATTGAAACAAAATCGGTTTGATTCATTTGAATCAATTCATGAACAATATAGCATCGGTTTGCAAAGATTGCATTCCTTATAATTTATTGTTTTAAGTTCATGAACTACCGATTTGAGAAATAACCAGCTTGGGTATGCGTACAGGTATGCGTACCTTAGCTACCTGATTTGAGTTTCCAAACTCAGCAGAATTTTTCGGGTAGAAAAGTTCCGCCAGTACGCATACCCAAGGTGACTGGTTTATAAGTTCTTAAACTCCAAACTCGGCGGAATTTTCTGGGAGGAAAAGTTCCGCCAGTACGCGTACCCAACCTGTCTCCTTTACCAATACCTTATGCACACACTTGGTTTCCAGCACATGGATTTATACACTAATGTGCGAACACGCTATATATGCTTATATCCATAGGTGGTAATCTCATCTCTACATTTCAATTATTGAAACATTCTTCTATAATGTTATAACAGTCGTTATTCACAATTATCGTCACCAAAGCCATTTTCAAGATTAAAACGTCATCATGACTTTCGTCACGGGTAAAGATGAAAAATGGTTAAAGCGAAAGCTTATCAACACATATTTCGAGAAAAATATAGGCGAGTAAACTCGGCTCAAAATAGCAAATGTGTATGTATGAAAACTATCATACTTATACGACTTTTGTATCAAAAGTTGGAGATAGAGTAGATAGATTTTTGAGTGATAGATAAGTTCAAGTATTCACATACCTTTTAGTCATATGAAGTTCCACTGGTTCCTTGAGTAGTTCTTCGTCTTCATCATATGATCGCCATGGAGTCTAGAGCTCAACTACACTTAACTATACTAGTCTGAGACTTAGCTATAAGTAGATTAGAAATCAATACATATAGTTTTGACAACTAAATTTGACAAACAAGCTTGAGATAGCAACGCTTGCGAGTTCGACCGAGTAATTCTTTAACAAAAAGGGATCTCAAACTTGTCAATTCAGAACTGGGAAAAGCCCTTGAAGACCTCGGATATCTTAGAACGCAAGTCGTAGACTACATATGATGTTGTTTCTATTATGTTATCTAAGAAACTTATTTTGAGGATTTTTATTCTTGAGAAGGATAACTAGGGTTTGGTATAACAAAGATTGTGATTACACATAGCTATTTCCAACGTTTTTCATCTTGCATTTTTTTAGATTTATTTGTTTAAATTCTAGAGTTGTTGGAAGATGAGCTTGCAGTATGTAATCATTATTGGTTTAATTATGCAAAAATTTTATGGAATATTGTGCCTTTACGTTCTCGTGAATCGAGATAATATTTCATATATGCTAAGAAGTTAAATCTATTATGTTTTTATAAACAGGAAAATAGAACAAACTCTTTGAGATTGCAGTATTGATCTTTTTGTGATCATACTTCTGTATTTTTGCTGCTTGACACATTTCGTAAGATTCTCTTATGTTGAGTAAAATAGAGTAAAATTTGTCTCGTTGTTCGTAACTGGCCTTGCGATTAATTTATGTCGATATTGGATACAAATCCTTGTGATTTGTTAATGTCCGCCAAGTCCTTATTTTTCACAAAAGTTAGGCCACTCATGTTATTCTCTTGGGAATGGCATTTTATGGGGGAGAGTTCTTAAATGAACTTGTGCTTAATAGCTACATCTCTGTGGGGGGAGTGTGGTTGTGGAATTATAAAGGATATACTTGTATCTTTTTAATCTCCTAGGATGAGCGTTAAGTATTTATTACTACGTGATATCATCTAAATAAGTTGATATGAGGAGTTACTTTCTAACTATGTTATTATGTAATATCTCCATCTTCCTTAAACTTGAGATATCTTTTGGTTGTATTCATTATGATCCCGCGATTTTCGTACCTTTGTTAATTTATTGAAAAAACGGGGGAGAATTATTTAGTAGTTTCATATTACATACATATGGTTTACGGGTCATTACGTAAGGGGGGGGGGGGTGTGAATCATTTGAGCAACAGGTTTACCTATTAAAAAAATATGTAAGCATTGATTATGGGGGAGAAACATATCACCGTAGTATTACTTCAGAGTTGTACAATTGAACTTTGGAGAGAAGATAATAATAATATGTTTTTGTATAACAACAATTAGGGATATTATTTTCAACGTTTTTATCACTATGGAATCGGTTCTTCGACAATAACGATAGTGAGTTGAACACGTTCAGAATCATTGCGACTTGTAACAATGAAGAGTTCAAGGAGATTGAAGAAACCAAAGAAATCAAGTCATGATGAATTGAGGAGTATTTTCAAACTTTATTTTGTTATCCATATGTATTAAATAGTTTTGTCACTAAAATTGACAAAGGGGGAGATTGTTAGAGCATTGATAGGTATAACTCACAAGTGTTGCTATATCAAGCTTGTTGTCAAATTTAGTTGTCAAAACTATATCTTGATTTCTAGTCTACAATTAGTTAAGTCTCGGTCTAGGATAGAGGTAGTTGAGAAATGATGAGCACGAAAGTGCGACGCATTTTCACCCATAAATACATTAGCTATGACTCATTTTATCACTAATAAACTTGTTTGTGGGTGTTTTTGTGAAATAAGCTCTTATGGATAAAGTTGCTCGAAAAGTGGTTTTTGTACCCCCAGAGGTTATACACGGATGGTATATGTGATGGTTTCGATTTAGTTGGGCTGGATACTCAAATTCGAACAAAACAGAGAGAGTTCAAACAAATTGGTTTCTGCAGTATTCCCTGGATTTGGTTTGCATGAGTTCTACATGGATTCAGTTGCTGATTTTGTTTGCTATTATCATGTTGCACTAAAATAGGGCCGGTAAGTGACCTGGGATTGAAAAAAGAAATAAGATATCGTGTCCACGCGATACAACAGGGAAGGAAAGAATATCGAGTATTTTTGGATTCTATTTCATTAAGGAAGGATTTCGATATATCTTAAACAAGGAAAGATATCTTGTGCCAACTAGTTACATAAGCGTTCAAATAGGGAAGTCTTCATAGCATGCAGAAGACGCGTAGAAAAGTTAAACAGGGAAAGAAATATTGAAAATGGCAGTCGAGAATATTATTGACCAATGGAGGATTATATGCATTAACTAAGAGCTATTATTGGTCCTTAGGATATAAATAAGTTTATGGAGAGTTAGGGGGTAGAAGAGAGTGAGAAAAGAAGCTGCAGAGAAGAATTTCTGCATCTGCATCTGCAGGAAGAAGAAGACGAAGAACAACAAACTACACTACTGGTCTGTCATTTAAGAACTGTTGCATAACTTAGCGATAGTTCTTCTACGACAGTTTCCTTATATAAATTTTCTGTAACAGCAGCTTCAGCAACATAATTTGAATATCATTGTAACGGTGGACTCTGTAACACCCGGAAAGCGTTGCAAACTCATTGTATAATTATTTTTCTCTAATAAAAACACCATTTGAGCTATGAATTATATTTTTGAGTGTGTTTTTATCATGAGAAGCTAGACCCCTACACTGGGTCGATGGAGGAAGCCGAACTTCATATATGGGTGAATTTATTTTATTTTTATATATGACTTTTGCATTAATTTAAAATAGAATTATGATTTGAAAAAATTAGTTATCATTTTATTAGATGGGTCATGCTTGCTTAGATGTTTGATGTCCCATGCTTACGATTTATAACTAATATTTGGAGAATCTACCTCGGAAAAAATAAGTCCTTGTTGTTTTATTTATTGAGTTATCATTGGTGAAGAATAAATAATTGAACCTATTGATATGAATTCGGTGGAATCCTAGACCCAGTAACTCTATCTTTTATTATTTTTGTTAAACCTTTAAGTTTAATCTCAACAATGTCCGAGTGAACGACAACCCTTTTACTACTACAACGACAAATTAAAAATCATATTAATTTTGGCGCCGCTGCTGGGGAGCAGCCGGGGAATATTGTAATTAGTATTTTTGATTTTGTAAATATTTAGGTTTTTATTTTATTTATTTTTTATTTTAGGATTTTTTATTTTTGACTTGTTTTGTGGTTTAGAATTTTATTTCAGGTACCTTTTTGAGGATGATGACTTCTTCCGAGGAGACGTCATCTAAGATGACATTGGCAGAATATAAGCGTAGAAGTTCAAATCATTAGGCAACCTCATCAGAGATGACGCTTGGTGAATACATGCATAGGCAACGGTATGAAGTTTCTGATACACATGTGGTAAGTGAAGAATCGCCTCTAATGATATATGAGAAGTATTATAAATACACACCACTTAGCTTGGGACAAAGATTGAGAATTCAGGAATGCAAAAAATTATATGATGATGATGATCATTCTTGTAGTGACTCCCTGGTCGAGACAGAATTTGTAGATGACCCTGTGGATGATGGTGTAGATGATTTGTCTAATTTATTAGAAGAATCTATCTCACAAGATATTTCACCCGACTTAGAGGTTGTTTCTAGACCCTTAGACTTCTAAAAGTTACCTAATTTAGGGTTAGAATTATGTGCTTCAAAATTTTTGTTGGATTACTTTGCATCCAAATACCTAGAGGACGTCCATGTTTCTGATACCGTGTATGAGCCAATTGACAATTTCTCAGTCTCAATAGTATCCCCATATTATGTTCTTTATGCACTTCCTTGTGAAGTAAACACCAGATTTGGGGGAAACTTTTTCTTTTTGATAGTTTCAGTGTCTCTGCATTGTCATGACATAAATGTGAAGCTGTTGTTTGTGAATATAATATTTTGGGTTGATCCCCAAATTTTCAGGTTATTAATTTATGGGGATCTTTTATGTTCGTTCCAGTAGGTATATTTATTTATTTTATTTTATCTGAATTTCCCATCCTAATTTTTACGTTGGATGACTCAATTACATTGAGGACAATGTAATGTTTAAGTGTGGGGGAAAGCAGGCTACTGAGGAGTTGCTAGAGAGCCGTACAAAGGGTTTTATGTCTTGAGATCACTGCGGTGACGGCCATTTTGTAGAGCTTAAGAACAAGGGACGACGACGAAGACTACATTGGTTTGGTCGTTTCTCATTTGTTATTATTTTTGATGGGTTTTGAGAAATCCATAATCATGTATTGCTAGATATTATAGCTAGGGTTTATGTTGAAACCACATGGAGTTTTAGGCTATTTTTGATTTGAATAATATTGAGCAAAGACTATTATGATTTGATTTGATTAATTCCATGATCTTATTTATTGATGAATCGAAATACGGGTTGTTGCTTCACCGGTTTCGTATAAACTTTGTGCATAATTGTTAGGATCACAAATATATTTGTCTACTTATTTGATATTTCATGCTTGGGTTAAATCCTTTGATGGGGTATGCTTAGAATAGCCAGGTATAATTTGAGAACCTAAAATTTAGTTTCGTATTATTTTCTCGCTAATGCAATTTGATGGTTCATGCTTTGGTTTAATCTTTTGATGTGCCGTGCTTAGGGTGTCCCAGCGATATTTGCGACTCTAATACATATAATAGGTGATGTCAATAGAACGAACAATAAATAATTCATGAATTATGTTTCATTTCAGTAATTGAATATAAATAGTGGTGGATACGATAAACCCTAGTTATCAACTTTCCCATTGGTTTTATTTTATTTCAATAATTTTATTATTTAGTTTACATTTCTCATTATAAAAATCCCAAAAATATTATTCATGGTTAATTTTTTTTAGTTGATTGAGAATATTGATTATTGGTATTTCCACCGCTCCTTGTGGGTTCGACCCGTACTTGCCTCTATCTACTAGTTAGACACCATGCGATTGCGGTTATTACATATAGGAAATCCCGAAATCCTATCAAGAAACGAGACAGTCATCATTTGCGTTTTACCGTTTGAAGGCGAAGATCAACCGAAGCTTTTGGAGAACTTCATCAAAAAAAGGTAAGTAAAGACTGAATCACCTATTTCTCAAATTAAATTCACCTTCCTATCTTTGGGACCATTGTCGCATAACTAACTAGACTAGATTTCATAGACAAGAATTTCGAGTCGAGAACTATTTATTTAGTTTATGAATTTATCGAAATATAATGACTAAGCTTAATGAACATTTGTTCATACTTGATTAAATTTCGGTAGAGAAAAATTTATTGTTCGGAACCAAATCATGAGTCAAGTTTATCATTCGAAAATAGCCTAGAACAGTGATAAGTGTCATTAATGTTATTTAGGAATGTTTTGAATTGATTTAGAGAAATATAGAACTATTATATTCGGAATACAAGAGAATGTTATCAGTATTATAAACTGATAAAACTGCTATATGTTTGAAGTCGTATTACGTTATTCGTACACGTAGCGGAGTAGCTATATATCGACTTTCAGATTTATGTGATATGCATATTTGTATGTACATCTTGGGAAAATCTGTTTGTTTCATGATCCAGATAGGAATGCATATTTGCATGCAAATAATTTTGGAACTGCGGTAAGGTAACCGGGTTAAAATAATCAAACTGGTATGCGATCTAAAATAGTTCCAAGTTCTAGAACCAATTTAGTACCCAAACTGATACGTGAACTGAAAAAGTTTTGTGAACTCCGGAACCTGTTGAAAGTCTTAAGTTTGCAAAATGGTACGTGAACTGAAAAAGTTCTGTCAACTCCGAAATTTTGAGTTGCACCTAAAGTTTGCAAACCGGTACGTGAACTGCAAAAGTTTTGTCAACTCCGAAACTCGTTATTGCATATAAGTTTGCAAACCGGTCCGTGTGCTGTTACTCAGCCGATTCACAAATGATTCAAGTAATTGTACTTTATACATTTACCAACTATGTCGATTATGATTCAAGTATAATTAAATTATTTCTATGAAGTGATGTGCATTTGATTAATTCTCTAACTAACACTAGACTCATTTGATCACATGATTGTGACTCAATACTAATGTCTTAGTAAACATGAAAATGAGTGTTAAGCTTTTAAAGTTCAAATCGACTAGTTTCGGCTAATAATGTTGGACATAGTCTTTATACACGGTTCGGTTACGGTTTACCTAAACATAGTGTGTATCTTGTGTATGTGATTAAGATTTAAAGATTTCATATAACGGTGAATATTGATCGCTTGGTTCCAAAGATATCTTAGATTAAACCTAAAGCAACCTAGGATTTGAAGTCTATATAAGGGGAACTCTTGGAAACCAAGATCTTTGAACCCTGATACTACTTTTTGGTGTGTCCTAGTTGAATCTAGAGTCGTCCTCTCCAGAAACCCTTTTAAAATTTTGCGACTACAAAAACTTCATTTGGATTCGTGAATCCAGGTCCAGTTATCTTTTATCTTGATAACTCGAGTATCCTGATCTTGATTGTTTGTTGAGCCTTGCTCTATCAATCAAGATAGATAGTAATCGACAAAGTCTCTTCGTCTCATACTTTGTTAATTCCACAGGTTATACTTGTGAGGTGAATAGTAATCTAGGCTGCACTTCGGATTGCATATGTCCAGATTATGAGGATAGCCAGACTTTAGTCAAGTTGCTATCGATTTCCATCACCTGGATCTTTCGTTTGATCTGATCATCTGTTTATATCATAAATCAAGAAATCAATCATAGGCTTAATCTGTGGGAGGAAGATTTGGTGTAAAGTCTACAATTGAGTTGAAGCAACTCTTAGTTGTGTGTGAGATCATCTAAGGGAATCAATTGCGCGGAGTCCTGCTGGGATTCAAGAGGCATAAGGAGCGCGACTATACGTGAATCATTGGGAGACTGAGTTTCCAGACCGAAGTTAATTGGCAGTAGGCTAGTGTCTGTAGCGGCTTAATACAGTTTGGTGTTCAATCTGGACTATGTATCGGGATTTTTCTGCATTTTCGGTTTCCTCGTTAACAAAATTTCTGGTGTTTGTGTTATTTCTTTTTCTGCATTATATTATTTATATTTATACATGAAATATCACGGTTGTGCGTTGATCAATCACAATATCTAGGTCCAACCTTGTTTTTTGGGGTAAGACTTGATTGATCCTTGGATATTGGTCTTTGGTACCGTCCAGGAACTCTCATTGTAGTTAGGTTCACGGATTCAGTTATGTAAACGTTCTAACAACGAGAGAGAGAGGGGGGGGGAGATAACTCTAGACACTTTCCTTGATTGAGTTTTTACTCTCGGAGTTGTGTTGTGTTTTTCCATACAGATTGCCTACGAAAAAGTTGGTGATGTATTTTTGTACCCTTAGTGTTTTCAAAAATCGTATATGGTAAAAAAAAAAAAAGGTGATACAACATTTGTCAACCCAAAGATTAACTATTGGTAAAACTAAAAACCGATATAAGATAAACTTGAAATTTCATCATATATGGACTCTGACATTCTCCCCTTTTCAGGAAAAATGCTTTATCGGGAGAAATACCAATGCTAAATATGGTCTTGGTACTAGCTAGTCACTAGTTAATCCTCATGCATGTGATATGACTATCTTGTCTTAGAGTCATTTCTTTTATTCTTTTTTTTGTCGTCTTTCAGGAAAAAGGGGAAAAAAAGTGAAAAGAAAAGAAAATATATATGGATGAAAATTTTATTTTGCACTTCCATTATATTTTTATATCCAAGGCCATGCTATATGGACCACATCTAATATCTTCTCCCTTTGCCCATTTATTTTTGTCCTCTATTCTATTTTCGTTTGTCTTAAAATACTGGTCAGCTTTTGTTTATGGTCGTATTTTCTAGTCAAACTCTCACCTATACCCTTCAATTTTTTATAATTATTAAATTATTTTTAATATATCCAATCTAAAATCTTAAATGATATCTTCATCTATAGAAAACAAATCTACTAAATATCTATCATATTTATCTTCATCTTAAATGATATCTTCATTCCATTTTAAATTAAAAAAAACAAACTAATTTTGGATGTAAATTTTCATATGATGGGGAGATTATTTATTGGCCTTGTTTGGTAAAACTTATGATTATCTATTTATGATTATAGATAATCATAAATTGATAAGTGGTTTTGATATAATCAATTTTAAAATAAATTTTTCCAAACACTTTTTTCGAATAACTGATTATTGCTAGAATGATGATCTCAAAAAGGAGAGGAAAGAACAATAATCCAGAAAAAAATGTATTATTATTAATAAAATTTTATAAATAAAGTAATAATTCTGCAAATATACAAAAAAATTAATAATTCTGCAAATTATATAAACTTTTATAAATAAAGGTCTAGTACCTTCACATATGTTGTAAAATAGAGAAAGAGGAGAAGAAGACACACCGTAAAGGGAAGAAGAGAGATATTTTATTTTTCATATGTGTGTAAAATATAAGAGATTAGGCCTCTATTTATATATAGATAGAAGAAACCCTAATGTTAGACACGTGGACATCTTAGTAAATAAATAATGGTTTATAACACTCCCCCTGATGACACTGTGTCTAAACTAATTACAAATGTACCAGGAAAACTCAGAAGAGAAAAACTTGAAATTGTAAAAGCATGTAAAGACTAGAAACAATGTTGGACATGCAAATGTTTCCTCATTAAAACCTTGACAAGGAAAATCCAGTGGCAGTGGGATAAAACCTTGACGAAGAAAAAGAGTACAACTCGACAAAATCCAGTAAATGCACCTTAATTTGATGATGGCGCTCCCCCTGATAAATACTTCAGTCAAATCTTGACTTGCAAATCTTTGAGTCGAGACTTCCAAATTTCGATGAACGTTTCTAGAATGCAAATGATTTTTTTGCTTCCATGAAGATATCGGATAGTTAATGAAGTCTTCTTTTGTGTTGCACAAGCAGTATTGTCTTCGATTAATACCTTTGCAGAGTCTAAATTCTTCTTCAACATATTGAAAACTTGTGTCATGGATTGCTATCTTCCCGAGATGATTTGCATAAGTTGTTGATGTAGTTTCTTCAACAAAGTGACAAGATGTAGATAAATTACCATAAGTGAACAAAACTATATTTGTGGTCATACCGTATAGACATCCAAATTCCCGAGGGCTTGCTATGTTGATTTGGTCAAACAAAATGACATAGTTAATGGTGAGAATCCACCAAATAGCTTAAATTGATACACCTCCCCCTTGAATGACCACCATGTTGAATTAAATTGCCTCACTAAAACCTTGCCAGTAAAACCCAATGGGAAAAAATATGGACCAAGGAAAAAGACCACAAATATCAACATTAATTTAAACGTCAGAGATGTTGCCTCGTAAAAAAACCTTGTCAGGAAAACCACATGGGATAAAACCTGAAACCTAGGGAAAAGAGTACAACTTTTGAAGTATTTATCGATGCTAACTCAACTACATGAGTTTTTCAAAAAACTAAGCATCAAAATAATAACTCTAGTCTATCTCAAAGACGAGTTTAAGCTAGCATAATTCTTACTGCAGATTCAAGAAAGAAACAAACAAAATAGAATTTATGCTGCTAAAACATGGATTTTTGTGTTTCTAAGGACCCTTCAGTAGACCTATAAAGATGATATCTTCAACTGATCAATCTGGATTTTTGGTTTTGTACCAAGTTTCTAAAAAACACATTAAGGATTGTTAACACTGACACAGTCAGGTAGTTGTCTGAATATAATTTGAATCCTAAAAGGATTATAAATTTGAATATGTTCCCTACCATATTTATTGTGTTAATACAATTTGAGTCCTTTAAGGACTACCACGCCAAAATACACAGAGAACAAAAATTTATTGAATCAATCCTAGGGTTTGAGAAAATAAAAATGAAACCCTCAAATCGTTTTTACAACGATCATATTTATTATATAGCACATGAAGACTACACCAACCTGTAACTTTAAAATTCAGGCTTGCACGGTTAAGGTGTTAAATCTTGGATCCAAAATTGCGTTAATTCAGAAATTCATTCAATCTAATTTGGATTGTATGCCAACCAATCACATATGTCGATATTCCTTTGCGGAGGGGTTCACAACCACCATCTTTTTTCTTTTCTTCAGTAGCACTTTAAATGAATATTCGACCATATTTAGCTTTTTCACGATCCGACAAAATTTTCCAGTGTATGCATATCTTGAAAAAAATTCAACCAACTGGTACCAGCGCCTGCGGGCATTATAATCTCATCATTATCAAGAGAGAAGATACTAGTACAACTGTTGCCACGGTGGGAGGGCCGACCGAAGAATTTGACGAAACGACACCACCACCTAAACTTGTTTGTATATCAGCTTCCTACACTCTGTATTCATCTTGTAAACATGTATGAGGCAAGTAACTAATACACACATAATTTTCACTTTAGAGAGAATAAACCAAGCTTACATGGAGCTAACATGCTAAGGAGAGGCAGGAATAAACAAAATGGCTAGGTAGATTGTGTAATCTAAGTTGTAAATTTGGATAATCTACAATATATATCATTTATTAACTGAACAAAGGAATAATAAATAGTGAGCTATCATATACCTGCAACAGTTCAGAAGTTTCTACATCATACTTGATACCAAGCTTCTTCTTAAGCCTTTTGGCATTCTTCAACTATTCCACTGTATCTGAAGCAACTTTTATCGGCACACTTCCTTGATTATCTTCAAACATATTATTCACCAAAGGGACATCAGTAATCTCTTTTATTTCCTTACCCTTATCCATCTCTTATTTCTTTGCACTTCCTCTATTTTTTTCTTTGCCTTTTTTGAAACCTTCTTAGGCTTTTTGACTTTATGAGACTCTTGCATCTTATGTAAACCAACTTTACTCATGAGCAGACTTGCTTGACTGTCTTCTGATGAATTTTTAGCCATAGGAATAACAACAATCTCTTCTTCCTCCTTAGACTTATCCTCTTCTTCATTCTTCCTAGCATCACCTAGCACTTCCTCTGATTTTTTCTTAGACTTTTTAAAAACCTTCTTTGGCTTCTGGATTTTCTTCAAATCTTCCCTTGTATCTAAAGTTATTTTCCTCTTAAGAGAACTTACTTGACTACCTTCTAATACTCTCCCACCCATAAGGACATCAACAATCTCTTTTTCTTCCTTACACTTATCCTTCTCTTCCCCATCAAATTTTGTATTTGAGTAACCTCTTTTCTCCTTCATCAAAGTATTATCTTGCAGTTCCTCCACTTTTTGCTTTGACCTTTTCAGAATCTTCCTAGGATTTTTAGCCGTCTTCGATTATTCTCCCTTCTCCCTATTGAATCATCACCAGTAGCACCAATCCTATTCGAGTGACAGAAAGCACCATTTCTGCACTTTTTGCGACCCTTAGTTTTGGCCCTGCCACTATCACCGGCTTTACTGCCTTATTCAAGAACTCACACTGCTTCCAACCCCAAACTATTACTCAACCTGCATTCGCACATTAAGCACTCAAAATAAATACCTAGCAAAACCAACACTGAAAAACACTAGTAACTAAGCTCTCGACTAAATATAGGATGCGGTATCAGTATGGCAGACAAATTGCAGAATGGAATGTAGATTATTACTTGGGTGCTAAGCATATGAATCAAAGAAATCATCTTCTCTGCCCCCACTCATTCAAACTTCTCAAGAACATACCCTAACTCACTAAGACGTAAAATCATCACCTGAAACTTGATACGATCTGTAACTTTAAACCTAATCCTACAATTAATTCAATACCCAACTCAAATCTCGATTCGAATCTTATAAATGAAACCCACCTTCTAAATTTGCAATCGATTCAATAATACCAGAAATCCTAATTCTTAATCTTCACTATAATTATGCAATTCAACTACCAATTCATCTACATAGTTCTCACGTCTGAAAACCCCAATACTTATTCTACAAAATAATCACTAATTTCACATATATTCAAAATACAATAGCAATTACCTGATTTATCCTTTCCCGTAGCTTGAATCGATTCCTTCAATCAATACCACTACCAACAATCATTACATGATCTTTTCTCTCAATTTTCATCATCTCCTCTCTAGATCGAACCATGAAGGAGAAGAAACAACGAAATTTCTCTGTTGGAGTTTGAGGGACTACGAAGAAAAAACAAGGAACGAGAAGGAAGAATAAGGAAAAAAAAAAGGTCGCCGAGAATCGAACCTGCAACGTTTAGGTCACTTTACCCTGGTTTTACTAAAACTACCCTCAATAATTACTACATTGCCAACCTCCGTATCCTTTTTCGGCACATGAATTTTACATGATCACCCATCGTTTTTCGTTATATTTACGCCAATTTTAGTGAGAAATAGAAGCATAGAGTAATAGTTTGGGACACCAAAATCCAATCTTTTTGTGTCAATTGATCACTTACTATTTACAAAAAAGTGGCCACATAAAGGTCCTCCCTCGCTTCGCTCGGTCGGCCCAATTAAATTTGGAAACGTGAATCATAAGTTGGTAGACTCAATTGGAGAACTACCTGCAGCCTCTTATAGAACGCTACTTATCTGCTACATGTGACTGGATTTCCTCTTAAGAGGTAAAAGCTTATATAAAAGCAAAATGCGAAATTTCACGCTAATCATATAATGACAGCCTTAATCGATTTGATCGTGATGGGAGAGAAATTGATACAACTCTTAAGTTAATGAACACCAACGTCTAGTGTTGTATAGTCTCCCCCTGATTATGGCAAAAATATTTTTGTCTCATATACGAAAACAATCGTAAAGTATTATCCGATTTACTCAAGGACGTATACTCATAATAATTTATGGACGATTGATATTGACTTCAAGAGCCATAAAAAATTGTCCAAAAATAAAATAGTATTATAGTCTACTTGACATACAAAATTGAACACCAACCATTGATTTTATTTGTTAAAAGCATACAAAATATGCAACCAAAACTCCAAATATCCAGTGACCTATAAGGCCGACGAGATATCCATTCACTTAAGAATGAAATTAAGGATACTTTATTTCATCAAAATAAATTAATTTTAAGATCAATATAGTCATTACGAAGACAAATAAGATATGCTAACAAGCTGGGTGCGCACCCATTGATCTTGAATGTCCAATTATATTTAATTCTAATTGGCACAATCCCAAAATTTGGAGATAATTACCACGAGGAAAATTAAAATTGCAAAAATATTTTACAAGAACGCAATAATTCCTCGTTTTATTGGTATTTGCAACTATCGATACCATAATAACGATATCCAGTCTTTGTAGTACTGATAGAATACCAATTCCAATTGGTTTATATGTTTATTTTTGAGAAAATGAAGAAATCGTAGTCGTTTTTCTATGTAGAGAAGGAAAAAAAATAGTTTTTGGTTGACGAAGATTTCTCTGGAGGAATAGAAATCAAAAATCAAAATTGACTAAAATACTTAGAATGCCAATTTTACATCTCATTATAGAGAATTTATAGAGAAAATTAATACCGATTGGTAAACAATATACCAAAATCGTATCGACGACTGGAAAAAAAATGCCATTTGCTATGGAAAATCCATTATGTGGTAAAAAAATGGTTTCTGTAAATAATAGAAACCAAATACGAATCACATGATCATTGTCCAATGGAAAAAGATACCAATATTAACTAGCCCGAGGTTTTTCAACCATGCACGTGATTTGATACCGTAAAAGTGATTAGATTACGGTAACACCAATTTTTGGTGATTACAGTTTCATTAAAGGAATAGAAACAGTAAACCATCTTTCGATGGGGTTTTATTTTTTCTTTCTCTACGAACAGAATTAGAGAAGAAGATAGAATCATACCGATTACCCACGCCCCAAAAATATACAATGTATATGTTTTAGGGTTAACCAATGGATTTAAAATCAATAAAAAAAACATATGTAAGAATCTAGATACACCATACTGCATACCATCTACAAAATTATATGTAAGAATCAAGATAAACCATAAAAAAAAACATTAGTTAAATCACTCATAATGCTTTGTCTGATTGACATCTGTGGTGCTCATAGTGCTTTGATCGATTGAGATTTGTACAGACAAACACCAATTCCAAAGCATGAAACCTCCAAGTATCCAATAAAGGTGAGTGGGTACATGCAAAACATCAACAGACTTCATGTTAGAACAAAACGAACCATATTTTGTTATTATTAAATAAAACAACATAAACAACATATGTATTAAACAAAATATTAGATTGGAATGCTATCATCTTATGCGGCTGAGAAATAACAAAAAACCAAATGCTTTTTCTCCTTCTCAAGAGATTAGAGGTGATTGTAAAGGTGTTGTATTGAATGGTGTATATCGTGCAATTATCTTGTAGAGCATCGTGCTAATAACGTGTTGTAAAATACAGAAAGAGGAGCAGAAGACACAACGTAAAGGGAAGACGAGAGAGATTTTCATATTCATATGTGTGTAAAATATAAGAGATTAGGCCTCTATTTATATAGATAAAAGAAACCCTAATGTTAGACACAGGGACATCTTAGTAAATAAATAATGGTTTATAAAAACATAGGGTTATTAGCACTCAATATTGGAGATGCTCTACGAGGATATAGTGGAATAAAATTAGATTAAAACAAAATAATTATCCATGTTTGAACAAAATAATAAATAACAAGTCAACTTCACAAAGATTGGGAAATGACGGAATAGGCAATTAAATATAACAATGCTCCGACCAAAAAAAAAAATTGGGGTATATGCAAAATTATTGGAGGATGTTTTATTGTAGTTTCATGCATGATTTTTCAATGCCAGCAGTCAAAAGTGATGTGTTTTTTTCCATGTCGTAGGATATAATAAAGTATCCCCCAATAATTTTGCTTATACCTCACTTGCTCGTTCAAAAAAAAAAACAACAACAAAGCTACTAAATGGGATATGGAAATTTTGAAGAAGTCACTTTTGTTTTGGGAAAACTGACCATGATTGACAGAAAACTCAATGTTATGGCAGTTAAACTCCTGTTTATGGGAGAAAATTGCCTCTGTCAAATTTGGTAAATTCGATGGTGAAGAGACTGGTTTAAACCCTTAAACAAATGTGATGCACGTGAGCACTTTTGATTTGAGATATCAATCTGTACAACTCTGGACTAAACCAAGAAGATGGTCGTTCCAGATTTGCTTCGGTCACAAAGTGGAGGAGAAGGGTTGATTTGCGGAGGATAGCGAAGAAGGGTGATGAGACCAGCGAGTTCTGGCTAGGTAGTATCTCGACTTGTATCAGAAGTGTAGAAGATTGCGGAAGCTTGCTAGTGATGGAAGCTTTTGAAAAGATTACAAAGTGGCTATCTGATAGTATTGTATCTTGCATGCCAAGACTTGTGTCTTTTGGCAGAATAGGTGAAACCTATTTATACAAGTGAGATTGAATGTACCCTGGCCTCATTAAGGAATTGAGTAAATGTGCCAATTAAAACAGAGGAGGTGGAAACCGTTGGCTTTATGGTGATAAACGTTTTCACCATAAATTTCCTTATTTAGTTGACCGTATTCATTCCTTGCACGCCTTGCTTTATTGCGAGCGTAGTGTACGTTGCACGCTGTGACTGCCAAACCAAAACCCCAAGAAATCATCCCCCATTTTGTGTTAATGTCTCGAGAGTGAGCGCAAGTGGCAATGCCAAAGTTGCTAGTGAAGCGTTGCGGCATGTGCGGGATATCTCGACCGCAAGTTGTACTTTGAGCGCGGATGACAATGCCAAATTCGCTTGGTGGAGCATTTGGCATGTGCGGAACGCCTTGGCCGTAATTTTTACTTTGAGCGGATGGCAATGCCAAAGTCGCTTGGTGGAGCATTTGGCATGTGCAAATGGCATGTGCGGAATGCCTTGGAAATTGGCTAGCAAGTTGGGGATAAAAGTGGCTAGTGGTTGCGTGCTGGCATGTGCCAATGGCACGCACGACCACTTTGGCCAAGTTGCGGGCGCTACAACTGGGTAGCGGCTTGGAATAGAAAGTGGCTAGTGGTAACATGTTGGCATGTGCCAATGGAACGCATGGCCATTTTTTCCAAGTCGCGGGCGCTACAACTGGGTAGTGGCTAGTGGTAACATGTTGGCATGTTCCAATGGCATGTATGGCCACCTTGGCCAAGTCGCGGGTGTATGCGTGTCGTAACCACAACAAATTAATTAATATTTCACTACCTAATTAACAAGTAATATAGGGTAGTCAAGATCGATCCCACGAGGAGCACGAGATTCTAGTTGTCTTATAATGTCACAAAGGGGGGTATGTTTTAGATAAGTAAAAGAAAATAAAATAAATAAACAAAACAATTAAAAAGATAAGAGAAATCAATAAGAGAGATTAGATCAAGGAATCCTTCTTCGCTGCAAAACAATGGTTAAAGTTATGTTCTTTTCCACTTCTTATTAGTCACAAATTATCACCAACCGTAGGTATAGCAGCTAGATCAGTGCTAACCCCAAAATCCCTTATATCACCGGATACGGAAGTTCTCGACTACCGGATTCTATTCACCAAACCACCTAGTAGTAGATCACTCAAGATGTAATTTAGTTAAACGCATTAAGATTTATGAATTTATTAGGTTGATATTAGTAGTTAGACTCTTAGATCAAGGTCCACTTGCTAACGTTGTTTTCACACACAATTGCTCCACGGAATCCCTCCGCAAGGTCTTGTGTTTTCTACTTATGTAAATAGTCAAGAAACGATTACTTATCCCCTAACTTTCACTAGATTTAGATCAATTAACAAATCAATTTAGCGTGCACTATAAACGACCTATCAATCAATCATAAACATTAATATTAGTAAAAACAAGCGATAATCATATGAAAAACTTCAAAGTAGAATTGAAACAAAACTCAAACCATATGTTAAGAACTAGGAATTCATCCTCAATCAAATTAGTTACTCATATTAAAGAGTTCACACAAAGAATAAAGAAAAGAATTGTGTGTGTAGAAGTGTGCAAAGATGTGCACAAAAGTGTGTGTAAGTGTATCAATGTGTATGGAAGTGTAGAAGTGTGGAAGTGTGTATAGAAAAGTAGAGAACTTCTCTATTTATAGGCTTCAATGTTCTCCATATCTTCCAAGGAATAGAATCCCTTTCCTTTTGCACTTCAATTTCCAAATCCAAGCCTTTCTCAAATCTCCCATCTTCTCTTTCCAAATCCAAGCCCAATTCTTCATTCAATTCCAAGTCCAAATCTTCACATCCCATGAGAGAAATCCACACAAAATTCTGCAACTTTTGCTCGCCGAAAAACTGGGTTTTTGGCCGGAAATAGGCCGGAATCCGTCGCCGCCGGCCACCTGAAAATTCTCCTCCGGTCAAGGTATATTCCGTCCGTCAACCGTTATGACTAAAGGTCAAACGATTCAACCGTCAGTCAAACTGTTAGTCAGCGGGTCAAGGAAAGAGTATTTAGACATCGAGTCAGCAGTCTAACTCGGTCTTACTCAGCTGATTAACCGAGTCGGGTTAGCGAGTCACTGGGTCAGATCGGCTCATCGCCGGCACGATTCAACTCGCCGGAATAGAAATCCGGCAGAGTTCTGTTTATTTCTGGACATTCCTCAGGCCGAGTTCAGGCCGAGTCTTCACCTGTGACAAGCCTAGGCATACATCTAACTTGAGAATTCAACAACATTCTTCATACTGCAACCTACCAACAAGCCCATTTCAACCACCAACTTCATTTCTAAGCCAATACACAGCACTGCTATCTCATTTATCGCCAATGCTTTACTCCACCACTGCATCGCCACCAACAACACAATGAGCTCCAAACCCATACACTCCATATATGCAGTTTCTCATACACAACCCCATCTTCAATTCTATTCTTGGATTGCACCTGCAATCTCCTTGAGCTTCAGTTCCTGCTCCTCATTCAACTGCCAGCACCTCTAGCCATTTCAGCTGCACCAAACATCAATCCAAGAGCATCTGGGTATTCTCCTGCAGCTTAACCTCTTCATTCAATATCTTCTTATAACATTAACATCACCCTGACCACCAACAATTTCATTCTACAGCTGCAAAAACAATTCTCCATCATCTCAACTTCATACCCATTCTACCAGAACTTCATCTTCACAACACCAACACTTCTATTCTCGGATTCAGAAACCCATCTTACACAGCAAACACATATCCCATTTCATCTCAGAGTTTAACCCATACTCTAGTTCTTCAACTAGAACCTCACCACCATCTCTATTTTTCTTCGAATCAGCAACCCCAACTCTTCTTCTGAGAACTCAAATTCTTAACCAGCTCAGTAGAACAACCACCAACAATTTAGCAGAACCCATCTTCGATCTGTAATTCCAAACAAACCCTAATCTTCAATCAACCAATCTTGCTGCCGCTTCTATTAATTACACCAAACCCTAACCGATCTCTCTTCGATTCAACATTAATAACAGCACAACCTCCATCTTCTTCTTGTGATTCATCCAACATCTATTGTTCTTTAATTTCTTTTCCATCTCTGCCATTAACCTCCCCTGAATCAATAGTTAACCCTAACTGCTTCTCTATCTCGATCTTCAATTTCTCTCGGACACAAGAACAACAGCTGTTATTTGACTCTCAATTTCTGGGAATGATTTTTCGATTTAGGGTTATATGGTTTGGGGTTAAATGGTACACCCCAGATAAATACACCCCAAGTTGGTGCTCCATAATAGTTGGTTACTCTGATAAGGGCTAGCCAATGGCATCCCCTTAACATTAGCTAGTCTATTTTTAAAACTTCAAAAGGGTTGTCCCTTAACCATGACTGGACTCCAGATAGTGCTCGCCCTGTGAAATGACAATTCTGCCATTTTTGCTCAATTTTGATAATTTCTTCTTCTTTTCCTCTATGCGACTCCAGAGTACCTAATAACTCAAAAACACACGTAAAATACATAATTTACATAAAAATAGCAAAGAAAGCATAAACTACTAGATAGTAAATTAGGTGTATTCTACACCTATCAAATTCCCCCACACTTAGACTTTGCTAGTCCTCGAGCAAATCAAACTAAAACTTACAACTTCAAATCTTTCTAGCATCCCAAGCATCCTAAGAGTTATGAAGATATAGAGTTTCTGCATGCTAGTAATAAGAAGTTAGAAATACTAAAGAACATATTCTCATTCTTAAATGTTGAGTGAGAAATAACCACACCATAATGAGAGAATGCGTGTTTGAGAAACGATCAATAAGCATTTCGCCTCGACTTCTGCCTCACAAAAAGGGTTTTATGATAATTGCACTCAAAAAGACGGTTTTTTTATGGGTCTCACATGTGTACAGGTAGGAATGAAGATATAATTCCTGCAACACGTTGAATGGTGGGAAGGATAACTTCCGAAATTTTGAAAAACCCACATCTTTTAACATTTTGAAAAACCATTTTTCTAACGATCTCTAAGAAAGGAAATCAACCACTTATATCGAGGATGAGATTACTTACTTATCTTCACATCCGATTGCCAATTATGATAACACCACTCTCACGGAATCCAATAGAAACGTCTTCCGCTCCTTGTCTTCATCTTCTTGGTCTTCGGCTTTAATTATTGGTGATAAACTCTTTAGCTTCATAGATCCTTAACAATTTGTAACATTTTTCCTTAACTCCTTGTCGCTTGAAACTTCCTTATAGATTTTCCTTCCCCACGGCTTATTCAATAAATAAATAAAAACAAAACAATAATAGATATTTCTCTTGTCTCATATATATATATATATTTCTTTTCTTTTCTTTTTCATTTTTCATTTTTCATTTTTCATTTTTCATTTTTCATTTTTCATTTTTCATTTTTTTTTCAATTTTCTTTCATTTTTTTTTTAGACAAGAGAAACAAAATACAAAATAAACAAAACAAACATGGCCGTGGAAAAGTACTTTACCGCTTGATTCTTCACAACTTGTATCGTCTCGAAATCATAAACTTCAATAATTCTCACCTTTTACTTTTCTTTGCCCTTGTAAATTAGTCTTCAACTTGCATGTAAAATATGCTCATTGTATGTTTCTTTACTTGAATATGAAATTTGCTCTTTTTCTTGTTCCATTGTTGCTTGCAAACCTTGAACCTTTTCAACTTTCCTTGTAGATTTTGATGTCTCTCCTTGTTGATAATTGTGATGTTTCTATGGACCCGTTGTTGTCGAGCGAGAGAATGGTGCTAACTGCAAATCGAACTACAAGAAGGAGGCTTTCATCTATAGACGTCACCCTCATGATTGACAAAAATTAGCACTCAAGAGATCAAAATAGTGCTGAAAATTGGTGTGAAGTTGGGTAGCTCACCATTCTACCCGGAATTAACGTACGGTGACATACACTCAAAAGAAGCTCTTTAGTCAAATGGAAAAAATTCTGGTCGATGCCTCACATGATATAAAAATGGGTAGTCTCCACTAATGATTGATCAGCAACTCTAATAATGCATTCTTCTATGCTCCTAATTTGCATCACCGGCATGATTAAATCCATTATTTAACACTCTAACAAATAAGAAATCCGAACGTAGTTCCCTAACACTTCCAAGTTCAATTATGTCGGTCAGAATTCTCTATGTAATCATACCTAGAAGCATGCTAGTGACTCTAAAATCTCTAAAAGTTGAAAGATTTATGCAAAAAAAAAAAAAAAAAATTTATGCAAAAATTTATGCTTAGCCACTCCCCCACACTTAAACCTTACATTGTCCTCAATGTAATTGAATCGTCCAAGTAAAATCAAGGTGGGAAATCCTAATATGATATGGAACAAGAAAAATAAATAAACGAACATAAAAAGCAAAAGGTTAAGAAATACAAAATCTATGGGTTGCCTCCCATTAAGCGCTTGTTTTAAAGTCGACGGCCCGACTTGGCTCTAGTAAGATTCATTCCCCATATACTAACAATCGGAAAATTTGGGGATCCTTCCATGGTACTTGTTTTGCAAACAATAGCTTCATACAAATATTAGCACAAGAAAATAATAGTAAAGTTATAGCTCGATAGAAATTTCCCCCACACTTATTCTTGTCCACACCCGGAAGTGTATAAAGAACATAGAATTTGGGAATTTCCATGTATTCCTCTTGGCAAACCTGCATAGTGTTAGAATCAAGTGTTTCCAATGGTGGATATCGAGAAACAAAGTCATTCAAAAGTACTTTCGAAGCACATACATTCAAACCAATAAGAGGTAAAGGAGAAGAATCAATATGCAAAGGGTTAGACAAACCTTGCACAATTTCTTGTATTACGGAATTTTCCTCATTCTTAAAAAATTCAAGTGAATTACTTACCTCTTGCATATCGTGGTCCTCTATCAAACTTTGCAACCATTCTTCATCATTTTCTACCTTAACCAAAGTCTCGGCATCATCATAATTATTAGCAAGTTCAATTGGGTCTTCCAAAATATCATTCAATTCAGTTCCATTATCGAGCATCACCTCTTCAACATCTTCATCATCGGAATCGGGACATTCACTAAAATGATTTTCGTCGGTAAAAATTGTAAGATCTTCTTGTGAGGGTGTTACACCATTTTTAACAATAGGAAATTCACACACAATCTCCTCCTTTTGAATGGGCGAAGAATCGTTATTATGATCCGGAGTTGGAATAACTTCCTCATTGTTGCAACGCTCATACACTTCCGCGGACTCATATCTTTCCCTAAGGAATTTTTTCCAAGCACTAAATGAATCTTCCTCAAGCTCTACCTTTTGAATAGGTGATTGATCATTATTAAGATCAAGGCTCGAGTAAACTACACTAGCGTCATCAAAAGTCTCCAAAGGTTGGTCCTTTTCAACACAATCATCTTCATTATCGGAATCACCATAATAAGAATCTTCATCGGTTTCATAGCCTTTATCCCGACATCGGTTAAGTTCCATATGAATGGTCCTACTAATTTCTGCGACAAGCTCTTCCGAGTCTCCATCATCTTCCAATTTGTACAACTTTTTTGCAAGTTTCCGGACGTTCACACGCTTACCACCGTTTTCTACAATAGGTTCTCTTTCCCATGACTCTTCCTTTTGAATGGGTGAATGATCATAACTACGATCCGGAGTCGGGTAAGAAAAAGTGTTGCAAAAATTGGTTTGTGCGGTGTTTTTTCTTTCATGGTCAAGTGTTTTTCGCATGTCTTGCAAATCATTGATAATCTGCATACAACTAGAATGAATCCAATTAGAAGTAGATTTATCATACCTTGGTGCTTGACTTACATACCCATTACAAGGTTGTTGATATGCATGAGAGTACTCATAAGGCTCCGTAGGATATTGATCATAGCCAAAAGATTGGTTTTGATTATATCCTAAGGATGGTTGGAAGTTGTCATGATGTTGAGGTTGAAAATCGTATTGATTGTTGAAATATGCTTGCTCTTGTCCACCATACATGGAAAACCGGTACCTGAAAAACAATTCTCAAAAACTAAGTTAGATACTATAAAGAATCCAACAAAGCAAGAATAAAGCAAAAAGTAAAATGAAAACAACTAAAATCATCCGATGCTCCCCGGCAACGGCGCCAAAATTTGTATTCGTGTCGTAACCACAACAAATTAATTAATATTTCACTACCTAATTAACAAGTAATATAGGGTAGTCAAGATCGATCCCACGAGGAGCACGAGATTCTAGTTGTCTTATAATGTCACAAAGGGGGGTATGTTTTAGATAAGTAAAAGAAAAGAAAATAAATAAACAAAACAATTAAAAAGATAAGAGAAATCGATAAGAGAGATTAGATCAAGGAATCCTTCTTCGCTGCAAAACAATGATTAAAGTTATGTTCTTTTCCACTTCTTATTAGTCACAAATTATCACCAACCGTAGGTATAGCAGCTAGATCAGTGCTAACCCCAAAATCCCTTATATCGGATACGGAAGTTCTCGACTACCGGATTCTATTCACTAAACCACCTAGTAGTAGATCACTCAAGATGTAATTTAGTTAAACGCATTAAGATTTATGAATTTATTAGGTTTATATTAGTAGTTAGACTCTTAGATCAAGGTCCACTTGCTAACGTTGTTTTCACACACAATTGCTCCACGGAATCCCTCCGCAAGGTCTTGTGTTTTCTACTTATGTAAATAGTCAAGAAACGATTACTTATCCCCTAACTTTCACTAGATTTAGATCAATTAACAAATCAATTTAGCGTGCACTCTAAACGACCTATCAATCAATCATAAACATTAATATTAGTAAAAACAAGCGATAATCATATGAAAAACTTCAAAGTAGAATTGAAACAAAACTCAAACCATATGTTAAGAACTAGGAATTCATCCTCAATCAAATTAGTTACTCATATTAAAGAGTTCACATAAAGAATAAAGAAAAGAATTGTGTGTGTATAAGTGTGCAAAGATGTGCACAAAAGTGTGTGTAAGTGTATCAATGTGTATGGAAGTGTGGAAGTGTAGAAGTGTGGAAGTGTGTATAGAAAAGTAGAAAACTTCTCTATTTATAGGCTTCAATGTTCTCCATATCTTCCAAGGAATAGAATCCCTTTCCTTTTGCACTTCAATTTCCAAATCCAAGCCTTTCTCAAATCTCCCATCTTCTCTTTCCAAATCCAAGCCCAATTCTTCATTCAATTCCAAGTCTAACTCTTCACATCCCATGAGAGAAATCCACACAAAATTCTGCAACTTTTGCTCGCCGGAAAACTGGGTTTTTGGCCGGAAATAGGTCGGAATCCGTCGCCGCCGGCCACCTGAAAATTCTCCTCCGGTCAAAGTATATTCCGTCCGTCAACCGTTATGACTAACGGTCAAACGAGTCAACCGTCAGTCAAACTGTTAGTCAGCGGGTCAAGGAAAGAGTATTTAGACATCGAGTCAGCAGTCTAACTCGGTATTACTCAGCTGATTAACCGAGTCGGGTTAGCGAGTCACTGGGTCAGATAGGCTCATCGCCGGCACGATTCAACTCGCCGGAATAGAAATCCGGCAGAGTTCTGTTTATTTCTGGACATTCCTCAGGACGAGTTCAGGCCGAGTCTTCACTTGTGACAAGCCTAGGCATACATCTAACTTGAGAATTCAACATCATTCTTCATACTGCAACCTACCAACAAGCCCATTTCAACCACCAACTTCATTTCTAAGCCAATACACAACAATTCTATCTCATTTATCGCCAATGCTTTACTCCACCACTGCATCGCCACCAACATCACAATGAGCTCCAAACCCATTCACTCCATATCTGCAGTTTCTCATACACAACCCCATCTTCAATTCCATTCTTGGATTGCACCTGCAATCTCCTTGAGCTTCAGTTCCTGCTCCTCATTTAACTGCCAGCACCTCTAGCCATTTCAGCTGTACCAAATATCAATCCAAGAGCATCTGGGTCTTCACCTGCAGCTTAACCTCTTCATTCAATATCTTCTTATAACATTAACATCACCCTGACCACCAACAATTTCATCCTGAACCTGCAACAACACTTCTCCATCATCTCAACTTCATACCCATTCTACCAGAACTTCATCTTCACAACACCAACACTTCTATTCTCGGATTCAGAAACCCATCTTACACAACAAACACATATCCCATTTCATCTCAGAGTTTAACCCATACTCTAGTTCTTCAGCTAGAACCTCACCACCATCTCTATTTTTCTTCGAATCAGCAACCCCAACTCTTCTTATGAGAACTCAAATTCTTAACCAGCTCAGTAGAACAACCACCAACAATTTAGCAGAACCCATCTTCGATCTGTAATTCCAAACAAACCCTAATCTTCAATCAACCAATCTTGCTGCCGCTTCTATTAATTACACCAAACCCTAACCGATCTCTCTTCGATTCAACATTAATAACAGCACAACCTCCATCTTATTCTTGTGATTCATCCAACAACTATTGTTCTTTAATTTCTTTTCCATCTCTGCCATTAACCTCCCCTGAATCAATAGTTAACCCTAACTGCTTCTCTATCTCGATCTTCAATTTCTCTCGGACACAAGAACAACAGCTGTTATTTGACTCTCAATTTCTGGGAATGATTTTTCGATTTAGGGTTATATGGTTTGGGGTTAAATGGTACACCCCAGATAAATACACCCCAAGTTGGTGCTCCATAATAGTTGGTTACTCTGATAAGGGCTAGCCAATGGCATCCCCTTAACATTAGCTAGTCTGTTTTTAAAACTTCAAAAGGGTTGTCCCTTAACCATGACTAGACTCCAGATAGTGCTCGCCCTGTGAAATGACAATTCTGCCCTTTTTGCTCAATTTTGATAATTTCTTCTTCTTTTCCTATGTGCGACTCCAGAGTACCTAATAACTCAAAAACACACGTAAAATACATAATTTACAAGAAAAATAGCAAAGAAAGCATAAACTACTAGATAGTAAATTAGGTGTATTCTACACCTATCAACGGGCGCTACAATTGGGTAGCTTGGAATAAAAAGTGGCTAGTGGTAACGTGTTGGCATGTGCCAATGGCACGCACGGCCACTTTGTCCAAGTCGCGGGCGCTATAATTGGGTAGCGGCTTGGAATAGAAAGTGGCTAGTGGTAACGTGTTGGCATGTGCCAATGGCACGCACGGCCACTTTGGCCAAGTCGCGGGCGCTATAATTGGTTAGCGGCTTGGAATAGAAAGTGGCTAGTGGTAACGTGTTGGCATGTGCCAATGGCACGCATGGCCACTTTGACCAAGTTGCGGGCGCTACAACTTGGTAGCGGCTTGGAATAGAAAGTGGCTAGTGGTAACGTGTTGGCATGTGCCAATGGCACGCACAACCACTTTGGCCAAGTTGCGGGCGCTACAATTGGGTAGCGGCTTGAAATAGAAAGTGGCTAGTGGTAACGTGTTGGCATGTGCCAATGGCACGCACGGCCACTTTGGCCAAGTTGCGGGCGCTACAACTGGGTAGCGGCTTGGAATAGAAAGTGGCTAGTGGTAAGGTGTTGGCATGTGCCAATGGCACGCACGACCACTTTGGCCAAGTTGCGGGCGCTAGCTCAGCATAGCGGCTTGAAAATAGAAATTGGCTAGTGATGCGTGTTGGCATGTACCAATGGCACGCATGGCCAAGTTGACCTAGTTGCACGGTTTGCAAGCCTAGGGCGCTATTTTTGGCATGTGCCAAATGGTATAGCGGCTTAGTTTGGAATGGTTTCCTGTGAGTGCAGTATTTGGTTTGGTTTTGGCGTTGTTTCCATGGTGCACAGTATGCAACTTGGTTTTGGCGTCATTGCCATGGTGCGCAGTATGCGTCTTGGTTTTGGCATCATTGCCATGGTGCGCAGTATGCGGCTTTAGTTTTGGCGTCGTTGCCATGGTGCGCAGTATGCGGCTTGGTTTTGGCGTCGTTGCCATGGTGCGCAGTATGCGGCTTTGGTTTTGGCGTCGTTGCCATGGTGCGCAGTATGCGGCTTGGTTTTGGCGTCGTTGCCATGGTGCGCAGTATGCGGCTTGGTTTTGGAATTAGGGTTTTGTGTCGAAAACCCTAATATGGTATTTTTGAAAGAATACCCCCCATTAATTATTAACATCTGAATTAAATGCTCGTAGTTAATGTGTTGCTGGTAACACTAGGTCATGGGGTTTTATGATTTTACCCCTTATCTAAAGTCCACCATCGACATTAAGTCCCCTGCTTAGATCGGAACAAGAGCTTTGTTGCGAGGTAAGCATAAGATGGTGCCAAGACAAGATCTGAAAGAGAAACGGGAGATTTATCTAACCTTTTCCTGAGATGCGGACTGGATTCGGAATCCTCATCCTTGGCAGTTTTGCATGGAGCGGGAGATTGGCACAATTTGGCAGAAATGGACAGCTGGGAAGAATTAAGATGCTGGCGCGAGTTGAGAAACTGAGCGTACGCTGGCTGGTGGGGCCGGTGGGAGACGGACGTGATAGCTGGTGTGACTTGGGCAGCATTGACAGGTCGGCGCGATTGGTGGGACCGGCACAAAATGAGAATGCTATCTTGGGCGGTACTTGCGCAAGGTTGAAAGGTTGTCATGGTGGGATCGGTACAAAAGGGAGCGTGCTTGGGAGGTATTGGCGCCGTTGATGGGGCTTGAGCAGCCGTTGGGAAGCTGGGAGCACTCGTGGGCCCAAACTTCCTTTACACGCGCGACTTTGGGAGAAAAGGAATCCCTCCCTATTGTGGAAACCGCTCGCATATATATACATGAAGTCCTTTCTTTTATTTTGCGCATTGTTCCTTCCTTCTTCCTTGGTAGCGGTAAAGTGATAAAGGAGAAACCGGCTACCCAGGTGTGTCTTCTAATACTTCTCTTGTTTCCCTTTATAGGTGCAAACCCTAGCAGTAGGTGCTTTTTCTTTTATAAATCTTGCGTTGATATCGTGCATATGATCGGTTGGCGTGCTTCTTGTAGAGAATATTGTATACATATGATTTGATTCCATAGAAAATACTGCATAAATGATTTCGAACCCGTAGAGAATGTTGCGCGCATAATTTTGAACCCGAAGAAAGATTCCGTATATGTTTTTGAACCCGAAAAATATACTGCGCATGTAATTTCGAACCTGAAGTAGGATACTATATATGCACTTGAACCCGAGAAATATATTGCACATGAATCCCGAAAAAATACTGTATGCGTGCTTCATATGAACCCGAAAGAATTACTGTATACGAATCCCGAAGAAGAATACTGTATATGTGCTTCATATGAACCCGAAAGAATTACTATATACGAATCCCAAAGAAGAATATTGTATATGTGCTTCATATGAACCCGAAAGAATTACTGTATGTGAATCCCGAAGAAGAATACTGTATATGCTCTTCATATGAACTCGAAAGAATTATTATATATGAATCCCGGAGAAGAATACTGTATATGCTCTTGAACCCAGAAAATATATTGCGCATATAATTTTGAACCTGAAGTAGGATACTGCATATGTATTACGAAACCATAGAAAATATTATTCTCCCATGTGTCAGGGATTTTTCTTCTTGTCGAGCGCAGTTATGTGTTTGGGAGATCATTTCATAATTTCCCTGTTTTGTTTTGTGCAGATATCTTGTTGCTAAGCGAGAAAAACCAACAAGATGTTACCTGAACAAGGCTCCGTTTCGTCGAAAGATGTTTATAGTTCGAAACCAAACATAGATGATGAGTTCTTTACCAAACCCTTTGCTCCTGCTCGGATAAATCATCCAGATTTCGTGCCAATTTTAATGACTGGTGGTGAAGATGAAAAGAAAACCCGTTCGGTCCGGCCGGAGCACATCATACGGCTTTGTCTGCATAAAAGATTGTACGCATCTTCCAGTATCGACTTCAGAACGTGCCAAATACCATTGTGTTCCTTTGATGTGTGGGTTGAGTTTATGGTAAGTAAGGAGCATATAAATTCCAACTTGACTCGAGCACAGATCATTGATGCTGTCAGAGCTTCAGTAAGTCTCCAGGTTAGGAAAGATGTCCCGGGTTTGGTTGCTTTCCTCTCTAGGTGGTGTTCGGACACTCACACAATTATCTGTATACGGGGTGAAATAGCTTTCACCTTGGAGAGTGTGGCTCTCTTGCTGAATCTTCCGGTAACCGGGAGTCTTAATGTCCAATTATCAGAAGATGAGAAGAAGATGCGAGATGACCTTGCTACTAAGTTGGGAGACTTTGCCCGAAGATATTCTTCTGCGAAGTCGAGAAATCCTGCCCGGAAAGAAGACGAAAGGTGCCTTTACAGCTGGTGGATATCTCAGTGGTTTCCGGAAAAGTTGGAGGCTAAACAGAAAAGCAGGGATCTCCACGTTGCAGCATTTTTGGCTCTCTGGTTGTCTAGAGACATTTTTGATGATGGCTCTGGAAGGAAGGAGATAAGACTGGGGCTGTTTCCGATTGCCGTGAAATTGGCGAAGGGTGAAGTTCTACCCATTGGAAAGCTATTCCTCGGCTCCTTGTTTGTGCATCTGGATTACTTAGTCACGAATATGCAAGTTTCGAATGGTCTTATGAAAGTAGTCTCGTATGTGCACATCGTTTTTCTGCAAGCGTGGTTGTGGGAGAATTTTGAAAAGTATGCCCCAAATCCGTTTCCTACGATTCCCACGATTTGGGGTGGTTCTCGAATTCTTCGATGGGTGAATAGGCGCTTAAGAGTGGGCGTGAGCCTGGTTAGTCTTCTTCATAAGTTGTACGAGATCAACTTTCGCCCATGGGAGCCGGTTCACAAGTCTGTGACTCAAATTGATACTTTTGCTTTTGCTCCGGATGTGATCTTGTCTTCGGATGACGACTTGATTATTGGTGAAAACTTGTTTATGCAAAGCTGCATTCCAGGTTATATACCGGCTTTCTTTAGGGTTTTTTTTCGGATGGATGCTTACAATATTGATCGTGCCGCTCGTCACATGGGTTTCGATCAAGGGGTGCCTCTTGCTCGCCAGCTGGTGCTTCATGAGGATTCATTGCGTGCTGCCTTCGATGCTAGAGCCCTGGAGTCAGGAATTCGTCTTCTTTTCTTTCAATCGAAAATATCTCCCTCGAAGACTTCTAGTTACAACGAGTTCTGGTGCCGTGAGTGTCTTATGATTCACAAGTTTATGTATGACGCGGTGGATAATGTTCGTGGTAAGCCTTCCCAAGAAGTTTTGAAGAAGTTCCCAATGTTGAGAGATTTCAAGCAAAAGTCGTCTGGCAATTTTGAAAGTCCCCAAGTGAAAGACAAGAGGACGATAAACCGTGCTGGTGGGTTTCAGACGGCTTCAAAGGATCCTCCTGCAGACCTTGTGTCTTTCAGTTCTTCAAATAACCAGGTATGTGTCGCCTCTTTGCTGGTTTGTTTTCCAAATGTGTGAATTTCTGCTGAAGGTATGTGTCTCGTTTCTTCAGGGCTTTGGTAGTGTTAATGCTTTTGCTGCCCTTGCTCGCTGTCAGGAGACAGTAAATCCTTTGAGTAATTCTGGCGGTATCGAACCTTCTCGCAACGGTGATGCGCCAGAGAAAGAAGAGAGTTCAGAAGGTGAAGGTGATTCTTCCGATAGCAGCGCTGGATCCCTTCCGGAAAGTGGCTCGGTAGGTTTCGCGTCTCTTTTTCTTCCTCCTCTCATTGAAAACGTCTAACTCAAATCTTGCAGGAGGAATCTGACTCAGGAGACGGATTTGAGGTGGAGGCACTCTTGCCATTGGTGACAACAACCGTCAGTGATGACCTGGAGATGGAAGTTGACAATCCGCCTGTAGTGACTGTTACCGCTGATGATGGCTTGGGGATGGAAGTTGATCAATCACAAAGCATGAACGCAATTCGACCGGGAAATAATTCTCTGATTGCAGGCGCATATGCGGAATGGAACCCTTCACATATTGCAGATCTGGTTGCAGGCGCCATTTTCGATCCTCCGTACTTGGTTCCTTACCCAGGTCACGTGTTGGTCGACGGTTTCAGCGTGCTGGCCAAATATGAGGCGTTGTATACCAAAATCAGGAAGAAGTATGGACACATGGCTACGACCAGGAAGATCACTAGTCGTATTGCGTTGGTTAAACGTGTGGAAGAAGCTTTATCTTCTATTGAGGACATGTGCGGGGTGACTGGCCACACCATTTCTGAAGACGTCATTGCTAACTAGGAGCATCACCGCGATGTGTGTGTGGAGAAGGAATTCAATGCTTCGTGGTTCGTCGAAAATCTTGCTGAGATTCGAAAATTAAAGGATATAGTAATCCAAATCCCTTATGCGGAGGAGATCACACGGCAAGAAGCGGAAGCTGAGGAGTTATCCAAGGTGTTGGCTATGAAGAGAGCGGCTATTAAAGATGCGAAGGACCGTCTTGCTAAGAAGAGTAAACCGTTGCTGGACAACTTCCCTTAAATATTTCTCCTTTAGATTCCCTTTTGTTTATTTCGAGGAACACATTGGGTGCTTGATTTCGGAGTCTGGCTGATTTTGGTAGTTGGTTGATATTTTTTGAGATGTTGGATTATTTTTTGGGATGAATGGTTTCAATATATAACTTTGATTATGCCTTGCGAAGGGAATATTGTTTTTATGAAAGTGTGTGCTAGCAATAACACAAAAAGTAATGGTATGATGGTTTTACTGAGAACCCAAAAACAGATCAGATATCTTGCCGGGATAGACTTACTTGTTGTATGGATCTTTCGTCGCAAATATGCCTATTCTCGTATAAGAAGTGGTTTTGCCGGTGACTTTTCCAGTAAGTCCCCAGTTTCTGGTAACAGTTTCGTCGAAAAAGCCGCCAGCCAGTCCTCAAATCGGAGTCCCAAGTTTCTCGTGTAGTTTTTACGGCTGGCAACTGGGTTGTGTGGTAGTTGAGTCGCAGATCTCCAAACCGATTGGCTGCTTTTGCTGTTGGTGCTTGTATCGAGACGCGAGATCGATTTTTAGGAGTAGATATTGTAACCGAGAGATTGAAACTCCCGCTGTGGTCGCCAATTGTTTATGGGAGAAAATCGCCTCTGCCGAATTTGGCAAATTCGATGGTGGAGAGACTGGTTTAAACCCTTAAACAAATGTGCTGCACGTGATCACTTTTGATTCGAGATATCAATTTGTACAACTCTGGCCTAAACCAAGAAGATGTCCATTCCAGATTTGCTTCGGTCACAAAGTGGAGGAGAAGGGTTGATTTGGGGAGGATAGCGAAGAAGGGTGATGAGACCAGAGAGTTCTAGCTAGGTATTATCTCGACTTGTATCAGAAGTGTAGAAGCTTGCGGAAGCTTGCTAGTGATGGAAGCTTTTGAGAGAGCTTACAAAGTGGCTATCTGATAGTATTGTATCTTGCCTTCCCAAGACTTGTGTCTTTTGGCAAAATAGGTGAAACCTATTTATACAAATGAGATTGAACGTACCCTGGCCTCATTAAGGAATTGAGTAAATGTTCCAATTAAACAGAGGAGGTGGAAGCCGTTGGCTTTATGGTGAAAAACGTTTTCACCAAAAATTTCCTTATTTAATTGACCGTATTCATTCTTTGCACGCCTTGCTTTATTGCGAGCGTAGTGTACGCTGCACGCTGTGACCGCCAAACCAAAACCCCAAGAAAGCATCCCCCAGTTTATGTTGATGTCTCGAGAGTGGGCGCAAGTGGCAATGCCAAAGTTGCTAGTGAAGCGTTGCGGCATGTGCCAATGGCAAGTGCGGGATATCTCGACCGCAAGTTGTACTTTGAGCTCAGATGGCAATGACAAAGTCTCTTGGTGGAGCATTTGTCATGTGCGGAACGCCTTGGTCGCGATTTGTACTTTGAGCGCGGATGGCAATGCCAAAGTCGCTTGGTGGAGCATTTGGCATGTGCGGAATGCCTTGGAAATTGTCTAGCAAGTTGGGGATAAAAGTGGCTAGTGGTTGCGTGTTGGCATGTGCCAATGGCACGCACGGTCACTTTGGCCAAGTTGCGGGCGCTACAACTGGGTAGCGGCTTGGAATAGAAAGTGGCTAGTGGTAACGTGTTGGCATGTTTCAATGGCACTCACAGCCATTTTGGCCTAGTAGCGGGAGCTACAACTGGGTAGCGGCTTGAAATAGAAAGTGGCTAGTGGTAACGTGTTGGCATGTACCAATGGCACGTATGGCCACCTTGTCCAAGTCGCGGGCGCCATAATTGGGTAGCGGCTTGGAATAGAAAGTGGCTAGTGGTAACGTGTTGGCATGTGCCAATGGCACGCACGGCCACTTTGGCCAAGTCGCGGGCGCTATAATTGGGTAGCGGCTTGGAATAGAAAGTGGCTAGTGGTAACGTGTTGGCATGTGCCAATGGCACGCACGTCCACTTTGGCCAAGTTGCAGGCGCTAAAATTGGGTAGCGGCTTCGAATAGAAAGTGGCTAGTGGTAATGTGTTGGCATGTGCCAATGGCACGCACGACCACTTTGGCCAAGTTGCGGGCGCTACAATTGGGTAGCGGCTTGAAATAGAAAGTGGCTAGTGGTAACGTGTTGGCATGTTCCAATGGCACGCACGGCCACTTTGGCCAAGTTGCGAGCGCTACAACTGGGTAGCGGCTTGGAATAGAAAGTGGTAACGTGTTGGCATGTGCCAATGGCACGCACGGCCACTTTGGCCAAGTTGCGGGCGCTACAATTGGGTAGCGGCTTGGAATAGAAAGTGTCTAGTGGTAACGTGTTGGCATGTGCCAATGGAACGCACGGCCACTTTGGCCAAGTTGCGGGCGCTACAATTGGGTAGCGGCTTGGAATAGAAAGTGGCTAGTGGTAATGTGTTGGCTTGTGCCAATGGCACGCGCGACCACTTTGGCCAAGTTGCGGGCGCTAGCTGAGCATAGAGGCTTGAAAATAGAAATTGGCTAGTGATGCGTGTTGGCATGTGCCAAGGGCACGCATGGCCAAGTTGACCTAGTTGCACGGTTTGCAAGCCTAGGGTGCAATTTTTGGCATGTGCCAAATGGTATAGCGGCTTAGTTTGGCATGGTTTCCTGTGAGTGCAGTATGTGGTTTGGTTTTGGAATCCTTGCCATGGTGCGCAGTATGCGACTTGGTTTTGGCGTCGTTGCCATAGTGCGCAGTATGCGGCTTGGTTTTGGCATTGTTGCCATGGTGCGCAGTATGCGGATTTGGTTTTGGCGTCGTTGCCATGGTGCGTAGTATGCGGCTTGGTTTTGGCGTCGTTGCCATGGTGCGCAGTATGCGGCTTGGTTTTGGCGTCGTTGCCATGGTGCGCAGTATGCGGCTTGGTTTTGGAATTAGGGTTCTGTGTCGAAAACCATAATATGGTATTTTTGAAAGAATACCCCCCATTAATTATTAACATCTGAATTAAATGCTCGTAGTTAATGTGTTGCTGGTAACACTAGGTCATGGGATTTTACGATTTTACCCCTTATCTAAAACCCACCATCGACAACTCCATACCTTAGCTTTTAATTTTAGAGTTTTTGAAAACTTCAATCGGTGTATCTATTTAATCATATTCAGTCCTTTGTTCTCCATCCTAGCTTGCTAGAAAAATCTAACATTACTATGCCAGAGTTGGATGAACTCACAAGTATTATTGTCACTGTCGAGTAACTGCTCTTTTCTTAAGTTAGTTATACTCCCTTTTCTATTAAAAAATAATATAAGTCATGCACATATATTATTATTTTTTAGAAAAAAGAGGTTTCCCTCATATCATAGATAAATATGATCCATTTCCTCCTTGAAAGGAGTTACAGATTTCAGTTACAAATTCATTCTAGCTTTGAATGTTCAAATAGATCAGTAAAGCATTTAGATAAGAGTCTTTCCAAGTGTGCTATATGACATACTTGTTACAAAAAATAGATAAGTTTGCAACACAGATTACATTAAATCCCCTCACTAATATGAAGTCCACTGCTAAAAAGTTCATCTCAAACTTAGTTTTATTTCCAAAGTCCGCGCTTATCTTGTTTCTTTTTTCCCTTGCCGTTGCATACTTCCCAATCAGCAGCAGTAGAATAGGTTCAAAATTGCTTCTAAATGAGATAGAGTGTCCACTCCATTCCGTCGCCCAAAGAAAAGCCGCTTCAGCCCTCTAATCTCAAGTTGTTCCCAAGTAGTTCAGTTTACATTAAGTCCTCTGGCTTCTCTAATTGTACATGTGTAGTCACAAAGGGTTAGTCCAATTCCCGCCTTTGCTTCAGAATCCCTCATTGATAAAACAATGTTCATTTTTAATGTCATCGAAGTAGTTCCTTCCATTGTTTGTTGAGTTGTTATTTTCAGATTATCATCATCCAGACGAGTATAGTAAAGAGAGTGCATTATTTTGTAACTCGAATTGTTTACAGTCATATAATTGTTTATATACTTGGCAATGTTATCAGCTGTTTTTACACTGTTTTGAGTCTCTTTTCTGAAAGTAATATTGCACATAGCTTTCCAAATGAACCAAATGATTACACTACATAAAACTTGCCATTTGACCCCGTATTTGTCTCTATCTTGTCGCCAAACAATCATCAAGCCACTCATGGAAGGTTATTGTACCATTTGTGACAAAATGTTTATCTAAATTAAAATGCATCCACACTTGAGTTGCATAGTTGCATTCTAGAAATAAATGAGTTAGAGATTCATTGCCTTCATTACATGGTTTACATGTTGTATTAATATGAGGAAGGATGGATGCAATCCTCGTATTGGTTGGTAATATGGAATGGGCTGCCCTCCATATAAAATGCTTGAAAGATGGTGTGATATCCATCCCCCAAATTTTTCTCCAGTTATCATTTGTGTTACCAGCATAGTTGATCTTCTTATATAAAGACTTTACAGTAAAATAGCCTTTCTCATTTAAGGACCAGTGAGGTTTGTCTTCATCATCTGTTCCTTTAATGATTATGTTTTTTATAACTTCAATAGTCTGATCATCAAAACAAGTTGTAAGTTTGTTTAAATCCCATGAATTTTCATTTGTAATCAATTGGCAAACTTTTGAAGGATCATCAATTAGATTACAAGGTTTCTGAATAGGGTGTGTTGTATCTGGGATCCAAATGTCATCCCAAATATCCACTTTTTCCCCATTACCGATTTCCCAAAAGCAATATTTTTTTTATTTGGTTTATGCCTGCTAACAGGCCCTTCCAAATCCAGCTGTCTTTGTTTTTTGCAATAGTATAATGTGTAGGACATCACAGTTGGGAAAGTATTTAGCCTTTAGAATGGAGGCACAAAGAGAGTCAGGATACTCCTTAAGTCTCCACCCCATTTTAGCTATTATTGCCAAGTTAAAGTTTTTCATATCTTTTATCCCTAAGTCCCCTTCATCTAGATCTTTACACATAATTTCCCAACTTTTAAGATAAACCCCCTTTTTACCTTCTTTGTTTAAACCTTTTTCATTTTTCTCCCACCAATAATCTCTCTGAATTTTTGTTATTTTGTTGCAAATATTCACCGGAATTTTGAAACAATTCATTTGGTAAACATAAAGAGAAGTTGTGACATTTTTTATCATGACATTTTTTATCATGCATTATTGTGCTATGATTCTTTCCAAGTAAGCATTCTATTAGTCATTTTTTCAACTAGAGGTTCAAAGCATGCTATTTTAGATCTGTTGGTAAATAATAGCGAGCCTAGGTATTTGTCCGTTACGGGAATAACGAAAACTCCTAATATTTGTTTTACTATGTACCTAATATGAGTTTCAGTTTAGTGCTAAAAAAGACCCCTGATTTTGTGAGATTTATCAGTTGAACAGAGGCATCACCAAAGTCTATGAGCAATTTCCTTTAATGAAGCATTCATTTCTTTTGAAAGATTCCCAGTATCAAAGAAAGATTGAATCATGTTATTTAAGTCAGGGCCCACAGTTTCCCATTTTTGTTGGAAAAAACTTGGTGGAAAACCATCCGGCCCTGGACTTTTGTCCGGTTTCATAGAAAAAAAAGTTTTCCTAATTTCAGCTTCAGCAGGAGTACTGCACAACATATCGTTATCTAACTGATTGATGGAGGAGGGTATTAAGTTTATCATATCTTGGTCTATATCAGGGTTGACATTAGTTGCAATTTTGCAAAAATGGTCAGCAATACAGTCAGTTATCTCTTTTCCGGAGTTCAACCACTCATTCTTTTCATTTTGTAGGGTTTCAATTATATTTCTTCTAAAACGTTTTTTTAGCCTTATTATGAAAATACTTAGTGTTTTTGTCTCCTAGGGCTATATTATGATCTCTACTTTTATCCTTCCAGAATTTTTCTCTAATAGCATACCAGGTTGCAAGCTCTTTCCTGAGTTCTATGATTTCAGTAGTCTTGTTTGGACAGTTTCTTTTTTATATGTTCTTTCAAGATTTCTCTTTATGTTTTCAATATTTTTGTGAATGTCTCCAAAACTGTTTCTGTTCCAAAGTCTTAATATATGCTTGACATTTGTTAATTTCTTATTCACTTTGAAGCTTGGGGATCCTTTAACATGAGCATTCCAACTTTCATGTATTATAGGCTTACATTCAATATGCTTTAGCCATTCTCCAAAATATTTAAATGGCTTAGGCCTATCTGAAAAACGGGGGTCTAACAACACCACCCAATATTTCGATTAACAATCTGTATGGACAACTTCGAGTTGTTTTCTAGAGAATCAACTAGACAGTTAGACTCAATCAATAGAAAATACTCAAGGAGTTATTATCTCAATCTCTCGATTTGATTTACTCAAGCAAATATGATTTGCGAGTCTAATCAAAGAGAGATAACTTTGATGATACCAAAGACCAATATCCAAGTGTCAATCAATTTAAATCAACAACCAAAAAGGTCAGATATTCTAATTGATTGAACAACGCACAACTTGTATTATTTTTAATTATATAAAAATATAATGCGGAAAATAAATAATACAGACACCGGAAATTTTGTTAACGAGGAAACCACAAATGCAGAAAAACCCCGGGACCTAGTCCAGATTAAACATACACTGTATTAAGCCGCTACAGACACTAGCCCACTCCAAATTAACTTCGGTCTGGACTGTAGTTGAACCCCAACCAATCTCACACTGATCCAAGGTACAATTATGCTCCTCTGATACCAGCAGGATACTGCGCACTTAATTCCCTTAGCTGATCTCACCCACAACCAAGAGTTGCTACGACCCAAAGTCGAAGACTTTAATAAACAAATTTGTCTCACATAGAAAAGTCTACAGGTAATAGATAAATTCGTCTCCCACGAATAAACCTACAAGTTTTGTTCCGTATTTTAATAAATCAAGGTGAACAGGAACCAATCGATAAAACCAGACTTATATTCCCGAAGAACAACTCAGTTTCATCAATCACCTCACAATAAACTTAATCGACGCAACGAAGAAGATTATTGAGGAATCACAAACAATGAGACGAAGATGTTTGTGACTACTTTTATCTTGCCTATCGGAGATAGAAATCTCAAGCCAATTATTACAATTGTACTCGTATGATAGAAACAACAAGATCAGATCACACAACTACAAGAAAAGTAGTATCGGTTTGGCTACACAATCCCAATGAAGTCTTTAAGTCGTTAACCTGGGTTTAGAAGAAGAAAACCAAAGGTTAAAGGAGAATTGACTCTAGCTTTAGCAAACTAGTATCACAGAGAATGTGTGGGGATTAGGTTTCCCAGTTGCTAGAGTTCTTCCTTATATAGTCTTTCAAATCAGGGTTTGCAATCAATGTTAGCTTACTAACAAAACATTCAATATTCACCGTTAGATGAAAACCTGATTAAATACAAGCAAATATCTCTCAACCGTTAGATCAAAAACTTAGCTTGCCATACACACATGTACTTGACGTTTTGGGTTTGTGTAACCGTACCCAAACGTGTACAAAGGTTAATTCAATATTAGTCAACCAAATGGTTAGCCAAATGATAATTTTCATATCAACCATATTCTTCTTCACCATAACTAGTCCAAATAACTCAAATGAACTAGTTAGAGAGTTTTTCAATTGCTATGAGATCTCATGTACTACACAAGACACAATTGAATAAAAAACGATGTGATTCACTCGAATTATTTCATGAACTATAAAGCCACGATTTGCAAAAGAATTCCTTAGTAATTTAAGATAAGTTCACGAACAACGTTTTCAGACATAACCTTCTTGAGTTCGCGGACTCAAGCTAACCGGTTGAAGTTAATAAAATCTAGCAGAATTTCTCAGGTCAAGAACTTCCGTCAGTTCGCAGACTGCACCTGAGCTTCAACTTCAGCAGATATTCTCGGGTTCGAGAACTTACGCCAGTTCGCGGACTGGGCTCACAGACTGAGTTCGCGGACTGAGTTGGATGCTCATGTTCCGGTTCTATTTGATCAAAAAAGTTCGCAAACTTCGGTTCAAGTGCCAAGGACTTATACATATATGTGTTGCCACAATAATGTTTATATCCCACAATGTTTATATAGTCTAAACTCTCATTTCAATCATTGAAACATTCTCAGAGGGCGTTATATAGTTGTTATTCACAAACTATTTTTCGTCAGAGCGATTTCCAAAGTGATTGAAACATAACATGACTTTCGTCACTAGGAAAAGATGAACTTGGCTAAAGCGAAAGCTTTACCAACGCACATTTTGAGAAATAAATAATCGAGATATACTCATCTCGAAATGTCACATGTGCATATTCTTAGTCTATATAGTAAAACGACTTTTGTCTCAAGATAGGAGATAGAGTAGATAGACTTTTGAGTGATAGATAAGTTCAAGTCTCCACATACCTTTTAGTCAATGAAGATCCACTGGTTCCTTGAGTAGTCCTTCGTCTTATATGATGATCGCCATGGAGTTCTTGAGCTCAACTACACTTTCTATCCTAGTCCGAGACCTTAGCTATAGTAGACTAGAAATCAAGACTTTATAGTTTTGATCACTAAGATTGACAAACATGCTTGAGATAGCAATGCATGCGAGTTTGACCGAGCAGTGCTCTAACAATCTCCCCCTTTGTAAATTTTAGTGGCAAAACTATTAATACATATGGAATACAAGAATTATATAAATAAACTTTGTAGCTCATATTCTACATGCCTAATCTTCAACAATACTCGAAATCTTCGTCACTTCCAAGTAGTCCAATGGTCCCAAAGGTTGTAAGTTTAGCATCATCGTTGTTGAAAATCCGTAGCTATAACAATGAGAAAAGCATAAATTCTCAATCATTGTTATACAGTGTCATAGTATTATTACACAGCGTCAAAGTCCAATTGCATCACAACTTCAACAACAATACTATGGTGATACTTCACTCCCCCTTAGTCAATACTCCATCTCACATGGAAATCACTCCCCCTTACATAATGATCCGAAAACCATATGTATTTGTAGTGTGAACTACAATTAATTTTCCCCCTTTTTGTCAATAAAATTGGCAAAGGTACAAGAACGGGATCCTAATGAAATTTCTGTAAGAGACATTTCATGACCAAATGTAAATGTTCTATCATCTTGTTTAGATGCAATCATAAAGCCGAGGCTAAATGCATTCATCAAGGTGTTTATAAAGATACAAGATAACCCCTAAAAAATTCCACAGCCGCACTCCCCACAAAGATTTGGAAATTAAGCGCAATTTCAAAAGAACTCTCCCCCATAAGATGTCATTCCCAAGGGAACAACAAAAGCGACCTTATTTTCAAGAGAAAAGAAGGATTTCTTTAGACTCAACAAATTACATACAAGTATGAATTCGGAATCCAAAATATTCAATCATATTTACCAAAGCGAACCAAGATTAGTTTGACTAAATATGCTCAACACAAGTAAACTCATGGAGACTTAATACATCGATTAGATTATTCACAAGAGAACCCATAAATACTCTAACTGGATTGCACAATTAAACTAATCACAAAGTAATCAATTCAATTGTCCACACTCGACATGATAAAAATCTATGGAGTGCTAACTAAATAATCACACTAGATGATTGATTTAGTTCATTTGGGCTCAACATAATAGATTATGAAACCCCCCGACTAAGATTATCATAGAAAATGACAACCTTAACCGTCCATGTACTCAACATGAGAGAACTCACGGAATACAAACTAAATAACCACACAAGTTGATTAATTTAGTTCTTAATGCTCAACATATTGCATCTTTATGGAACAACCAACCATGCCAATAAGAAATCGACTTAGTCGTATAGTGCTCAACACAAGATACAAGATGGAACCTTCACGGTAATACATAATAATATGGAACAATTAAGCTCTAAACCGTGGATTACAAAACAAGGACCTATTCCATTTTCCATCACAAAGTGACGTAATAGACTTTATCCTTGAATCACAAAAGATTTTAACCTATCTTACATCAAATATTGACAATATAGGCTTAACTTTTGTGTTTTTCCAAAAGTCCATTAATTCCTTTATCAATATTTGCATACCAGTATGTGAACGACTTTACTTTTGACAAAATATGGGACAACCAAGTTCACGGACGTAAACACACATATCCCATCAAAATATTGCAATATATAAAACCATAAAGATTAATACTGCAACCATCATCTTCCAAACAAGTTTAGAACTAAAACCAATAAATCTAAAAACAAGAAGATGAAATCATTGGATATAGCTATGTGTAATCACAATTATGGCTATTCCAAAACACTAGTTATTCTTCTAAATAAAACAGAAAAACATAAAAGATTTACTAGATTTACAAAATCAAAAACAAGATAAACAAAACCTCCATGCCACAGAGGACTAAAGTTAAATAGACAGTTCAGGACCTAGTTGAGTCTTAAGGTCTTGGAGCTTGTGAATCGCAACATCCTCTGCACCTTTGAAGAGGATATCCTTATTGGGAAGATCTCTAACACGGGTTTTCATGAGGGCAAGGTCAGACTTAACCTTTTTCAACTCAGTTCTTACCACATCAAGACTCTTCATTGTATCAACAAGTTGCTGCTTTGCTTTCTCAAATTCCTTCAGGAAGTGAAGAACTACATCTTATGAAATCTCTTCAATCTCCTCTATGTCAGAAAGTGACTCAGAGGAATGAGGAAGGAAACCTTCATTATCAACAAGAGTTTCCTTTTCTTTATCGAGTTTGCAATATACCGCCTTATCAATGACATCTTTAGGAAAATTCAATAAGAAGGAAGAAGAAGCCATTGTTAAAAAGAAACCTAGAGTAATAAGAATAAATCAATGGGATAGGTATATAAAGAAAGACTCGAGAGATTTAAGGTTTACGGTTTTAAAGGATAACCCGAAACCGTACGTGTACCCGTAAGATGTTTTTTTACAAAACTCTGTATGGAAAAGGAGAAAACACTTTTACTTTTCAAAGTTAAGTTTAGACAAGGAACATCAAAAAAAATAAAAATACTCACGAACCAGTGTTTGACCAATTATCCTTCTAAAAACGATAAGAGATTAGCTAGATAATTAGAGTCACTTAGTTACAGAGTATACCTATTCAAGTCTCTCACAACTAGGATTTTTGCATGTGAGATATTCAACCTTGTGATTACTTTACACAAGTATGAGCCTTTATCTCATCAAATGAATGTTTTTCCTTTTTATCCTTCTGTCTTTGATCCGTGTTCTTTCTAAAGAGACGAGCCACTGCTTGATTAGCATACCTATCATAAGGACTAAATCTAGGACCTCCTGCAATTGAATTAAGTGGATTAGATGGATGAGACTCCATGTTCTTGATTTAGATTTATCAGAAACATCCTTATAAGTACGGGAAATGCCTTTGTTAGCAACACAAGAATTTATGCCAGAATTCTCTTGAGTCCTGTACTGATTTCTAAAGTAGAGATTATTCTTATAAGGTTTCTGATTTCTTGTGGGCATACGATTCACTGCTTTAATCAACTAACTTTTTGTTCCATTGACAGTGAATATAAGAAAATTATGAAGCTTAGAAATTTGTTTCCTTCTTGCAAAACAATGAATAGCATAGTGATTCTGTTTCCCACAAAATGTACAGGTTCGTGGATGTGAAGCAATAACTGGCACCTGCTTAAACTTCATACCCATACCAGAAGATTGAAAGTTTTGTAACCTTTTTTTGTCACAATCTTCTTTCGGAGAACATCTCTTCGTATATGGTAATTCCTGAGAATTAGTCACAGAAGAATTTCTCCTTAGGACAGAGTTTTCCTCTTCCAAGGATTTATAATGTTCATGGGATATAGTAAGAGATGCACAAAGTTTCTATTTTTCAACACGAAGTCTGTTGAGATCTGATGAATGAGTCTCGAGCAAACATTTTTCTCTAATTGAGTCCTCTTTAACAACTTCCTCAAGAGTACTAATCTTTTCATGTTATAGAGTAGTTTCTTGTAAAAGTTTCTCAATGTTCTTAGAGAAGGACTTTATGATATTATAGAGATCACGTTCTCGATTAAGAGACTTTTCAAATTCATCAATGAGATGGTCATGATCATTAAAATCAATGTTTTCAGCTGTATGTTTTGAAATTCTGGTGAGTTCCTTTTTAGCTTCTGCCACGGTGTCACATGCCTCATGAGAGGAAGAAATGTCATTATCACATTGAACATTCTTTTTGCCTCGGGATTCGAAAGAATCAACTAAGGAATAATCCTTTGAGGTGTTTCCAAGACACTTAACATGGTCAAAAGATTTATGAGACATTTTGATATGCGCAACAGAGATTCCGTCCACAGACTCAGATTGCCACAAACACAGACTTGTAAGGTCTTAAGCGTGTTTGCCTGCTCTGATACCAATTGAAAAAACGGGGGTATAACAACACCACCCAATATTTCGATTAGCAATCTGTATGGACAACTCCGAGTTGTTTTCTAGAGAATCAAGGAGTTATTATCTCAATCTCTCGATTTGATTTACTCAAGCAAATATGATTTGCGAGTCTAATCAAAGAGAGATAACTTGGATGGTGCCAAAGACCAATATCCAAGTGTCAATCAATTTAAATCAACAACCAAAATGGTCGGATATTCTAATTGATTGAACAACGCATAACCTGTATTATTTCAATTATATAAAAATATAGTGCGGAAAAGAAATAATACAGACACCAGAAATTTTGTTAACGAGGAAACCGCAAATGCAGAAAAACCCTGGGACCTAGTCCAGATTAAACATACACTGTATTAAGCCGCTACAGACACTAGCCTACTCCAAATTAACTTCTTCCTGGACTATAGATGAACCCCAACCAATCTCACACTGATCCAAGGTACAATTATGCTCCTACGCCTCTGATCCCAGCAGGATACTTCGCACTTGATTCCCTTAGCTGATATCACCCACAACCAAGAGTTGCTACGACCCAAAGTCGAAGACTTTAATAAACAAATATGTCTCACTCAGAAAAGTATACAGGTAATAGATAAATTCGTCACCCACGAATAAACCTACAAGTTTTGTTCCGTCTTTTGATAAATCAAGGTGAACAAGAACCAATCGATAAAACTAGACTTATATTCCCGAAGAACAGCTCAGTTTCATCAATCACCTCACAATAAACTTAATCGACACAGCTAAGAAGATTATTGAGGAATCACAAACAATGAGACGAAGATGTTTGTGACTACTTTTATCTTGCCTATCGGAGATAAAAATCTCAAGCCAGTTATTATAATTGTACTCATACGATAGAAACAGTAAGATCAGATCACACAACTACATGAAAAGTAGTATCGGTTTGGCTTCACAATCCCAATGAAGTCTTTAAGTTGTTAACCTGGTTTTAGAAGAATAAAACCAAAGGTTAAAGGAGAATCGACTATAGATTTAGCAAACTAGTATCACACAGAATGTATGGGGATTAGGTTTCCCAGTTGCTAGAGTTTTCCCTTATATATTCTTTCAAATCAGGGTTTGCAATCAATGTTAGCTTACTAACAAAGCATTCAATATTCAACGTTAGATGAAAACCTGATTAGATACAAGCTAATATCTCTCAACCGTTAGATCGAAAACTTAGTTTTCCATACACACATGTACTTGACGTTTTGGGTTTGTGTAACCGTACCCAAATGTGTACAAAGGCTGGTTCAATATTAGTCAACCAAATGGTTAGCCAAATGATAACTTTCATTTTAACCATATTCTTCTTCACCATAACTAGTCCAAATGACTCAAATGAACTAGTTAGAGAGTTATTCAATTGTTATGAGATCTCATGTACTACACAAGACACAATTGAATCAAAAACGATGTGATTCACTCGAATCATTTCATGAACTATAAAGCCACGGTTTGCAAAAGCATTACTTAGTAATTTAAGATAAGTTCACGAATAACGTTTTCAGACATAACCTTCTTGAGTTCGCGGACTCAAGCTAACCGGTTGAAGTTAATAAAATCCAGCAGTTCCGTCAATTCGCGGACTGGGTTCGCGGACTGCACCTGAGCTTCAACTTCAGTGGATATTCTCGGGTTCGAGAACTTACGCTAGTTCGCGGACTGGGTTCGCGGACTGAGTTGACTGCTTGCGTTTCGGTTCCACTTAATCAACAAAGTTCCCAAACTTCGGTTCAAGTGCCAAGGACTTATACATATATGTGTTGCCACAACAATGTTTATATCCCACAATGGTTATATAGTCTAAACTCTCATTTCAATCATTGAAACATTCTCAGAGGGCGTTATATAGTTGTTATTCACAAACTATTTTTTGTCAGAGCGATTTCCAAAGTGATTGAAGCATAACATGACTTTCGTCACTAGGCAAAGATGAACTTGGCTAAAGCGAAAGCTTTACCAACACATATTTCGAGAAATAGATAAGCGAGATATACTCAACTCGAAATGTCACATGTGCATATTCTTAGTCTATATTAGTAAAACGACTTTTGTCTCAAGATAGGAGATAGAGTAGATAGACTTTTGAGTGATAGATAAGTTCAAGTCTCCACATACCTTTTAGTCGATGAAGATCCACTAGTACCTTGAGTAGTCCTTCGTCTTATATGATGATCGCCATGGAGTTCTTGAGCTCAACTACACTTTCTATCCTAGTCTGAGACCTTAGCTATAGTAGACTAGAAATCAAGACTTTATAGTTTTGATCACTAAGATTGACAAACATGCTTAAGATAGCAACGCATGCGAGTTTGAACGAGCAGTGCTCTAACACCATCATTCCAGTGGTTACTGGTATTGAGTCTAATTGGTATTGATCAGATGCTAGAGGACCTAAGTGGTTTAAACTAGAATTAGGAAATTTCCTATTCTATTTCGAGTTTAATAAGGCTCTATCCAGCCGTTGTTCTATATTGTTTATGCCATCTCTATGATTATTCCAAGTGTAAGTGTAACCTGTGAAACCTAGGTCCAAAAGATCACATTTGTTTATGAGATTGTTGAACTTTTAAGCCTCATTCCTCTTGAATAGAAACCTGCTTTTCTTTTCCTCCTCATGTAAAACAACATTTAATTCCCCTACGATAACCCATGGTTTATCCATCTTTTTTGCCATTTCTTTAATGATATTCCATGAGTACCATTTCAAGTGTCTGTAAGGGATGTCGTGAAAACAAGTTAGAATCCAGCTATTGTCGTTTAAGTGGTTACTAATTGTAGCATTTATATGGTTATGAGCAAAGTCAAGTATCTGAATGTTTACGTTATTCTTCCAGATTAAGCAAAGGCCACCAACACTACCTCTAGGTGGAACTAGATGATAGTTGTAAATATTTACCTGTTTTAGAATGTTATGCATTTCATTATTTTGTTGTTTTGTTTCGGATAGAAATAGAATGTCCGGATTTTCTTTGTTTAATATGTCTAAAAGACTATTTCTAGCGTCTAGTTTTCCAAGATCCTGACAGTTCCAAGCTATCAAACTTATAAATTGCCAGAAGTAAGAAATCACGGGATAGCAAAATTTAGCAAGCACAATACATAAGGGTAACTCAAAGTGTATTCCTAGGTTGAAATCATGTATAGTGTTCTCATATTTCTCATGCTTGTGGATGTGAGTACGAATAAATAGTCGACAATTAATCAGCAAGCCAAAATTGAAATCATTAGGTTCTAGGCTTACCTCCTCCTCTGCTGAGCTATAGTCAAAAAAATTCAGGAATACCTTCGCCACTGTTAAGCTATATGCAATTGCATTTTCGGTTTAAATCAACACTTTTGTTACGGGCTGATTAACCTCACCTGTGTCTGTGACCTCAAATGAACAAAAAAAAAGAGCCAACTTTCTTGTCAAAGGTCAGTAGAATGATTTTTGTATTTCCTTAAAACCTTGGTTTTCTCAGTAATTTCCTTTTTTTCCAATCGTAGCAAGAGGTACCTGGGATCAATTGAGAATGCATTAGGCTTGAGAAAGATTTTAATTTTCTTTTACAAAATTTAATGATTTTCATAGGTCTGCTAAGAAGAAAAAATGAAGAAGGAAGGAAAAAATATATTGAATCAGACAATCAGATAAAAAGTAGCTAGGTAAATATAAGAACTTAAGAAAAAAAGGATTTAGAAATGGAAAACAATCCAGAATTTGAATCAGAAATCAATAATAAAGAAACAATCAAAGATCAGAAAAAAAAAAATGGGAACTGAATTTTAATCAGAGAAAAGACACGGTATAAGAGAGCAGATTATAAATTAAATATAAAATTTAGCAGAAGATGAAAACAGGCAGGAGCAAATTTGAAAATCAGATAATTATTAGAAAATTGATAATCAGTAGATGCAATAACTACTAAACGATAAGAAAACATGAAACCAAAGTCAAGGAAGCTCCTAAATGATTACTTAAAATAGATCTAAAGGGATGTGTCGGGATGATAACTTGACAGAGATTTGGGTAACAAAAGAGTCTCTAATGGAGTCTAGAAGTGTCTTATTATCTTAGAGCAAAAGTGTCTTTGTGCAAATGTTAAGCTAGTGTCTCGGTAACTTAGTAATACCACTGTCTTAGAGTCTTGGAGTCAATTGTTAAAGGGATTTGAGTTCTTCACAATCTAAATTTACATGACCAAATTCAATTTCATTCGCTTAAGCACAAACAAATTCACAGCAAAAACAAGCAAATAACATGTAAATAGAAGAAATAGAAGAATAATTAAATCATGGGATTCACAAAATAGACAAGAGAAAAGATTTGCAGAAAGTTTGTTGAGATTCAGATCAGATTCAGGTCGTCTAATCCAGTTTTCCGATTGGTAACGCTTGGAGAACGGCTCTTTTAGCAGTTATACGAGCAGCTTTACAGAGAAGATGATAGAGAAACCACCATGAGGGTGGTTTTTCGAGACTTGAGAGAAAGGGGATGAAAGAGATTAAGTCGTACAGACTTGATGTTGCAGTTCACGCGGTAAGGGTCATGCACATATATATATAACCCGAAATTTAGCAACCATTTAAAGCTCAGCTTAAGCAAAATGTAAAATAGAAAAAGAGACCATTATGTAACAAGTGGTGGGTCCGTAGAAAAAATTAAATGAATTTTCTTTTGAAAATCAAAAAGATCTATGTTGCTGGTGATTTGCTAAAGCTATAACTAGATGACCGCTACCACGGTGGGAAGGCCGGCCGAAGAAAAAAATACGGACCGGGAATGTGAGCGGAAGTAGCTCAGATGACCGGCAAAGTCCATCCGGTCATCGATCAAAAGGGTCAACACGGGTCAACTGGTCCAACTCGGGAAGCCAGACCGAGTCAGAGTGAGTCAGGCATGGATCAAAGAGAGTCAGAAGGATGAGTCAGTCGACTAACTCATCTGAGTGGGCTGAATGCCAAGCCAGCCACTTTGCACGACCAGAATTTGTGTTGCGCAATGATTGCGCTTCACAGTCTGAGTCACAGTCATGATGGTTGTTCACAGCTCTCCCTTTGTGCATTGCAGCGCTAACAAATGCTAGTACTCAACCATTCAGTTTATGCTCCCTACAGTGTATTTATCACATTTCATCTTTTATTCTTGTTAGCCATCATCCATAGAAGCAACAAACTACAACTTTCATAAGCACTATACCTAAGCTTCACCTACAACTCATTACCAACTCCATTCTGCAGCTTATAAACACTCAAGTGCAATCACCTTCTTCAACTATGCCATTCACTAGCAAAGCACAACTTAGCTGCAACTGCACCATTACCTTCAACTTAGTTTCTTCTTCTCTGATTCAACTCAGACCACCAACATAACCATCACCCACAGCTGCAATCAGCTACCGCACCAGCAGAACTGCAATACTCTAGTTCTCATTGATCTCCAGTTTAACATGCTTCATGCCTTCCGTCTTCTATGAGCTCAAATACCCTCTCTCAAATCCACCAGCAACCCATTTTCTTCCCTTTTATTCTCATATTTATTCATCACCAGAAGCACACATCACCAACATTTCTACCTGTAGCTTCTTTTTGCAGTTTTATCATCACATGCACTTCATAACCTTGAACAGCAACAGTGCCACCTGCAATTCAAAACTCCATAACACAATCACTCCTTAACCAACACCACTTATCATTCAAGCTTATCCCTTCCCTGTAAGCCTAATACATTCATCACCTGTAGTCCATACAAACCAACAACAATATCACCGGTTCCTTCTTCTACGCTGCACCATTCATCCATTCCTGCAAGTTCAGTTCCATTAAAATCAGTAGCAACACCAAATTCAACCATCAACAACACTGCACACACACAACTTTCTAAGCCACAACTCATTAACAATATCACAACACCAACATGATTCAGTTCAATGTTGCTCTTTATGTTACAAAAGCGGCAACACCAAAACTCATACTCTGCCAATCTCAGTACCCGTAACCAACTCCATCCTTGTTGATGCAGTTTTACAAGTGGTAAGTATAGGGATTCAATTCTCGGACTTTTTTTAAAGATTTGGTTTTAGACAAAAAGATGGTGATTTTTATAAAACTTATAAAATAATGGAAATGCTAAAAATGATTTTTGTGTTCAATTAAAAGAGTCTAGGATGTCAAGATTCCATCACTACTACACATACTAAATGATTATAACTATTCCCTATAACATTCTCCCAAAATTACTCAAGACGATTTAGGACAAATAATACGTCTCGGAAAATAAATCTTTTCAAGCAATTATTTTTCTCAAAGAATTAACAATCTTCTTCACTATAAAATGCTATTCTCTAACATAGAATATATAAATCAATTATCAAGCATCATAGGACACATGAAGAAAATTATTACCTTACGAATCAAGAATAAGGACCAAGAGAATTATTATAGAAAATAATCAAAACATTCTAGCACACATAGTAGGATTTCCTCCCTAATCCTAGATAGAAATTTAGCTACTCATAATTAGAGTACTAACCAAAAATAAAGAAGAAGAAATAAAACTAAAACTAGAAATGAAAGAAGAATAGAAGAGGTGTGTGGGATGGAGAGGTGTGTGATCCCCTTTGGGAGAAGAGTTCAAATGCTATTTATAGGGTAGAATACCCGACAAAACTGATATGTGCATCCCTGTTATCCATCTGATGCAAGTGCTGGACACTTTAACCTCGTGCGCATGTGGTACTGGGTGCTATCTTCCCATGCCTTGCTGTCTCTTCTCCACGCTTTGTCTCTTTGCCTCATGCCTCCATGCTGCTTCCCATTGTCCCAGCCGAGCAACAACACTTTCCAGCTTCATACTTGCCACCGAACGTCATCATCTCCTAGCACATTCTTCATGTGAGTTCCAACAGCTCCCCATACTTTGCTCAGTCACTGTCATCATCATCTTCACGTTCTTAGCTTAAGCTTTTTCTTTCATTTCCTTACTAACATGGCAGCATCACACCCATTACCTTCTGTTTCTTCACGTGAACATTTCTCGAGCTCTGTTGGTTCAACAGCCGCATGCCATCTTCTCCATCATTTTCTTCACGTGCTTGGCAGCATCACCGAGCAGCCCATCAACAGCCTGTCATTTCTTCTGCCAGCGTTATCATCACTAGCTCGGATCACCCGTCAATGGCAGCAGCTCAACCACCCCGTCTCAGTCCATTGCTGTCATCGTTACTGCCATTTGATGATCAACAGCATCGAGACTTCGTCACCATCTCCACCAACAGCTCACGAACATCATCTCGAGCTCCAATAGCCGGGGCTTCCCTGAACTTGCTCGAGCCGTCCATCTCGTCCCCCTGAACTTCCTTGAGCTCGAGCTCCATCAACTCTCTATCATCACTAGCCACATAACCATAGCAACCTCCATCGATCACCATTTCGTTGCCGAGCAACAAACTCCACCCGTGAGTTATATAGCCATTATGTGATGAAACCATACTCATTACCATCCATGTTTAATCAAAACAGGGTGATATCAATCAACCCCGGCCGTTAAATCTCAAAAAATCACGTCCGAATTCTTCCCAGAAATTTACCCAGGTAAACAAAAATTTCCCGCCAATTTTTTTGTTTTGAAACCGTGAAGAAGGTGGTGTCCTCCTATCCAAATCGGGAGTGCGAATAGCAGGTGTCTACTTAGGATGCCCCTTATCCAAGGTGAGGGTGCCAATAGCACTTCCCTTGTAAAATGACCATTTTGCCCCTTTCTTTGTTTTGCCCATAACTTATTCATACGGACTCCGAATGACTCCGTTCTTTCGCCGTTGGCTTCGCCTTCTCATCCTCTACCCTATGAAAAGTAGAAATCTTGTATTTGAACGAGTTACAATTGGTCTTTGGCTCTTCCTCACTCTTAGCTAGCTTCTTTCACTGCACAACTAAGCTCGAATTCACTTCTTTTTGGATTATTCACCTTCTAACACACAAATAAGAGAAAACACGCGTAACACACAATAATCTGCAAGAAAACCATCAAATACTAGCATGGAATTAACACAAAATATATGTGAAATATGCACTTATCACTTGTCTTCATCAAAGATTCAGAAATCCATCTGAAACTGTACTCCGGCCATCACATCAACAACAACACTGCAATTACCAGCTCAGATTGAGCTCAAAACATATATAGATGCAACCATTCCACTGAGTTTGATCTTGAAACTCACAACATAAGTTCTCCAAATTCAGCTACAACTCAATTCCTCCTCTGAGACTTGTTGAGAGTTTTCAGGACAGGTGATAACCATATCCTTGACACTGAGATTCTCATAACAACAACTATCTCACCCCTAACTTCAGATTCACCCTCTAATCCATCTTGGCTTACCACCAGTATCAACACTACATACCCAATTCGATTTCAAATCGAACTCATCTTTGCTTGATTCTCAACTATAGCACAAACCCAACTCTCTAAATTCATCATCTCTGTCTCAATTTTGGTTCTTCAATTCGTCTCTACTTTCACTGTATTCAATCCATTTCCAATTCTAACAACAGTAGCTTCATCCATATCTCATCTCCACAACATCCACCCATCGAAGATCAATTACAAACCCTAGCTTCTGAATTTATCAAAAGCTAATCACCACCATCTTCACCACAAACCCAATCTCAATCAATCCCATCTGCTTCAATTGCAGTCGCTCTTCAAACACCACCACCGACAGCTTTTCGATCTCAACAGCGCCACCAACCTCCGTGTGTTCTTGAATCAATCAATAACACCATTATTTTTTCCCTGTCTCATATCCTGCGCAAAAACCCATTTAATCTTCCTCAAATCTTCTCATGGTTCTTCACAGAATCAACCCTAATTCTCGACAACCACCATCATGTGAATCAACTTAAATAACAACACGACCATTTCTTCTCTGTGGCATCACGAGCATCTCCAAATCCAGTTGATTTGATTTTTCAGAGAAGATTCAAGAGGAGAAATCGAGAAGAGGCAAAAGAAAAAGGAAGAAAAAAAAAAAACTAAAATTTGGGAGGTGGTCGGGTTCGATCACATCACCTCTTACTCGATTTTGACTAAGATGCCCCTCAACAATTAAATGATTTCCAACTTCCGTGTCCTTTTTCCTATCCATGAAATTTACGCGATTACCCTTGACTTTTCAGCTTATCTACGAAAATGTTTAAAAGAAAAGAAAAATTAAATTACGCCTCCATCCTTTATGAGGGGTATTTTGGGATTTTCATTAATAGACAAACACCAAATCCAATCTTTTTGTTTCAATTTGGAAAAAAAAGTCACGAGCCACAATGACATAAAGTCACCATATATAGAGTCCTCCCTCGGTTCGCTCGGTCGGCCTAATAATATTTAGGGAAACTTAAGAAAATGCTCATGTGTGGAAATCTAATTAAGAAAATGCCCACGTTTTTTTGAAAATTAAAAAAATGCCCATGCCGTTATGATTTCCGCCCGGACCCGTTATCTCAGTAAAATCTCATTTACTTGATCAATATCTCATGTAAAGAGAAGATATGTTTTTGTTGGAAATTCCAAAATTGTCCATAACTAATGAACGACTTAAGATGGAGCAGATGAATAATGACCGTGAGATTCTCTACAAACCCTACCTTCCCCTTAAATCATCTCTTTACTTTCCCCCCACCGTTTCATCACTTACAGCAACCCCATCTCTTTCCCCTTTTCTCTGGGTATGGCCCTAACTCTTCCTAATCAAACATCATCATCCCCATTTTATGAATTTGTAGGATATTCACAAGATTGAGGTGGTTTTAAGAATAGGGTGTGGCTTGATTTTCATTTTAACTCCACGAAGGGTATGTAATTAAGAAGAGTAGATATGATTAGGGTTTGAGAAGTGGTGTTGGTGGTGACTTTTATGAGATGTATTTAGAATTTATGAGGGGAATTTCGTATATGAAGAGGATCTATTAGAAGTTGATACAAAGATTGAATTTGGGCTACAATTGGCGGTTGTTCAATTGAGCATCTTAACTGAAAGATTAAGGAATCAGTGGGCTCAAGTGGGTTTTGATAAATGGTGTTGGTGGAGAAAAATAAGGGAACCAAGTGCGGTTGTTCATTAAAGACATGAACTGAATTTTGATTTGATTTCATCTGTAACTCAAGCTCGGTAACATTTTGATTTTGTTTTTATTTATATTTTTTATTATTAAGAATGTTATAATCATCTTGATTGTAATGTATTCCTAATGCTTGGAATATTAATCATTTATGTTTAATTCAAATCTTTGAATTTGGATTTTGTATGTCAATCTCTGAAGCAAGTTCCTTTAATTTAGTTCGGTGGGAATATCACAAGTTAAGCTTACATCAACTATTCTGATTCACGGTTCAAGTTCGCACTAACTGTTCCAACTCGAGCGACTCATATGATTCAGGGGTGTAAATGTCTTTCTCTGTAACAGATTCAATGTCACATGTAGCCGATTTAATGCCAATTCTCCTATAACGGTCGTCAGCCGTTTTTTGAAGAAAAAAAGCGGGAAGAAAAAGATCAACTCATAGGCATTTTTTTAAGTTTCAAAAAAACGTGGGCATTTTCTTAATTAGATTTCCACACATGAGCATTTTCTTAATTCCCCTAATGTTTATAAGAGTCTAAACAGTTGGCGTATCAAAATGCCATTGGTTGAAAAGTGATCGGTAGTTGAGAAATTTTGTTTGTACGTTTTGCCAAAACCATTAGTCTAATGATCCGGACCCATCTATAATTTCTAATCAGCTGGAGATATTTAAGTGCCATTTAACTTGCTCCTTGGGTTGCAGCACGGCTTTGACCATGGCTCACCAAAAGAAATGGAAGCTGAAATATTTTTAAAATGACTATATTCACCAAGTCAATTGTACAGAGATAGGAGAATAATAGAATATGTGATAGTGTGATTAGTGTCCCAAATGATAGGCTGCTGCTAGACAAGTAAGAATATATCTTATTGAACTCGTGAATGAATGGATGACTATAAAAAAAAACGTGATAATAATGATATCAAATCTCTTTACCAAGAAAATGAAGTTCGTTTGAGCTTTCGATGAACAGGGGCGGAGCCAAGATCTCTATGAAGGGGTGCAAAATTTTGCTTTGGGCATTTTTTTTAGGGGGTGCAGAAAGAAAAATCAGAATTATAAATAGTCTAAAAATTGTTTAAAGGGCCCAAAGTAGACTTTGGAGCCAGCTGGGCTGAGGGTGCAAGTGCACACCCCTGCACTGGGCTAGCTCCGCCTCTGTCGATGAAAGGGTTATGGGATTGTGGAGTTCCTTGTCCCTTTAAGAGAAATAACTGGATTTATATGGATATGTTTGTGGAACTCTCACAACCTCCACCCTTATGGTTTAGACTGGAAATAAGATATCAATACGCATGAGAAAGAAATAAAATTGCAGTTTAAAGTCTTGTTCTAAAATTTATCCTTGTTTTAGCCTTAATTTTATTTTTATTTATGATGATAAGCACGAATATTTTTTATCTATTTTCAATAAAAAATTTATTGGAAAAAGACCTACTATGATTATTTCGATTTGACCTGTTTTTAGGTTAGAATGAAAAATAATAAGAAAAGAAAAATAATATCTCTTTTCCAGAATCGGAGAGTACAATGAAAAAGTAAAATAAAATAAAACATTTTAAAGATGTTTTTCAAGTTAAAATTGCATCACAGTTTAATATCCATAATTTAAATGAATGGTTCGCCTATTTTTTATTTATTTTTCCATAAAACCCTAATTCATATTAACATTACTGCAAACCGGTTACATAAGTACTGAGTCGAACTCAGCGATCTATCGATCTTACAATCACCAAAAGCAAAGCTAATTAAAAAGTTACAATAGAAATTCCTAAACTGACTTCTAACCATTTTCCGTATCTGATTCAAAGATAACAAAGGTAAAGTAACAAAGTTAAATGGCCATATTTGTTTTGAAAACAAAGTCAAACCCATTAACAAATCCACATCAAGCAGAAGTGTTAGGATCATTAAGAAATCCAACCATTTCTCAAGGTTTAAATCAACTACAAATTAACAAAGGTAGCAGTAACACATGTGTCTGAATCGGTCGGGAACAACTGGAATCGATGTCTGAATCGGTCTGATACAACTGGAATCGGTCTAAAACGGCGTCGGGATCTCGGTCTTGAAACTGATTACTACTGATGCTGATGAAGAAGTAGATGAACACGAAAGTGATGAAGACATTCTTAGTGCTGGAGAGGATCACCCACCACCACAAAAATTAAAATCAAGCTTAAAGGATTAGATCTAAAACTTTAAAATAAAAACTATCAGTAAAGGGATTCCAAGAGAATTAGATCAAAGAGAGGTTTTCCATACCTTATGAGTTGAACATGTTTAATCTCAGAACTAGGTTTTCCATACTTTTTTTATTTTTATTTTATAATCTATTATTACCCGAAAGAGAACATATATTAAATATTGGAGGATCAACTCACACCTGATATTCTCGTACTATCCTACATTTTTGACACCATTTTTTTTATAAACCCTACACTATAACGGACTTGAGCCAATATATAAAGATCTAGATTCCTACTAAAAATTAGTACATTTAGAAACACCAAACCTCAGTATCTACCAATCTTAATTTTAACTGTTAACAATTCCTTGGTTTCAACGGACTGATTTTCAATGTGTAGATGGTGGTGTTCTACATCTCGAAATACGCTCATTTTTGGTAGGAATGCAGAGCTTTGTAAAAGGAACATACCCCAAAATATTATCTTGAAATTAGGCACCGAAAGTGTAAGACATTGTGAGAATAAGCGTGTGAGTGGATGCTCCCAGGTATTAAATACTTCACAACAATTTTTTCCTCTTTTTCGAAAGATTTCATATTTCATTGAAATAGTAAGGTCCAAGTGTTCTTTGTATGTACCCATGCCCAGCTTGTTTTTGGTAATATCAAATCATAAACTTTAAGTGTAACCTTGCAGTTTAACATCAAATGATCTGCATTTTCTTTTCTTTTTCCAAGAAGCACAAACCACAAAGAAAACAAAACAAATTTCAATTGGAAATTTTACTTTATGAGATTACTCTACACGCGCAAAATGTTATCTGTTAATTGCAAGTGACCGACTGTATCCTGAAAACTACATTCAAAACTTTTGATCATTCTTTTTTCTTCAACCATCAATAAGCATTCAGACACAATCTACTGTAATTATAAAAGACACGGTGATAATTGATCGTCTTGTCTAGCACCTTTTATGATTGAATTTTACCAAAAGGCGAACCATTAATCATAATTGAGAAATAGACTAATGAAACTATATGAAAAGTCCAACTTAGATTGAAATCCATTGCTTCCTTAACTGAATCAAGGTATCTCCGGTTATGTTTGTCGAAAGCTTTTTTCGGTATCCAGTTTTACAATAAAACTTGTGATCTTTTCTTTGAGGTGAAGACCAAGGTATCTTCAATTACGCTTGTCGAAAGCTTTTTCGATATCCAGTTTCACAATAATTCACGTGATCTTTTCCTTGAGGTGAAGATCAATTATTTCAATGACAACCGATGCACAACCAAGATTTGTCCACCTTTAAGAAATATAGATTGGAATAATGAGATTACCTTTTCCGTGATCGGTTTTCATCCTAATTACCATCACCCAAAACAAAATTGTGGATGTGACTATAATGAGACAGACTGGCATGTAGTCCTTAATGGTTTTATTCAATTCTTCATGCAATATTTGGTGATAGAAGAATTCTTCAAAGAGTTAATAAAATCATCCTTGATAAATCCCCAATATATCTTAAAGAACATTATTGGAAAACCATTGGTACTTGGTGATTGTTCTTGCTAACATCTATAATTACCTGCCAAATATTTTCTTCAGTAAAAGGTTGTACAATTGCATTACTTTTCTCTTACGACATTTTATTGAACCAGCTTGAATCCAAAAAATTTCTATGGATCAAATTTTTTTTCTTGAAATAATTATTAAAGAAACTAGTAGTATGTGAAAAAAGACGGGGTCTAACAACCACGTCCAATATTTCGTTCGGCAATATGTGTGGACTAACTCAAATAGAATCAACTAGACATTCAGACTCAATCAAGGAAATATATCCAAGAGTTATATCTTTGTTTATCAATGTAATCAGCAAATCAAACATATATGAATCCGTGAGCCTGATTATTATGAGAAACAACTTGAACAGTACCAAAGACCAATGTTCAAGTGTCAATCAATTTCAATCAACAACCAAAGGTTAGATTTACCAATTGATTGAACTACGAACAACCTGTGATATTTCAATTATATAAACAAATATATAATGAGGAAAAGAAATAACACAGACACCAAAATTTTGTTAACAAGGAAAACCGCAAATGCAGAAAAACCCCGAGACCTAGTCCAAATCGAACACCACACTGTATTAAGATGCTACAGACTCTATCCTACTACCAATTAACTTCGGTCTGGACTGTAGTTGAACCCTAACAAAGTCTCACACCGATTAAGGTACAATCGCGTTCCTTACGCCTCTGAATCCCAGCAGGACTTTACGCACTTGATTCCCTTAGCTGATCTCACCCACAACTAAGAGCTGCTATGACAAAAAGTCGAAGACTTCATAAACAAATTTTTCTCCCATATAAAAGTTTATTCTGATAGATAAATCTGTCTCCCACATTTATACATATGAAGTTTTGTTCCGTCTTTTGATAAATCAAGGTGAACAAGAACCAATTGATAATATGGTCTTATGTTCCCGAAAAATAGCTTAGAAATATCAATCACCTCACAATAACTTTACTATATGGTAGTAGAACAAGTTATTGTGGAATCACAAAGAATGAGACGAAAAGCTTTGTGATTACTTTTTATATCTTACCTATCGGAGATAAATCTCGAGCCAATCTTAGAGAAGATAGTACTCCATATGGCATAACAAGTAAGATCAGAACACACAACTACAAAGAAAATAGTTCGGTATGGCTTCAGAATCCCAATGAAGTCTTTAAGTCGTTAACCTATAATGGTTTTAGGAAAAACCTAGGTTAAAGGAGAATCGACTTTTAGTACGCAACTAGTATCACACATAAGGTGTGGGGATTAGGTTTTCCAGTTGCTAGAGTTGTCCCTTATATAGTCTTTAAATTAGGGTTTGATAGCTTTAAAACAAAGCAATCAATATTCATCGTTAGATGAAAACCTGATTTAAAATTCAAGCTAAGTTTGCTTAAAACCAAATCAATATCTCTCTACCGTTAGATGGTATTAGCTTGTTACACACAAATGAAATATACCTTAATTTAGATATGGGTAACCGTACCTAAACGTGTATATTGAGTTGGCTCAATAACAGTTAACCGAACTTAGCCATATGAACACTTTTGTATTAACCACATTCATCTAACACTTTTAGATCAAATGATAATCAAATGAATCTAATCGTGTTACTCATAGAGTTTTTCAATTATTTATATTCTCATAGAAGTATACAAGACACAATTGAAACAAAATCGAATTTGATTCATGATTGTACAAAGTGCTTATTCAAGAATCAATTCATGAACATTAAACCACGGTTTGCAAATATTGCATTCCTTAATTTATTGATGTATTTGTTCACGAGTATGAAATTATACTAAACCGATTTTAGAACTTAAACCAACTCAGTTTGCAAACGAGTACGCAAACTTAAGTTCCGGACTTTGGTCTTGTCCGACAGTTTGCTAACCGATATGCATACTGTCGTTCCAGACCTAACTCATGTAGAATCGTTCGCGCACTGGTATGCAAACTTGGTTTTCGGACCTGAATCATACCATCATAGTTTGCATACTGGTATGAAAATTGTGCTATATCCAGACAATGATTAATTGTTATAAACTCTCATTTCAATCATTGAAACATCCTTAGAAGATGACAATAGTCGTCTCACACAAACTATTAGCTTATAAGCAATTTTCAAGTGATCGAATGATCAATACAAAACATTCCGAGTCAACATCAAATGACTGTCTCACACAAATCATGTAAGATGTTTCAAGGAAATTTTCGCATGATCATTTTTTGACTTATTATTTAGTTTCCAACAAATAAATTGTTTCCAACTAAACTTGTCAAGAATAATGATGAACGTAGCTAAAGCAAAAATCTTCCAACACATATTTCGAGAAAGATATAAGCGAGTTTAACTCAGCTCGAAATATCAAATGTGTATAATGTAAGAGTCTATATAGCTGTACGACTTAGTCTCAATAGGAGATATAATAGAATAAAATTCTGAGTGATATATAAGTTTTAGTCTCCACATACCCTTTGTTGATGAAGTTCCTTCAACCTCTCCTCAGTAGATCTCCGTCTTCAATCGATGAACGCCGTGAAGTCTAAAGCTCAACTACACATTCTATCCTAATCCGAGACATAGCTATAAGTAGACTGGAAATCAAGACTTATATTTTTGGTCACATAAACTTGACAAACAATCTTGAGATAGCAACGCTTGCAAGTTCGACCGAGTAGTGCTCTAACAGTATGATTTTTGACTTTCTTATTTTTCTGCTAGTAAGGACCTTTCTTCATTTTTTAAAACTCAAATTATATTTGATTTTATTTTTCTCGTACTTGCAAATTGATATATAGGAATAGTATGTATTCTTTTCACCAAGCCTAATACGCTTTTGTACGTATCTTTATCTTGCAACTCTTTCTTTCATTCTCGCAATATTATCGGCTTCAGATTTTCACTTTCCTTATTCTACCCATTCTTTTTGATTTATATTATTTAGCGAAATGTAATATAATCCATGGGATTAACCCTTTCCCGCCTCTAAAAAAGTTTAAATAAAACAGATTGCTTGTGTAATCGATGCCATGAATTGTAATTTCTATTTCCCCCAGCAAAGCATATTATGGGTTGCCTCGAGTATCCTCACGGCTAAGTCTTTTTTCACTCCCAAGTTTAATTTCCTATTTAGCAATGATTGGATTGCAAAGAACAAGATGACTCTTCTACGCCTGCAAGCTATAGAGGTTTGGTCCCTTGTTTAAATATTTTAGCTCATTTGAGCTATACTTCTTGAATATCTTCTCCCGATTTTTTTTCCTTTGATTGGATTAACTACCAATCTTACCAACAGAGCTCCTAAAAGGATATGTCCCAACCGTGGGTCGACTGATCCACATGTTTTAGATGGTTTAAATTCAAGCTCGTTTCACTTGATTTTCTTTTGGAAAAAGTACTCCCAAATAGCTCAAACCTAAACTAAGTTTCAAGAGACAATTCAAGGTAACTAACAGATGTAGAGGTACCAACTAACCGATCCCACATATGACACTCCTAGGGAAAAGGTCCGATGAGATGGACTTGCTAGTGAGAAGACTGATACCAGTCCAATACCAACAAAATTAAACAAAAAGGGTTATAGATCCCATACTAAAAATATTCGGTATGAGTTTATCTTTCTAATCACTATGTGCATTTCTTCTTTCCTAACAAACTTAAAAGTTTAATTTTTTATCGGACCGAACCAATCAATGATAACGCAGTTGTTCAAATCACTAAAACCGAACTCATCAGAGTCAAAAACCGAACCGAGCCGAACCATATGCAACCCTAGTTATATAGAACATTAGGCGCATGTTAGAAATGGAATGAAAGATGGGATGATAGGATTAGTTAATCCAACTTGTGAAGCTATCTTTAGAGGACTATACACCGTATATATTCGTTGTTTGTTTTATTAGACACACGAAAAACCGAAAGAACGGACTTGATAACCACGTCAAAAACACCACCCCGATTCTCAAAACCCTCCTCCTCTCCCTTTCTCTCTTGTTTTCTGTCTGACCTAAAAAGTTAAAAATACCACTGTTTTCTTTTTGTTTCTTCATAATATTCCTGTTTTTATTTTTTTGCTCAGAATACAAAGAATTTCTCTGTAAGATCTAACTTGAAAAACAAAACAGGAGAAATTCCATTTACGAAAGCAGAAACACAGCGAAGGTTGGTGAGATTTTTTTTTGTATTTTTTAAAGTAATTTTAGGGTTTATTATTGTTTTTTTGTTCAATTTGTTAGATTAAATTCACGATTTTTTATATGATTCAGTCTTTTGAATCTTGATAATTACTTCGTAATTGTAGAATTTGTTACAGATGCTGATTGTATTATTTTATTTTATTTTTGGATTTTAATTTTATTATAGTTGTGCAGTATAATTTGCTGTTCATTAAGGTTATGTATTATTGATTTTGTGGTAAGAGTTATTTGATTAGTCTAGAATTTACTTGTATTGATTGTTAGGTTAAGAGTAAAAAGATTGAATGTATTGTTCTCTTGTGCAGAAAGTTATTTTCAAATTAGTGTTTTCTTTGTATGGATCTTTTTTTAGTTGTATATTCGTTGAGATCTCGTTGTTTTGTGCTTAAATTTGATAATTAGGGTGTGTTTCTTTTATTTATCCAGCGGATTTAATTTTTACTCCAAAATCATGGTGACCACTGCCAAAACAATTGATTTTGCAATTTTTAAGGATTATACTCATCTTATCTCGTTGGATTCTCCTTTGGAAATTGATACATACTGTTTATCTTCTTTTCTTTTCCTCTTTTCCAACCTATTGTCATGTTATCTGATTACTGATGTAAGTTTTTCTATTTGTTGGTTTCTTGCAGGTTTTGCAAATTTGAATCAGGTTTTTTAAATTGCAATCATCATGAGATTCAAGAAAGGTAGCAAGGTTGAAGTGCTAAGTAAAGAGGAAGTTCCCTCAGGCGCCTGGCGTTGCGCTGAAATACTTTGGGGAAATGGCCATAACTATGATGTTAAGTATGCTTGGTCTCCAGGAAGCACTGGCAGTCCATTGATGGGGAGAGTTTCTAGGAAGCATATTAGGCCTTGCCCTCCATCTGTGGGAGATTCAGTGGATTGGCTTCCCGGTGACCTTGTAGAGGTGTTGGACAATGTATCTTGGAAGATTGCTACAGTTTTGAAGGTTATGAATGGAGATTACTTTTTGGTCAGACTTCTCGAGTCCTCTCAGGAATTGAGTGTTCAGAAATCTTTTCTTCGAGTGCGGCAATCCTGGCAGCATGATAGATGGGTTATTGTTGGAAATGTACGTCTTCGTTATGTTATATAGTCGGCCTCGGCCCAAACATTTTTTTGTACTGATTTGTGTTTGCAATCCCTCTATTTTAATTTTTAGCTTGGGGGTAGATCCCTTCAAATTGGTATTTACTAATAAGTTGTTCCATTTTGGTTGCAGGGTTCTGGGATCACCGAAGATGGAAAGCCTAATAATGTGTCAACTTCGAGGTTCTATCAGACAAGCTGCCAAATTCCAGGGACAGTTCGAAAGGCGAAGCGATGTGTAGGAGATAACTATCTGGTTGGCTGTCAGGAGTCCAATGTGATTTCATCAGGAACTTTGAAGAGAGAGTCACCATATGCCACTTCTCAGGTTGAAGGAAACACTGAAGCTGATCGGAAATTCAGAGGAGTTGGTACAGATGGTAGGCGTCAACGAGTGGTTTCTGAACGTCCTTTATTCCAGGAAAAGGTAGTTGCTGCTGCTTTTCCACAATATTTGTTGGGTGAAAAACACATGCATGCTTCCTTTACAAACAGATCTATATTTTCTGAAATGAATACGGGGAGAACACAGCAAAACGGAGATATTGGGAATTTCTCTGAGACAGGGTTAGAAAGTAATGATGCCGATAGTGATTGCTCCTCTGTTGGTAGTTGTGGTAGTACTGGTGATAGTCCCTCTAAATTGCCATTTCATTCGTTAACCAGCCCTACTAAAGATTCTGGTAGTTCTTTTAGTGATGCTGAATCCTTTTGTGGTTGGGAATATGAGAAAGAAGATTCCCATCCTTCGAAAGAGGAATTGGCAGCAGAGATTCATAGATTAGAACTGCACGCTTATCGTTGCACCATGGCGGCCTTATATGCCTCTGGACCTTTAAGTTGGGAGCAGGAAGAACTAGTGACCAATCTTCGTCTTACTCTCAACATTTCTAATGATGAGCATTTAATGGAGATAAAGAATTTAGTTTCAGCTTAATCTTGCATTCGAATTAGTTGACAGGTAAACATATTCAGGTTACGACTTTATTTTTGTACTTCTACGTTTTCCCTTTTGTTACAGTAGGTCATTTTCCTTTATTGGTGTTACTTAATTGTAAGATGCAGAATGTGTTTTAGAAATTGTTGCTCCTGATCGATTATTCAGTTGTAGTTATTTACAGAAAGAATTAATGTATTATAATAACTATGTTAAAGCAATGAAGTGTTGCATGCCCAATTCATCCCGATATGGCGATATTGTCCTATTCATTTTTCTTTCTTTATTTTAGTCTTACTTGATCTTTTTAGATGCCAACTAGCGATTGCTTATATTAGGCGCTGCTCTACATGTTAAATACTTTTTGTTTGTAAGAAACTGTAATACAAGATCTGTTTATCTTATGTTCATTGAGGATGATTTACAATCTCCAATTGTAATCTTGTACTCATGTCTAGCGCGATTGATTTTTATTTCAATTTTCACCTGTAGACTATGGCTCTTTTGCCTTTATTTTAGAAATACAGTGGTTGATGTTACTTGAATTTCTGAACATGCTTCCCCTGGCTGTTTTCATTTGGTTACTTCCATAGATGGCAGCTTCAATTTTTTTGAGGAGACTATGATGCTTCCTCTGCATTTTCCAGGGCCAAAGTTGGAGGCTTGCTTCCACAGGTCTAAAGGTGTTGGTTGGGTTTGTCACCTCTGTAGGGCACAATCTGCAACCAATTCGCCACAAATAGTTAGGTTCGCACGCTATTGGTATCATTAACTTCTGGTGTTTTCTTGTATTCATGCTTAACTTTGTGATATTTCCTGTGCCGTTTTGAAGGAAGCACATGAGTTTTAGGTCTGCTTGGTTGGATGCTCGGGAGCAATGCTTAAAAAAAACGTTTCAAATCTCCACTCGTTTTTTTGCATTATTTTACGTCTTTATTTTTTATTTTCCTTTATGATAAGTAGTACTTTTCGCTTTTCTGGCAGCAATCAGTATATTGCCTGGCTTTTTCATCACCTCAGTCAGGCAGTGATATGGTAAGTTATTCTTCCCACTTTTTACATGCTCTGAGTAAGTACCACTTAATGATGGTGCTGTACCAGAAACATATTTGGAAGTATGGACGAGAGGGAGGGAATATAGGTTCTGCATACAGGTAGGAGATATTTGAATTTTGAGCCACTAGTTCTCATCTATTGGTAGTTTCCTTTTTGTCTTAGGAGGATCAGGTTATTTGTCAATAGCAAAGCTGATTTAGTTGTATTACTGGCTGAGTTATATCTTGGCAATGTGAATGTTTTAGCTTCTTATAGCCTGCAGCATAACTCAATGGAGGATAAATACATCTCTCTTCCCTTAAAATTCATCATTATGTCCAATGGCATTTAGAGTATGAAGTTTTGGGTTTATAACTTGGTTTAGCTTTTGATGTTGATGTCACATATGATTTTTTTTCAAGGAATAGTAATTAAAACCACTCGTTCATCCTTTATCAATCACTATTTGTAGTAATAAAATAATTTTTATGGCATTTTGATGTATAAATCTATTTGAAATCATTATGTTACTAGGTATTGTGCATCACCAGTGATGCCAGTCTCCGTCTCCATTTTGTTGAGTTACCTGCACTTGTGTCCTTCGTTCCAGGAAAAAGTAGTTGCTGCTGCTTTCCCATGAAATTTGTTGGATGAAAAACACATGCATGCTTCCTTTACGAACAGATCTAGATTTTCTGAAATAAATGTGGGAGAACACACCAAAATGGAGATATTGGGAATTTCTGTGAGACGGGTTAGAACGTAATGATGCCGACGATAGTAATTGCTCCTCTGTTGGTAGTTGTGGCGACAGTCCCTCAAGATTGCCATTTCGTTCTTTAACCAGCGCTAGTAAAGATTGTGGTTATTTTTTTAGTGACGCTGAATCCTTTTGTGGTTGGGAATCTGAGAAAGAAGTTTCCCATCCTACGAAAGAGGAATTGGCAGCAGAGATTCCTAGGTTATAACTCCATGCTTATCGTTGCACCATGGAGGCCTTATATGCCTCTGGACTCTGAAGTTGGGAGTAGGAAGAACCTGTGACCAATCTTCGTCTTACTCTTAACATTCAAATGATGAGCTTAATCATGCATTCAAATTTGTTGGCAGGTAAACATATGCAGGTTACCACTTTATTTTTGTACTTCTGTCTTTTACCTTTTGTTACAGTAGGTCATTTTCCTTTCCTGGTGATACTTGTAAGATGCAGAATGTGTGGTAGAAATTATTGCGCCTAATAGTTGTAGTGTATTATTTGTGGTAGGAATTGTTCCTTCTTCAGTTGAAAGAATTAATGTGAGTTGAAAATTAATGTATTATGAAACTATGTAAAAGCAATCAAGTTAAAAGCCCAATTTATCTCGATATTGTCCGGTTCATCTTTTAAATTTTATTTATTTGGATTGCTTTTAATTTTATCTCGATATTGCCCAGTTCTGCAGTTCCATCTTTTAAATTTTATTTATTTGGATTGCTGAAGTATTTTTCACCCAGGGTTGTAAATTGCCCTCATGGGTTCATGTTAACTTCAAAGCAACACTTGTCAATAGCAAAGCTGATTTTAGTTTTATCACTGGCTGAGTTTTATCATGGCCATGTGAATGCTTTTGCTTCTTATATATCTTCCCTTTAAATTCCTATCTTTCATCAGTAACATGTGATGTTGTTTATAGGAATACTAAATTAAGACCACTTGATTGTTAACCGCAGTGATAAAATTATTTTTGTGGCACTTATGATGTGTAAATCTATTTGAAAATTTAACATTATATCGTGCAATGCAGTGATGCCAGTCTCCATGTTGTTGAGTCACCTGCCCTTGCGTCCCCTGGGGTTCAATCGACATGGCAGGGTAGGAAAAGTCAATCTTCCGGTTTGTTTGTTTTTTCCCTTCCTAGAACTTCTTGTGTGGCTGGTCTTTTTATCGATTATTTGGTTATAGTTTTATGAAGGCACAATTTATCATGGTTTGTATTTTACTAATGATCTTACTGCTGTAAAGGAATATAGTTAACAGAAGATATCTAGCAGGCAGGTGATCTCTAGCAGGGTATGGCAGGAATTTTACAGAAAGCTGAATACAGAGGTCTTGGCCAACTGTGCAGCATATATCTTGACTGTTCAACTTACTGATATATTCTTCACTTCACAGAGGGATTCTAATCCGACTCTGCTCAGCACGGGGAAGGGTATCTATGCAGCTTAGGCATTGTATTTTGTTCATTTACTCCATTATAAACATTTCTGGTGTTTTTTATTTTCTGTTCAATGAAATGTTTTGGTTGTAAGTTTAACAATCCTCAATTATAACGCCGTATCACTTCATTTCATTCTGTATAATTCATAATTTAGAGCTGGTCTAAAATCCTGAAGACAATTACTAGTTCTACAGAGACAAGAAGCAATAGTTTCTGTCGTGCCTGTTTTTTTGGCCTGCTGCCAGTTTTTTACTGTTCCTTGCATATTCTTTTCTAGGGACGAATTTTTTTTAGACCGAAGTTGTTTTCTTTCAGTCTCTGTGAGAAAAGAGGGTATGCGCTGATCTTGTCCCGCACAGGGAATGGCGTCTAAATCAACACTAAGCAGATGGAAACATTTTTCGTAGCTGTTGGATGGATATTTTCGCGAAGCTACAGATACTGTCAATAATGGTTGCAGTGGAGTAGGGATGAGTTATGCCGACTTCATAATGCATCATAGGCCATAGGGGAAAGGAGACTAAATGAGTTTATTTGACTTCCCATATGATTCACAATCGGATAACCCATACTCTCAGGACAACTAGTGTATGGTGGTATCCAGCCAGAGAGATGACCTGTGAACAGTTGAAAAGAGACTAGGAGAGCAACGTTCAACTAGGCAGCTGCTGAAGCTAATATATTTGGGGCCAACCAATAATCTAATCTGAGCGTCAGAAAATATCTAAAATAGTTGCTAGATAAATTTGCATAATCTATTAAAATCATAATGTAGAGAAAGTATGCACAAAATCAGACACGAATATGAGACTTCAGAAACCTTCTTCTTTTTTTCCCCAAATTTTTCTGTGTGAAATCTCCAAATTTATGTTTTCCATATTTCTTTTCAAAATCCCATCTACTGATCTACCATTGGAGTGCTCTTATAATCTTCCAGAGACTATGGAGAAAAGGCATTTAATTTTAATATTGGGCTCTGGTTCATTTGGGCTTGGCTATGTGTCATAACGGTCCAGCTGTTGCAAGTGGAGAAAGTTGGTTCATGTTGTTGACCGCTTGGCTGAAAGTTTGGCGACCGCTTGACTGTGATAAGGCTAAGTCCTATGGGAGAGTTTGGAGTGCTAGATTTGCCAAAAAGTGTTGCAAATCATGAAATAAGTGTGAGAAAAAAGTTAACACTAAATTTGGCTACTTCTCTCTCCTAGCATTTGCTCGCAGTCCCACTATCAGCGAAATTGAAACGCCGAACAAAGCGGCGCTCAAAAAGTAACTTAAACGCTGGACTATTCGACGTTATACGAATATTCCAAAGAATAATGCCGAACTGTTAGGCGTTGATGTGGACGCTGTTCCATTCGGCGTTACGCTGACACGCCGCTCCATCCGGCGTTTGACTCTTTTTTTAACCCAACGGCTATTTTTTCCAGAATTCCATTTCTTCAAATTTGACAATTTGTTTTAATCGTATTTTGTTTTTGTTTCAAACTTTGGAAATTATCAAAGTAAAGTTACATTGTTTTTGTTTCAATCGTATTTGGTTTGAGAATTATCAAAGTAAAGTTTCAATCGTATTTTGTTTGAGAATTTGTAATCTTTCATTACATTGAAAAATAAAGTTACAATGTTTTTTTGAAGAAATTAATAAGTACATTGAAATTGAAATCCTACTTCTAAAATAACTTAAAACATAAAAAACTACTTCCCGTTAACATGTACCAATCTAAGGGAAGGAGGCCAATCTCAAACTCCCGAAAATGAAAGCTCCTGGTACTTATCCACCATCTCTCGGCTATGGATTCAACTAAGGCTCTATCCCCATTGGCGAAATCAAACTCAAAAACAGAGGAAAAGCCACAATTATCACAAAATTGTTTTTCTATCGGATTATCTTTCACTACAATTTTATAATACTTCTCGATTTCCTTGAAACTCCCTCTAAAGCTTACACTGCGAGACTCTTTCGTAACATCTTGACAAACATGTCTATCACAATTTTTTGACGAAACTATATCCAACCGGTCTAGCAATTCATCCATACTCGTAACTACAATCAATAAATATGAAAAAAATATCATTATCATTCATTTTCATCCATATTAATTATCATTAATAATTCATTTTAATCATTCTAATTATCATTATCATTCATCTCATACAACTAAAATATCATTACCATTCATTTTCATCCATACTCAATTCATAACTAATCAAATTCATTTTCATCCATACACAATTCATAACTAATCAAATTCATCCATACACAATTCACACACAATTCATAACTAATCAAATACATAACTAATAAAATTATCATACAAATTCATTCTCATTCATTTTCATCATACAACTAATCAAATTATCATACAAATTCATTTTCATATACAACTAATCAAAATCATCACACAAAATCAAATTAAATCCCTAACAAAAAAAAATCACAAATAATCAAATTAAACCATACACATATCATCTACATCATCTAAATACCATATATCAATCATCAAATTCATTGAAATCGCACAAGAAATCATAAATCATAAACTTTAAACCTAAAATTTAAATTTCTTACCTTGAATGATTCCGTGGATGGAATCTCACAAAATCACCTTCAATCAATCACAAATCTGACGATGAACAAACCCACGTGAGGAATTTGTAAAATAATTTCTAGAACAAAATATCTCTGAGAAACAATGATATTAGGGTAGAAATTTTCATTTTTGGGGAAGAACTGAATGGGGGAGAGGCCGAGTTTTCCTGATTTTATCGACTTTCTTCAACGCCGAACAGAGCGGCGCGTCAACTTTGTTGACTACGGTCCAACGCCGCTTGATTCGGCGTGAGATTGAACGCCGAATTGGTAGGCGTTTGACGCCTCTTTATTCGGCTTTTCTCTGCTAGATTGGCCATCCCATAGGGGTTAGGAGCTTGCTCAGTCTGACGTGGATGTCCAATCTAGAAGCTAAATATCTCTCCCATAGGACTAAGCCTAACAAGGGAGAGAAGATCAGGATTCTTCCGAGGTCGGTTGCCTCTAACAAGTGAGTAAACAACTTGTTAAGCCATAGCCTCTCTATGGCCGGCAGTTTGGCACCAACCCGTATTTGACCAGAAATCAATAAAGAACCTACTTGCTAAGGCATAGTGGTAAAGTTGTTGGGTGATGGTACGTACAACCTGAGTCGTAAGCTCATCATGTACCTGAATCGGAAATCAGTAAACATCCCTTAATAAATTGGCTTTGGTTTCATGAATCAGTAGCATCTAACGTGTGAGCATATTAGGTTTAAAGTCCCACCCAAGACTTAGAATTCGAGAGGAGCTCATGGTACATGATGAGTTATAGCCGATGGAAAGCAAAATGCTAATAACATGGTTGGACACCCGTTAAGAAGTTGCTTTTCGGCTTCTTCAAGTAAAAAAAGTCAAAAAATTAGTTGCACGATTTTCTAAATGGCTTATAAAAATAAAAAAAAAATCAATTTTTTTGTGAATCAAAAATATTTTGCTTCTAACTTATGAGATCGATTTCTGCTTCTGACATCCAAACAGGTTATTAAAAGACTCTGTGCCTACATCACCATTGGGCAAAGCAGCTTGCCACGAGGCTTTTCCTGGACTGTTTAAAAAATTTGTTCTTTGGGGACCAGCCTTTTTTGGGGGACCATTGTTTTATTTTGGATAAGACATTAGAAGTAAATCTAGGTCACCCCTTATCTAGATATTTATATTAATACCTAAATTACCCTCCTAATTAATTTTGGGTAATGATTAGTTAGTGTTAATAATAGTTAGTGAAATGATTAAGTTAAAGATAATTAGTGAGATTGAAAAATCAGATGGATTTTTTTTTTTAAAGAAGTAGAATTATTGAGAGAGTAAAGTTAGAGAAGATGAAGAAGAAAAACATGGATTTTACCAACCACAACCGGAGGAAGAGTATTTGGGTACCAGTTATGCTTCAAACTTAGATAATGTTGGTTGAATTGATCCTAAATTTCAAAAAAATGTAAATTTTTTAAGTAGATTTAGGCTTGTTCGGTTACCTTATGTGAAGAACAGGTAACCGAACAATCTAAAAGTGTAGTTCGGTTACTTTTTCCAAACACGCAGGTTACCGAACTCGCTTTTAATGGAGGTTTTTAGTCGTTCGGTTAACACGCAGGTTACCAAACTTTGTTTATAGGATTTACAGAGTAATGTTCGGTTTGCCCGCAATGTTGCCGAATTTTAAGGTATTAAGATTTTACAAAGTGTACGAAGTTCGGTTGTTTCGCAAACTTCATACCAACCAATATCTAACCGAACTTCACGCAATTAGTGAAGAGTTCGGTTTGTCAAGGTTTTTTGGGAACAAACCGTACATAGTGGGACAAGTTCGGTTAAATTGAAACTCAACATAGTTGGCAAAATAGCACAATTTGGTTACATTGGATTTATTTATTTATTTTTATTTTTTTGTAATATTGGTAAAGTTCGGTTAGAAAATACTTTTAGCCTTCTTTGCGAACCAACCGAACATAGTGGGCAAAGTTCGGTTAAATCAAAACTCAACATAGTGGGCAAAATAGCACAGTTCGATTACATTGGATTTTTTTTTTTTTTTGTAATATTGGTAAACTTTGGTTGGAAAATATTTTTAGCCTTCTTTGCGAACCAACCGAACATAGTGGGCAAAATATCACAGTTCAGTTACATTGGATTTTTTTTTTTTTTTTTTTTGTAATATTGGTAAAAGTTCGGTTAGAAAATAGTTTTAAACATGGTAAAGGTTTTAAACATGACAATTAATATAACCGGACACATCCAGAGAGGGCGAGAGAGAGTCCCACAAGTTTTAAGGCATGAAGAAATCACAACAAGGATGGGTATACGGTTATTGAACCGTCTTCGTCGGTGTCTGTTCGAACCGCTTCGTGGAAGACCCACTGGTTTTAAACATGACAATTCATATAACCAGACACATCCAGAGAGGGCGAGAGAGAGTCCCACAAGTTTTAAGGCATGAAGAAATCACAACATAGTGGGCAAAGTTCGGTTAAATCAAAACTCAACTAGTGGGCAAAATAGCACAGTTCGGTTACATTGGATTTTTTTTTTTTTTAATATGGGTAAAGTTTGGTTGGGAAATAGTTTTAGCATTCTTTGTGAACCAACCGAACATAGTGGGCAAAATAGCACAGTTCGGTTACATTGGATTTTTTTTTTTTTGTAATATTGGTAAAGTTCGGTTAGAAAATAGTTTTAGACTTTTTTGCGAACCAACCGAACTCAACACATTGATTTTCAGAGAAGGGTTCGGTTAGCAACATATTGATATGCGAACCAACCGAACTATGTGTTCGGTTAAGAAAAAATTAATTCGTGATAACGAAGTGTTCTCCGTGTTCTTGGTTTCAGAATGTTCGGTTAGCAAACTAGTTTTTTTTTAAATTATTCCTAACCAAACATGCCACTGTAACTTCCATTTAAACCATATTTTGATGATTTCTACTCAGTTTTCTCAATAAAAAAACGAATTAAAAGTGATGGGTTTTTCAAATGAACGAGTAACGTCAAGGAAAGAGAGAAGAAGAAGAAGAGAAGAATTATTTTTTTCAAAACTTTTTTTTTTTTGATGCCCCTGCTATCTCTGTTTTTGTTTTTGATTTTGGTTAATGATTCATTTAAATTAGATGTATCTGATTAGATTTATATAGTTTGTAGGTTAGTTTTAATTTAAATTAAAGTAAAGGGTAAATGTATAATTGTCTAACTCTAGGACATCATTTATAACTATAGGGAGGTTGGCCTAATAAAACCATGGTCCCAAAAAAATCGTTTTTATCCTCGGCAACGGGTTTCGAGTTCGGCATCATCATCCGACACCCAATGACCTTACTCATGTACTACTGTAAGGTATCTTTGTTTGCAAGTTCATTCCCAGGGAAACAAAAGTAGGAGGTTCCCGTGACAATTGTTTATGACAGGAAAAAAGAAAACAAACCAACAAGAGACTTAAAAACCAGGTCAGAATGTTTAGAAACAGGCATTCTACAAATGCTCTCTCTATTTACACTTCAATTCTATGTTCAGTCAAAATAAACACAAAATCATAGACAGTAAGACACAACCTAAAATAACCATTGGTTCGTACCTAAACTGATAAAAAGGACCATTATGCTTAATAACCACCACACTGCTAGCTAGGATTTGCTTGACACGACAGGGTTCTGCAACAAAAATGGACCACTGAAAAAAACAATAATGTTTTTGTTACCGGAAAATAAATAAATGATGTTCTGGTAAGTGATTTTAATAGCAGCAACAGCAGCCATTAGGTGGTCCATGTGAAAATAGATGACCCATAGAATGGTCCTCTTATAGCACAACACATATCTTGCCTATGGTGAGTAAAGATGAAAGTAACATTACGTAAAGGATTTAGCATGAGTTTCCTAATTGTTGCATTCTCTCAAAAGCATTATATTACGACTTTTCCTTGAAATATACACTTGTAAGTAAATCCAACCTGGATCAATCAATGAGAAATCTAAAATTTAGTGACCAACACATGACACCAATAACGACATATGGGAGATGGAGATCTCAGTCATTTTGACCGTTGTTTGTTTACCCGGATATTGACCGGTCGTCATCGGTGTCGGTTCGCACCGTGTCAAGAGAATGCTTTTCTTGTTTATTACCGGCCACTGACCCATCCTCGTCTGTGTCGGTTCGAACTATATGCCAAGAGAATGCTTATACTTGGCCGCTGACCGGTCTTCATCGGTGTCGGTTCGAACTGCGTCAAGAGAATACTTGCCATGTTTATTAACGGGTATACGGTTATTGAACCGTCTTCGTCGGTGTCGGTTCGAACCGCGCCGTGGAAGACCCACTGGTTTTAAACATGACAATTCATATAACCAGACACATCCAGAGAGAGTCCCACAAGTTTTAAGGCATGAAGAAATCACAACAACTTGGTAGAACCATTAAAAACAGTAGAGTATGGTCTGACCATTGCCAGCAAACCCATAACTATAAGGACACTGTACTAATGTCTTAGGACTCCTCTTACTCTAACATTGGACCCATATTCAGTAAAGGTGGTTAGTTAGTTGGATCAAATTTTGCTTGAAAGAGATTGATTCATAAAGGATTTTTTGATGTGTAGAGCAAATATTAAATGCATTTATATGAGTTAACATTTTCACTTTGGTGATGGATATTTCCGATTTGTTTTCCTTTGTTTTATTTTTATTTTTAAAAGGTAAAATTTGATAAATCGAGCAATAAATTTCACAAGTTACAATTTCATTTTTATCGAAAATATTAGATATAATATAATACTTGATTTTCTAACTTTTACTACAAATGTGAGGACATATATATGTTGAAGGGTTTTTTTTTTTTTTTTTTTTGAAACTAGGCATAGGTCCGTCCTGCCTCCTGGCAGCGTAGCCACTGACTTACTCCCCCTGAGAAACCTCGACCCCCTTGCCCACAATAAGTTAGTAATAATTACACGAGATTTCCAATGTTTGAGCGGAGACTCGAACTGCTAACCTCCTACTTAAGAATCAGACTCCTGGCCAACTGGGCTAACCCTAGATGGTTTGTTGAAGGCTCCTTATTCTTGTTTTTAAATTGCTAAAGTATTTGTTGTTGAATTACAGTTTCTGTTTATATATCTTACTTTAGTCTTGGGAAGATTTTCCAGTGTTACCTCACCATCTAACATATTGTTTTCAACTTTCCAAGAAACATCTTTACATTTCTTATTAATAAATTGTGCTAGGACTTTGCAATCTGTTACAATGGACATACTTGATGGTATGTTATTTCTTAACCAGGAGGTAGATTTTAACAACGCTTTTGCTTTTGCATGAACCGCTGACATTGCTTTTTCTGAGCCTGCTGAGATATGTACAAACTCCTCTTGATCTACTGAATAAAGAGTAAAAGCAAAGCCATTGACAAGTCTACTTTCTTGATAGAATCATCTATAAATATTATCAATACGAGGGTTTCGTGAATTTTCCTATCTGGGATTAGGAATCTGTGCGGTGCAACTTTGGATGGCGCTGATTCCCAAAAATTATTAATCTGTTCTATCGGAGTTTTTGGATTTGGATCTCATTTTTCAAACACTACTGAGTATCTTTGTTTCCAAATAACAGAAAATGGTGGCAATCTTATCTAGCATTTGTGAGATATACAGATCTGTAATCCATTTATTGACCCTAGTACTTATCGAGTCGGAGGTGCATGGATAGTAAATATGATTAATTCAACTTATAAGAATTTGGTACAATTAGAAAATTACAAAAACGAAACCATTCCGTTTGAACAACAAAAAGCGATTAATCAAGTCCGACAACGAGTTTTCCAACAAGCCTTACAAGGAGCTCTAGGAACTCTGAATAGAGAACCCGAACCAAATAGATCTTGTAAAAGGGCAGAACCCGAAGAGGTGTTGTTTATTTTCTTGAGCTTAGGCATTACATGCACATTGGACAGTCTGGAGAGATAATAGAGATATATGTTGCTCGTCCGCTAGAAGTTGGTAGAGTTTTCAGGATTAGTTTCAAATAAATAATCAATTTCTTGGAATTGTTTTAATTTTTCATAACTCCTTCCACAAAAAATTAATCATGTTATTGTACTCTTGGTCCCGATTTATAAGAAGTTATATATATTCTTCACTGAAAATACTCCTGGAAGATAATGCCTCCATTTTATCTTATCTTGATCCCTGCTTTGTGTTGATATTGTAAGAATTTTTCTTTTAATGTCCCGAGAGAAGTATTTGTCAATTTTTTCTTAACCCCAATTATCTTCTGGTGTTATTAACTCTTGAACCATTTTCGTATATCAGATGGTTTTGGAATTATATCAACGTTTGGAATCCACATATCTTCCCATATTTTAGCGGAAGTTCCATTTTTAATTTCCCAAACAAAATTACCTTTGATGAGCGAAGTTCAATACTTTTTTGATACTAGTCCAAATCCAAGATAGGTTGGAAGTTCAATAGAAATCTAGAATATGTGAGTTTGGAAAGTATTTGGATTTTAGGACTTATACCCATAATTGATCTGGTTCGGATGCGAGTCTACTTGCAAGTTTGGTGAGGAGAGATAAATTGAATTGATGTGGGTTCTTAATTCCTTAACCCCCTTGAGATATAAGATTGCGTATACTTGCCAAGATTTTATGAAACCTCATTGTTTTTTGACCTCATTTTTGTTCCACAAGAGATTTCTTTGAATCCATTCTAATTGATCGAGAGTTTATTTGGGCAGAGCAAGGACTTTCATTAGATACGTTGGATATGCTTGAAAAATAGATTTTTCTAACACTGTCCAACCCGTCTGAGAGAGAAGTTTAGATTTCCAACCTTGTATAGTGGAGTAATATCTTTGGAGAAGAGGTTCAAAAGTTTCTTTTCTATTCTTGTCAAAGAGTAATGGGGTGCCCGAATATCTATTATTTTTAGTCATCAATGAAACCTTTAGGATTTTTGCAATAATTTTTCCATGTCTAGGAAGGATGTGGGGGCTAAAGTGGATCCCCGATTTTTGCAGATTTACCATTTGTCCCATTATGTCGCCGATGATAGATAAGATATCTAATAAAAAAATTGGTTATCCCAAAGTAGCCATCTACGGAAAAAGGTAAGATATACTCGGAGCATTTTATTGATTTTAGGCTCCGAGATTTTTTTAACCACGATCGCTTTTTCCAATAGTCTGGACAGAATTTTCATGCAAATTAGTAAGAGGTAAGGAGAAAGAGGATCTCCTTGTCTTAAACCTCTATATTTATATAACTTTGTGCCTGGGAAGGCATTGAGGAGGATGAAAAAATCGGTGGTTGATATGCACCGCATAATAAGGTTTATCCATGAAGTACTGAATCCAAAAGATATCAGGGATTTTCTAATGAAAATCTACTCCACCCCATCGAAAGCTTTAGAAAGATCTAATTTAACTGCTTGAAAACCCATTTTTTCTTTGAAAATTTTAATTGAGTGCAAAATTTCATGAGCTATGAAAATTGGCAAAAAATTGCTTTGGTTGGTTAAAATTAAGAGGCTTTGAATGGTAATCAAAATCAAGCAAAAAATGCTTCAAATCCCACATTGCAATATCCATCATAACTAAGGAAAAAATTAAAAAACCATGCAACAAGTAGTTTGACAAATCATGTTGCAGATAGAAAGTAAACTAGGAAATCACGCTGTCACAACCTGTAACTATACGACTCCTACCTTCATAAATCAAATTGTACTAAATGATTCTATGAGTATTACATACCATCTTCCAATCTAAAAAATTACTTTCATGTTTCAGGAAAAATAAAATAAGTAAACAGGCCTAAGAACCGATTGTGTTTTTCCTGGGACATCCTATGGATTTTTGTCAAACGAGAAAATAAAACATGATATGGCTTCTAAATCGTGCAAATTCATTTTAGGGGTAGTTAAACTTGGCAGAGCACAAGAAGAGAAAATAATAGAAGATAATAGAACAGAATAAGAGAGTAGGCAGATATAAATCTACAGCCTCTCTATGTCACATATATAAATACTTAATCATCCGACCCATATTAGGTAAACATCTAATCATAGAAACCTTGTTAGAGAATTGCTCGGGCGAACTTGCATGCATTGCTATCTCAAGCATGTTTGTCAATGTTAGTGATCAAAATTATAAGTCTTGATTTCTAGCCTATTTATAGATATCTCGGACTAGGACATAGATTGTGTAGTTGAGCTTAGACTTCACGACGTTCATCATTTGAAGACGAAGAACTACTAAGGATAGCTTGTGGAACTTCATCGACAAAATGTATGTGGAAAGTTAAACTCATCTATCACTTTGAAAAGTATATTTCTATTTTATCTCCTATATTGAGACATAAGTCGTGTTACGATATAGTTTTCTATATACACATTTGAGATTTCGAGCTGAGTTTATCTCGCTTACATATTTCTCGAAATATGTGTTGGCAAGATTTTGCTTCGGCCAAGTTCATGTTATATCATGTGAAAATTTCCGAGTAACATCCTATATGGTTTGTGTGATACAATCATTTGGTATTTGTCTTGGAATGTTTCGTTATGATTATTTCAATAACTTGAAAATTGCTTCGATGCTAATAGTGTGTGAAAACGGCTATTGTCATCCTCTAAGAAAGTTTCAATGATTGAAATAATAGTTTATAACACTTAACCATTATTGGATATGTCATGTTGTGCACTCTTGCACATATGTAATCCATGTCCGGGAACCATAGTATGCACACCCGTTTGTGTACCGGTTGGTTTGAGAAATCCGGGAACCTAAGTATGCATACCCATTTGCATACTGGTGTACAAGTTCATATCCGAGAATTTCTGTTGGGATTGGAAGTACGTGTACCAGTGTGCGTACTGCAGGAAACCAATCTTGGTCCGGGTATTTCAAGTATGCGTACCCGTTTGCATACTTGAAGGTTAAAATTCTAAAATCGGTTTTGTACATGAACATAAACATTTATATAATAAGGAATGCAATCTTTGAAAACCATGGCTATAATGTTCATGATTGATTCTAGTGAATCAAACCGATTTTGCTTCAATTGTATTCTTGTATAATTCTATGAGAATATAACAATTGAACAACTCTTTAACTAGTTTCATTGAGTCATTTGAACTAGTTATGGTTAAGATGAATAAGGTTGATATGAGAGTAATCATATGGCTAACCTCGGTTAACTATTTGTGAACCAACATGGTGTACATGTTTAGGTACGGTTACATAAACCTAAATGAAGGTACATTTCATTTGTGTGTAACAAGCTAACTTCAATCTAACGGTTGAAAGATATTAGCTTTGTTGAATCAGGATTTTCATCTAACGGTGAATATTGAATGCTTTGTTACCAAGGTAACTTGGATTGCAAACCCTTATTTGAAAACTATATAAAGGAGAACTCTAGCAACTGGGAAGCCTAATCTCCACACCTCCTGTGTGTTACTAGTTGCATAACTAGTCGATTCTCCTTTAACATTAGGTTTCTACCGAGACCCCGTAGGTTAACGACTTCAAATACTTCATTGGGATTGTGAAGCCAGACCCAACTATTTTCTTTGTAGTTGTGTGTTCTGATCTTTCCCGATTCTACCGTATTGAGTCCAATTGAAATAATTGACTCGAGATTAATTTCTTCAATAGGCAAGATAAAAGTAATCACAAACATCTTCATCTCATTGTTTGTGATTCCATAATATCTTGTTTCGCTATATGATTAATATTATTATGAGGTGATTGATAATACTAGGCTGTTCTCCGGGAATATAATACCGATTTATCAATTGGTTCCTGTTCACCTTGATTTTTCAAAATACGGAACAAAAACTCTTGGGTATTTCTATGAGAGACATATTTATTCAATCTATAGACTTTTCTGTGTGAGACAAATTTGTTTATCAAGTCTTCGAATTTGGGTCATAGCAACTCTTGGTTGTGGGTGAGATCAACTAAGGGAATCAAGTGCGTAGTATCCTACTGGGATCAGAGACGTAAGGAACGTAACTGTACCTTGAATCAGTATGAGATTGATTAGGGTTCAACTGTAATCCAGTCTGAAGTTAATTGGTAATAGGTTAGAGTCTGTAGAAGCTTAATACAGTGTGGTGTTCAATCTGGACTAGGCCCCGAGGTTTTTCTGCATTTGCGGTTTCCTCGTTAACAAAACTTCTGGTACCTGTGTTATTTATTTTTCGCATCATATTTTGTTATATAATTTAATTATCACAGGTTGTGCGTTTAGATTAATCAATTAGAATATCCAACCTTTGGTTGTTGATTTACATTGATTGACACTTGAACATTGGTCTTTGGTACCATTCAAGTTGTTTCACATAATAATCAGGTTCACGGATTTCTATCTGTTCGATTTTCTGATTACATTGTTAAACAGAGATATTAAACTCTTTGATATACTTTACTCTAGATTGAGTCTGTCTGTCTAGTTAATTCTCTAGAAAGTATATTGGAGTAAGTCCTCTCAGATTGCCAAATGAATTGTTGGGTGTGGTTGTTAGAGTCCTAAAATATAGAAAGACTATTACTTGACTAATACGTTAGCTATAACCTAAGCTATAATAACTCTAACATCCCCCCTTAAGATGGAGCATATAGATAAAAAATGCCCAAATTTTTACATAATCTACGAAACAATGAAGATTGAAGAGGTTTGGTAAATATATCTGAAAATTGTTCTTCAGATCTTACGTAGGGACAAATAATCTGTTTCCTTATCATCTTCTCATGAATGAAATGATAGTCGACTTCAATATGTTTGGTATGTTCATGAAAAACTGGATTGCTCATGATGTATATTATGGCTTTATTATCTCAAAACATTTGCATAGGTCCAGGAACATGAACACCCATTTCTCCAAGCATGGATTGAGCCCATAACATCTCGCAAATAGTGTGAGACATAGCTCGATATTCAGCTTCAGAACTAGACTTAGCTACCACTTGTTGCTTCTTACTACGCTGAGTAACTAGATTACCACCAACAAAGGTACAATATCCAGAGGTCGAACGACGATCTACTTTATCTCCTTCCCAATCAGCATCTGAGTAACCCGCCACTGATCCTACACCTATTAGTGAATCACTAGATTTCTTGTATAATAAACCATGACCATAAAAACTTTTAAGATAACGGATGATTCAACACACTGTCTCCAAGTGTGGTTTTCTAGGTGCGTGCATGAACTAACTAACAACACCAACTGCATATGTAATATCCAGACGAGTCACGGTCAAATATATCAACTTCCCAACAAGCCTCATGTATCGACCAACATCATTAAACAATTCACCTTTCTCATTACATATCCTTACTGTATAGTCTATAGGAGGGTCGTCAGGCTTTGTACCAAGAAGACCCATCTCATAAATAAGATCAATAGCGTATTTCCGTTGAGAAAGACTTATACCTACCTTTGAACGAGCAACTTCAATTCCCAAGAAAAAGCGTAACAAACCTAAATCCTTAGTATAAAATTTCCGGCTAAGATGATACTTCAATTCAGATATACCTTGAGAATCACCACCAGTAATGATAATATCGTCAACATACACAATAAGAATTATGCTTCTAGCCGAAAAGTGTCGAACAAACACATAATGGTCAGAAACTACTCGAGTGAAACCATATTCTTCCAAAACACTACTGACCTTATCAAACCAAACACGTGGAGATTGTTTCAAACCGTAAAGTGTTTTTTTTTAACTTACAAACAAGGTGCTCCTCACCTTTCTTCTCATAACCTGGTGGATGTATCATGTATACTTTATCTTGAAGATCACCGTGTAGGAATGCATTCTTTATATCCAGCTGATATAAAGGCCAATTTTGGTTAACAACTACAAAAATAAGTATACGAACTGAATTCAGTCGAGCAATAGGGGAGAACATTTCGGTATAATTCACGTCATACATTTGGGTATATCCCTTAGCAACCAAAAGAGCTTTTAACCTTTCAATAGAACCGTGAGGATGATATTTCATAGTAAACACCCACCTACACCCAACAGCTTGCTTACCTGGTGGTAACTCGGTATACTCTTGTTTATGGGAGAAAATCGCCTATGCCGAATTTGGTAAATTCGATGGTGGAGAGACTGGTTTAAACCCTTAAACTAATGTGCTGTACGTGAGCACTTTTGATTCGAGATATCAATCTATACAAATCTGGCCTAAACCAAGAAAATGGCCGTTCCATATTTGCTTCGGTCACAAAGTGGAGGAGAAGGGTTGATTTGGGGAGGATAGGGAAGAAGGGTAATGAGACCAGATATTTATGGCTATGTAGTATCTCGACTTGTATCAGAAGTGTAGAAGCTTGCGGAAGCTTGCTAGTGATGGAAGCTTTTGAGAGAGCTTCCAAAGATGCTATCTGATAGTTTTGTATTTTGCCTGACCAAGACTTGTGTGTTTTGGCAGAATAGGTGAAACCTATTTATACAAGTGAGATTGAACGTACCCTGGACTCATTAAGGAATTGAGTAAATGTGCCAATTAAAACAAAGGAGGTGGAAACCGTTGGCTTTATGGTGAAAACGTTTTCACCATAAATTTACTTATTTAATTGACCGTATTCATTCCTTGCACGCCTTGCTTTATTGCGAGCATAGTGTACGCTGCACACTGTGACCGCCAAACCAAAACCCCAAGAAATTATCGCCCAGTTTGTGTTGATGTCTCGAGAGTTGGCGCAAGTGGCAATGCCAAAGTTGCTAGTGAAGCGTTACGGCATGTGCGGGATATCTCGACCGCAAGTTGTAATTTGAGCGCGGATGGAAATGCCAAAGTCGCTTGGTGGAGCGTTTGGCATGTGCCAATGGCATGTGAAGAATGCCTTGGAAGCGATTTGTACTTTGAGTGCGGATGGCAATTCCAAAGTCGCTTGGAGGAGCATTTGGCATGTGCGGAATGCCTTGGCTGCAAGTTGCACTTTGAGTGCGAATGTCAATTCAAAAGTCGCTAGTGGAGCATGTACCAATGGCATGTGCGGAATGCCTTGGAAATTGGCTAGCAGGTTGGGGATAAAAGTGGCTAGTGGTTGCGTGTTGCCATGTGCCAATGGCACGCACGGCCACTTTGGCCAAATCACGGGCGCTACAATTGGATAGAGGCTTGGGATAGAAAGTGGCTAGTGGTAACGTGTTGGCATGTGCCGATGGCACGCACGACCACTTTGGCCAAGTCGCGGGAGCTACAATTGTGCCAATGGCACGCATGGCCACTTTGGCCAAGTCGCGGGGCGCTACAATTGGATAGTGGCTTGGAATAAAAATTGGCTAGTGGTAACGTGTTGGCATGTGCCAATAGCACGAACGACCACTTTGTCCAAGTCGCGGGCGCTACAATTGGGTAGCGGCTTGGGATAGAAAGTGGCTAGTGGTAACGTGTTGGCATGTTCCAATGGCACGTACGACCACCTTTGCCAAGTCGCGGGCGTTACAATTGGATAGCGGCTTGGAATAGAAAGTGGCTAGTGGTAACGTGTTGGCATGTGCCAATAGCACGCACATCCACTTTGGCCAAGTCGCGGGCGCTACAATTGGGTATAGGCTTGGGATAGAAAGTGGCTAGTGGTAACATGTTGGCATGTGCCAATGGCACGTATGGCCACCTTGGACAAGTCGCGGGCGCTACAATTGGGTAGCGGCTTGGAATAGAAAGTGGCTAGTGGTAACGTGTTGGCATGTGCCAATAGCATGCACGGCCACTTTGGCCAAGTCGCAGGCACTACAATTGGGTAGCGGCTTGGGATAGAAAGTGTCTAGTGGTAACGTGTTGGCATGTGCCAATAGCACGTACGGCCACTTTGGCCAAGTCGCGGGCGCTATGATTGGGTAGCGGCTTGGAATAGAAAGTGGCTAGTGGTAATGTGTTGGCATGTGCCAATAACACGCACGTCCACTTTGGCCAAGTCGCGGTTTGCAAGCCTAGGGCGCTATTTTTGGCATGTGCCAAACGGTATAACGGCTTAGAAATTTGCTAGTGATGCGTGTTGGCATGTGCCAATGGCACGCACGGCCAAGTTGACCTAGTTGCACGGTTTGCAAGCCTAGGGAGCTATTTTTGGCATGTGCCAAACAATATAGCGGCTTAGAAATTGGCTAGTGATGTGTGTTGGCATGTGCCAATGGCACGCATGGCCAAGTTGACCTAGTTGCATGGTTTGTAAACCTAGGGCGCTATTTTTGGCATGTGCCAAACGGTATAGCGGCTTAGAAATTGGCTAGTGATGTGTGTTGTCATGTGCCAATGGCACGCACGGCCAAGTTGACCTAGTTGCACGGTTTGCAAGCCTAGGGCGCTATTTTTGGCATGTGCCAAAGAGTATAGCGGCTTAGTTTGGCATGGTTTCCTGTGGGTGCAGTATGTGGTTTGATTTTGGCGTCGTTGCCATGGTGCGCATTATGCGGATTGGTTTTGGCGTCGTTGCCATGGTGCACAATATGCAGATTGGTTTTGGCATCGTTGCCATGGTGCGCAGTGTGCGGCTTGGTTTTGGCGTCGTTCCCATGGTGTGCAGTATGCAGCTTGGTTTTGGAATTAGGGTTCTGTGCTGAAAACCCTAATCTGGTATTTTAAAAAAAATACCCCCATTAATTATTGACACCTGAATTAAATGCTCGTAGTTAATGTGTTGCTGGTAACACTAGGTCATGGGGTTTTACGATTTTACCCCTTATCTAAAATCCACCATCGACATTAAGACCCCTGCTTAGCTCGGAACAGGAGCTTTGTTGCGAGGTAAGCATAAGATGGTGCCAAGACAAGATCTGAAAGAGAAACGGGAGATTTATCTGACCTTTTTTTTGGAGATGCGGATTGGATTCAGAATCCTCGTCCTTGGCAGTTTTGCATGGAGCGGGAGGTTAGCACAATTTGGCGAAAATGGATGGCTGGGAAGCATTGAGCTGCTGGCGTGAGTTGATAAACTGAGCGTGTGCTGGATGGTGGGGCCGATGGGAGATAAACGTGACAGCTGGTGTGACTTGGGCGACGTTGACAGGTCGGCGAGATTGGTGGGACCGACACAAAAGGAGCGTGCTAGCTTGGGCAGTACTAGCGCAAGGTTAAGAGGCTGGTGTGGTGATACCGGCGCAAAGGAAGTGTGTTTGGGAGGTATTGGCACCGTTGATGGGGCTTGAGCGGCCGTTGGGAAGTTGGGCGCCTTTTTGGGCCCAAACTTCCCTTATACGCGCAACTTTGGGAGAAAAAGGAATCCTTCCCCGTTGTGGAAACCGCTCGCATATATATACATGAAGTCCTTTCTTTTATCTTGCGCTTTGTTCCTTCTTTCCTCCTTGCTAGCGGTAAAGTGATAAAGGATAAACCGGCTACCTAGGTGTGTCTTCTAGTACTTCTCTTGTTTCCTTTTGTAGGTGCAAACCCTAGCAGTATGTGCTTTTTCTTTTATAAATCTTGCGTTGATATCGCGCGCACGATTGGTTGGCGTGCTTCTTTTAGAGAATATTGTATATATATGATTTGATTCCGTAGAAAATACTGCATATATGATTTTGAACCCGAAGAGAATGCTGCGCGCATAATTTTGAACCCGAAGAAAGATTTTGTACATGTATTTGAATCCGAGAAATATACTGCGCATGTAATTTCGAACCTGAAGTAGGATATTGTCTATGCAATTGAACCCGAGAAATATACTGCGCATGAATTCCGAAGAATAATATTGTATACGTGCTTCATATGAACCCGAAAGAATTACTGTATATGAATCCCGAAGAAGAATAATGTATATGTGCTTCATATGAACCCGAGAGAATTACTGTATATGAATCCCGATGAAGAATACTGTATATGTGCTTCATATGAACCCGAAAGAATTACTGTATATGAATCATGAAGAAGAATAATTTATATGAATACCGAAGAAGAATACTGTATATGCTCTTGAACCCAGAAAATATACTACGCATATAATTTTGAACCCGAAGTAGGATACTGCATATGTATTTCGAACCCATAGAAAATACTATTCTCCCATGTGGTAGGGATTTTCCTCTTGTCGAGCACGGTTATGTGTTTGGAAGATAATTTCATAATTTCCCTGTTTTGTTTTGTGCAGATATCTTGTTACTAAGCGAGGAAAACCGATAAGATGTTACATGAACAAGGCTCCGTTTCTTCGAAAGATGTTGATAGTTCAAAACCAAACATAGATGATGAGTTCTTTACCAAACCCTTTGCTCCTGCTCGGAGGAATCTTCCAGACTTCAAGCAAACTTTATTGACGGATGGTGAAAATGAAAAGAAGACCCACACAGTTCGGCCGGAGCATACCATACGGTTTTGTCTTCATAAAGGATTGTATGCTTCTTCCAGTATTGATTTCAGGATGTGTCAAAGCCCATTGCATTCCTTTGATGTGTGGGTCAAATTTATGGTGAGTAGGGATCATATAAATTTCCACTTGACTCGAGCGAGGATTATTAATGCCGTTAGAAATTCAGTAAGTCTCCAGATTAGGAAAGATGTCCCGGGCTTGGTTGCCTTTCTCTCTAGGTGGTGCTCGGACACTCACACAATTATCTGTTGATGGGACGAAATAGCTTTCACCTTGGAGAGCATGGCTCTCTTTTTGAATCTTCCAGTAACCGGGGATCTTAATATCCAATTATCAAGAGATGAGAAGAAGATGCGAAATGACCTTGCTGTTAAGTTGGGAGATTTTGCCCGAAAAGACTCTACTGTGAAGTCGAAGGATTCTGTTCGAAAAGAAGATGAAAGGTGTGTTTACAGCTGGTGGATATCTCAGTGCTTTCCAGAAGAGTTGGAGGCTAGACAGAAAAGCAGCGATCTCCACGTTGCAGCATTTTTGGCCCTCTAGTTGTCTAGAGATATCCTTGACGACGGTTCCGGCAAGAAGGATATAAGGTCAGAGCTGCTACCAATTGCTGTGAAGTTGGCGAAAGGTGAAGTTCTCCCCCTTGGAAATCTATTCCTTGGCTACTTGTATGCGCATCTGGATCACTTAGTCGCGAATATGCAAGTTTCGAACGGTTTCATGAAAGTGGATTCGTATGTCCACGTCGTTTTTCTGCAAGCGTGGCTATGGGAGTATTTTGAAAAGTATGCTCCAAAGACGTTGCCTATGATTCCTGCGAGTTGGGGTGGTTCTCGAATTCTTCGATGGGCGAATAAGCGTCCAAGAATTGGTGTGAGCTTGGTTAGCCTTCTTGATAAATCACACAAGATCAATTTTCGCCCGTGGGAGCCAGTTCATGGGTCAGTGACTCAAATTGATACTTTTGCTTCTGCTCCGGATGTGATTTTGTCTTCAGATGACGACTTGAGCGTTGGTGAAAACTTGTTTATTCAAAGTTGCATGGTAACATGCCGTCTTTTTTTAGAGGGGATTTCTAGATTGCTGAGTACAACATTGATCGCGCGGCTCGTCACATGGGTTTCGATCAGGGGGTCCCCCTTGCTTGCCGGCTGGAGCTTCCTGAGGATTCATTGCGTGCTTCCCTCGATGCCAGTGCCCTTGGGCCAGGTATCCGTCTTCCCTTCTTTCAACTGGAGAGAGCACCCTTGATGACCTTTAGTTACAACGAGTTCTGGTGCCGTGAGCGTCTTATGATTCACAAGTTTTTGGATGACGCGGTGGAGAATGTTCGTGGTAAGCCTCCCCCGGAAGTCTTGAAGAAGTATCCGATGTTGAGAGATTTCAAGCGAAAGTCGTCTGGCAATTCTGAAAGTCCCCAAGTGAAAGAGAAGATGACGAAAAACCGTGCTGGTGGGTTTCAGACGGCTTCAAAGAATCCTCCTGCAACCCTTGTGTCTTTCAGTTCTTCCAATAACCAGGTATATATCGCCTCTTTGCTGGTCTGTTTCCAAATATGTAATTTCTGCTGAAATTATGTGTCTCGTTTCTTCCAGGGCTTTGGTAGTGTTAATGATTTTGCTGCTCTTGCTCGTTGTCGGGAGACGATAATTCCTTTGAGTAATTCTGGAGGTATCGAGACTTCTCACAACGGTGATGCGCCGGAGAAAGAAGAATTAAGTTTGGCAGAAAAAGAAGAAAGTTCGGAAAGTGAAGGTGATTCTTCAGATAGCAGCGCTGGATCTCTTTCGGAAAGTGGCTCGGTAGGTTTCACACCTCTTTTTCTTCCTCCTCCCTTTGAAAACGTATAACTCAAATCTTGCAGGAGGAATCTGACTCAGGAGATGGATCTGAGGTGGAGACACATGAAGGATTGCCCTTGGTGACAACAACCGTTAGTGATGACCTGGAGACGGGAGTTGAAAATCCTCCTGTAGCGACTGTGACCGCTGATGATGGCTTGGAGATGGAAGTTGATCAATCACAAAGCATGAATGCAGTTCGACCGGGAAATGATTCTCTGGTCGCTGGCGAAGGTGCGAAATGGATCCCTTCGCAGATTTCGGATCTGGTTGCAGGCGCCATTTTCGATCCTCCGTACTTGGTTCCTTACCCAGATCACGTGTTGGTTGGCGGTTTTAGAGTGCTGGCCAAATATGAGGCATTGTATACCAATATCTGGAAGAAGTATTGACACATGGCTACGACCAGGAAGGTCACTAGTCGTATTGCGTTGGTTAAACGTGCGGAAGAAGCTTTATCTTCTATTGAGGACATGTGCGGGGTGACTGGCCATACCGTTTCTGAAGACGCCATTGCTAACTGGGAACACCACCGCGATGTGTGTGTGGAGAAGGAATTCAATGCTTCATGGTTCTTCGAAAATCTTGCTGAGATTCGTAAATTGAAGGATACAGTAGTCGAAATCCCTTCTGCAGAGGAGATCACACGGCAAGAAGCGAAAGCTGAGGAGTTGTCCAAGGTGTTAGCTATGAAGAGAGCAGCTATTGAAGATGCGAAGAAAAGTCTTTCTAAGAAGAGTAAACCGTTGCTGGATAACTTCCCTTGAATGTTTCTCCTTTAGATTCCTTTTTGTTTATTCCGAGGAACACTTTGGGTTCTTGATTTCGGAGTCTGACTGATTTTGGTAGTTGGTTGATGTTTTTGAGATGTTGGATTATTTTCTGGGATGAATGGTTTTAATATATAACTTTGACCATGCCTTGCGAAGGGAATATTATTTTTATGAAAGTGTGCGTTTATAGGTTTTGTCGCGAGCAATCCTCTTTTCCATGTAAAAGGCGGTTTTGCTGGTAGGGTTGCCAGCAAGTTTTCAATCGCTGGTAGCAGCGACTTTGTAGGTTGGACTGCTAGAAAGTCCCCAAATCGCTTGTAGCATCTTCAGCGAGTCCCCATTTTTCCCGTATAGTTTTTACGACTGGTAACTGGGTTGAGTTGTAGTTCCCTAAACCGTGTGCCAGCTTCCGCCATCTTGATGCTTGTATCGAGGCGCGAGATCGATTTCTGAAAGCAGATATTGTAACCGAGAGATTGAAACTCCCGATGTGGTCGCCAATTGTTTATGGGAGAAAATCGCCTCTGCCGAATTTGGTAAATTCGATGGTGGAGAGACTGGTTTAAACCCTTAAACAAATGTGTTGCACGTGAGCACTTTTGATTCGAGATATCAATATGTACAACTCTGGCCTAAACCAAGAAAATGGCCGTTCCAGATTTGATTCAGTCACAAAGTGGAGGAGAAGGGTTGATTTGGGAAGGATAGCGAAGAAGGGTGATGAGACCAGAGAGTTCTGGCTAGGTAGTATCTCGACTTGTATCAGAAGTGTAGAAGCTTGCGGAAGCTTGCTAGTGATGGAAGCTTTTGAGAGAGCTTCCAAAGATGCTATCTGATAGTTTTGTATTTTGCCTGACCAAGACTTGTGTGTTTTGGAAGAATAGGTGAAACCTATTTATACAAGTGAGATTGAACGTACCCTGGACTCATTAAGGAATTGAGTAAATGTGCCAATAAAAACAGAGGAGGTGGAAACCGTTGGCTTTATGGTGAAAACGTTTTCACCATAAATTTCCTTATTTAATTGACCGTATTCATTCCTTGCACGCCTTGCTTTATTGAGAGCGTAGTGTACGCTGCACGTTGTGACCGCCAAACCAAAACCCCAAGAAAGCATCCCCCAGTTTGTGTTGATGTCTCGAGAGTAGACGCAAGTGGAAATGCCAAAGTTGCTAGTGAAGCGTTGCGGCATGTGCCAATGGCATGTGAGGGATATCTCGACCGCAAGTTTTACTTTGAGCGCGGATGACAATGCCAAAGTCGCTTGGTGGAGCATTTGGCATGTGCGGAACGCCTTGGCCGCGATTTGTACTTTGAGTGCGGATGGCAATGCCAAAGTCGCTTGGTGGAGCATTTGGCATGTGCCAATGGCATGCGCAGAATAAAAGTGGCTAGTGGTTACTTGTTGGCATGTGCCAATGGCACGCACGGCCACTTTGGCCAAATAGCGGGAGCTATAATTGGATAGCGGCTTGGGATAGAAAGTGGCTAGTGGTAACATGTTGGCATGTGCCGATGGCATGCACGACCACTTTGTCCAAGTCGCGGGCGCTATAATTGGGTAGCGGCTTGGAATAGAAAGTGGCTAGTGGTAACGTGTTGGCATGTGCCAATGTCATGCACGGTCACTTTGGCCAAGTCGCAGGCGCTACAATTGGATAGCGGCTTGAAATAAAAAGTGGTTAGTGGTAACGTGTTGGCATGTGCCAATAGCACGCACGTCCACTTTGTCCAAGTCGCGGGCGCTACAATTGGTTAGCGGCTTGGAATAGAAAGTGGCTAGTGGTAACGTGTTGGCATGTGCCAATGGCACGCACGGCCACCTTGGCCAAGTCGCGGGCGCTACAATTGGATAGCGGCTTGGAATAAAAAGTGGCTAGTGGTAACGTGTTGGCATGGGCCAATGGCACGCACGGCCACCTTGGCCAAGTCGTGGGCGCTACAATTGGATAGCGGCTTGGAATAGAAAGTGGCTAGTGGTAACGTGTTGGAATGTGCCAATAGCACGCACAGCCACTTTGGCCAAGTCACGGGCGCTACAATTGGGCAGCGGCTTGGGATAGAAAGTGGCTAGTGGTAACGTGTTGGCATGTGCCAATAGCACGCACGGCCACTTTGGCCAAGTCGCGGGCGCTACGATTGGGTAGCGGCTTGGAATAGAAAGTGGCTAGTGGTAACGTGTTGGCATGTGCCAATAGCACGCACGGCCACTTTGGCCAAGTCGCGGTTTGCAAGCCTAGGGCGCTATTTTTGGCATGTGCCAAACGGTATAACGGCTTAGAAATTGTCTAGTGATGCGTGTTGGCATGTTCTAATGGCACGCACGGACAAGTTGACCTAGTTGCACGGTTTGTAAGCATAGGGCGCTATTTTTGGCATGTGCCAAACAATATAGCGGCTTAAAAATTGGCTAGTGATGCGTGTTGTCATGTGCCAATGGCACGCACAGACAAGTTGACCTAGTTGCACGGTTTGCAAGCCTAGGGCGCTATTTTTGGCATATGCCAAACAGTATAGCGGCTTAGAAATTGTCTAGTGATGCGTGTTGGCATGTGCCAATGGCACGCACGGCCAAGTTGACCTAGTTGCACGGTTTTCAAGCCTAGGGCGCTATTTTTGTCATGTGCCAAACGGTATAGCGGCTTAGAAATTGGCTAGTGATGCGTTTTGGCATGTGCCAATGGCACGCACGGCCAAGTTGACCTAGTTGCACGGTTTGCAAGCCTATGGCGCTATTTTTGGCATGTGCCAAACGGTATAGCGGCTTAGTTTGGCATGGTTGCCCATGGGTGCAGTATGTGGTTTGGTTTTGGCGTCGTTGCCATGGTGCGCAGTATGCGGCTTGGTTTTGGCGTCGTTGCCATGGTGCGCAGTATGCGGATTGGCTTTGGCGTCGTTGCCATGGTGCGCAGTACGCAGCTTGGTTTTGGAATTAGGGTTCTGTGTCGAAAACCCTAATCTGGTATTTTGAAAAAATACCCACATTAATTATTGACACCTGAATTAAATGCTCGTAGTTAATGTGTTGCTGGTAACACTAGGTCATCGGGTTTTACGATTTTACCCCTTATCTAAAATCCACCATCGACAACTCCCAAGTGTCATTGCGATCAAGTGTAACTTTCTCCTCATCCTTAGCCGGCTTCCATACAGGTATTTTCAAATCTTGCACATGTGACTTTGGAATAAAAATCGATGACATGGCTAAAGCAAAAGAATATAAATAAGGAGAAAGACGATGATATGACATAATAATAAATAATGGATGTTGGGTACAAGAACAAACCCATTTAGGTTGGGAAATATGCACATCTAAATCATTGGTGATTGGAGATGGTGTAGTAGGTTGGGCTCCTCCAAGGACTTAAAAATCGTCATCAGAAGATGATTCGGGCTCCCACGTATAAACTTTTTTTTGTCTTGGATCGTTGATATACCTGTATTGGACGAATAGAGTCTGACACATCCAGAATACTATCCAACGAAGGTTGTATAGCTTTTGGACTGGAAATAACTGGCACTGACTGATCTAGGGACACCGTATTAGAGTTGAATTCAGAAACAACGAGATCAGAAATAGTCTTCGACCTATCTGGAACTGGAGGAGTAGGTAAAGTTATAGAGTTGTCTCTTTTTCTACCATCTAAGACATCCAGGTTAATGAGAGTACTTGAAGATGAGAAATATGGAGTAGACTCGAGGAAAGTGACATCAACACTAACATAAAAACGACGAGTAGTTGGGCAATAACACCGGTATTGTTTTTTATTACAAGAATAACCTAGAAAAATACACTTGACTGACCTTGGAGATAATTTATCATGACTTTTAGGACCTAGAATATGCACAAAAGCGACACACCCAAATACCCGTGGTATAACTAAAGATGGAAAAGTTTCGAGATACAAGAGTGAAAACGGAGACTTATGTCCAAGTACTGATGTATGCATCCGGTTAATCAGAAAATCATCCATCAAAACAGCATCAGCCCAAAACTTTTAGGTACATTCATCGAAATCTTAAGAGTACGAGGAACATCTAAAAGGTGGCGGTGCTTACGTTCAGTGACACCGTTTTGTTTAGAGGTATACGGGCAAGATGTTTGATGAATAATACCATGATCTGCTGAAAATTTTCTCATACACTTTTGGAGATACTTGGTAGCATTATCGGAACGACAGATTTTGAGTTTTTTTTTCAAACTGGTTTTGGATTTCATTATAAAAAGTATGGAATATATGCGGTAATTCAGAACGATCTTTCATAAAAAATAACCATGTCATACGAGAGAAATTGTCAACAAAAATAACATAATACTGATAATTCAAAATACTCTTAGTATGATAAGGACCCCATATGTCTGAATATACTAAAGAGAACATACTCGACTGACGACTATGAGTACTACTACTACGGTGATGCTTGCCAAGTTGACATGATTCACACTCTAACTTAGAAATTGGACTTAGGTTACCGATAATAGGACATAACTTCTCGATTGAAGGGTGACCAAGGCGACAACGCCATTGAAACGGAAAAACATAAGCACTAAAGAGTGGCGCAATAGGTTTATCAACATACAGATAATAAATTCCATCCCTTTTATGCCCCGCACCAATCTTCTTATGCGTCCGAAGATCATGGAAAACATAATGAGTTGGTTAAAATGTGATTGAGCAATTAAGGGATTTCGTTAGCCATCTCGCATATATTATATTAGATGAAAACTTGGGAACAAACAAGCTAGATGATCAAATGAAGATTCTTCGTGGGATGGAGATCACCCTTCCCAACAACAGAACGTGTTGATCCATTAGCCAACACAATACTTGAAGGTTTTAACAGAAACTTAGAGAAAATATAGGGAATACCAGAAATGTGACCATTAGCTCCAGAGTCGATAACCCAAGTAGAGGGAGTGGTAGTACCTGCAAGGCAAGCTACGTTACCTTGATGAGCTAATGTAGTAGTGGAAGATAACGGACCAGATGGAGTTATTTATTTCAAGTGCTAAATAAGTTGACCACGTTGGCTTGATAAACCCTCATTAGTATTAGCTCTAGGATCAGTAAAAGATAATGACAGCTCGTCCTCACTATAAACATGATTTGCAGTTGCAGATTTTTTCATTTTTATCCTAACAATAATCAATTGTTTGGCTTGTCAGACCATAATAAGTGCATGAACGACTGCTACCACGACCATACCCATGACCACTATAATCATCACGACCAGTTCGACCACCTCTCGGCTTCCATGAAGACTTCCACGACCAGATCGACCACCTCTATAGTCTCCTCGGCCACCATCACTAGTATATAAAGTAGAAGACTCTTGTTGACTAGATGAAAAGATAAAACCAGCACACAGAGAAGCACGCTAAAGCCTAAAGAAGGCATTTGCATCTGATGGAAGAGTCTCACTTGCAAGAATTTGTTCTTTGAATACCCTATACTCGGAGTTAAGTGTAGATAAAAACAATGTCACGCGAAACTCTTCACGTTTCTTTTTCATCTCTTCCAAAGAAGTAGTCAGAGGCTGGTGTTCATCAAGTTCTTCCCATAAACCACACAATAAACCGAAGTGCTCCACAAGAGATTTTTCACCTTGTTGGCTATTAAACAACTTTTCATAAATCTCATAGATCCTCGAACAGTTCTTTGCTTGAGAGTACAACTCTTCTAGGGAAGACCAAACACTCATAGCAATTTTTATTTGCGGAACACATGAGGTTCCATGTTGTTCCATATCCAACCAAGAACTATTGTGTCATCTCGAACCCAAGTTCCCCCACTAGATGATTCTTTAGCAGGTGGTTCACCTGTTATATGGTCTAGTTTGTCTTTCCTAATTAGAAAGACTCTAACGGCATTTTTCCAACCAAGAAAATTATCTCCTCCATTTAGTCTAATAAAAATAATAGACTTACACATGTCATCACTTACATGGATACTAGTTTTAATTTCCGTCAAGGGTTGCTTATTGTCGTCTTCTCCCATCACAACTATTCACTGATCTATGAAAAAAAAATAAAAAAAATAGTTTAAGCTAAATAAATTCTTAGAACCATTGTAGATACTCTTCACTTAACAAGACTAGAACCAAAACTTATCACACAAAACTCAACTGTCTAGGTAACAAAAATAGAACCACATAGAACTGAACTTTCAAGGACTAGAAGATGCAAACAACCTTGATACTTCACCACAACTTATCTTCCAGTACCTTCAAACTAACCACAACAAATCCTAGATGCACATCTTAGGGTTTAACACATCACACAATTAAACAAAATCTGATTTTAATGATAGTCTACCAACAACAAAGATTGAAGGTAGCCTACCAATAATGGAAGAGGACAAAAGATGGATGTGATACCAAGTTAAACTTGGATGAGCACAAGAAGAAAAAAGAATATAATAGAATAAGAAAGTAGGCTGAGACAAATTTGCAGCCTCTCTATGTCACATATATAAATACTTAAGCATCCGACCCATATTAGGTAAACATAGAAACCTAGAGTCCTAAAATATAGAAAGACTATTACTTGACTAATACGTAATCTATAACCTAAGGTATAATAACTCTAACAGGGGTCAAAACTAATTTCAAACTAACACGGAAAAAATCTCATAGTTCAGACAACACCTAACAACATAGTTCATAATTCGTAATTGGCAAAGCAAGAATAATGGTGGTCGTTAGCTTGGAAACAATATAAAGACAGATGGTCAATACTCGTTTTTTTTTTTTTTGGAAAACATATCCAAAAATCATAAATATAAAATCCTCATGGAAGGGTGGGTGTATAGTGGTGTGCAGTTACCCACTCAACCCAGTTGGCTCCCAAAGTCGATATGAGTCATTTTAGCCTATTTTTAGTCATTTCCACCCATTAAATATATACCCAATGGTGACTTTACCATACGATTTTCAAAACCTTGATGAGCCATGAAAAACTAATGATGCACATCTGTGGCATCGACTAGCAATGGCTTGTATAATTATGAGAAGTGGTGGCACTAAGAATCTTCAATGAGATGGGGTATTTGGTTAAAAAAAATGAGTGATATTGCTGCTTCCTTGAATTCTCATTTTCTTAACATGAGTAGAACTTCTAATCCTCCTACTGCTAGTAATTATCATAACTTTATTTCTATTTGTATTTCTAATGATGATAATGCTATACTGATTGAGATCCATGCTAGTGATGAAATAAAGGTTGTTATTTTGATATGAAACTATGGAAAACTCCAGGACCTGACATATTCCCTTTCTGACTTCTTTCAAATTATGTGGGATAGAGTAGGTAAATATATAGTTATGGTAGTTCAAACTTTCTTTCATTTTGGTCACATTTAAGAGAAAATGAATCACTACTCCATCTCCATAATTCCCAAGACCAATTGTCCTAAACATGTTGCTGATTTCATGCCTATTAACCTTTGTAACACCGCTTATAAGGTCATTTCTAAGCTTTTAGATGGTAGAACCAAAAACAACTTAGAAAAAACTACCACCCATTTTCAAACTGCATTCATTTATGGTAGATGCATTACTGATAATATTGTGATACCTCATGAACTAGTGAATTCTATGAAAAATGTAGAGCTAAGGATGGTTGTATGGCTTAGAAATTAAACATGTCTAAGGACTTTTATAGGATATAGTGGTCTTTCTGATCATTACTCTAAGAGCTATGGGTTTTTGTGATGAATTTTGTAACATGGTTTATGAATGCATTGATTTAGTGTCAACTTTTATATTGCTTAATGGCCCACTAGGAGATACCTTTAAACCACAAAGAGGTTTAAGACATGGGGACCCATTATCCCCTTATTTGTTCATTTTTTTGAGTGGAGTCCTTCTCCAGAGCTTTACTGCAAGCTGGACAATCTAATCATATTCATGGTATTAAAATCAATCAAAATTTTCCATCTATCCCTCACCTCTTTTTTGCAGATGATTGGTTGGTCTTTGCTAGGGAAAATCCCGCTGAAGCTAGGCACTTGGCTAACATTATAGAACAATTCAGCATATATTTTGGTCAATCTGTTAACTTCCATAAATCATTTTTGACTTTTAGTTTTGGTGTTATTAATCAAACCATAAATGAGATTTCTAATATCTTCAAAGTCAAAATGCTATCCCTTAGTGATAAACATTTAGGATTCCCGCTTTTACTTCAAAGAACCAAATGTTTTTTCTTTCTCTCATTACCTAGATAATTATGATCATAGACTGTCAAGTTGGAAGTCTAAATTCTTGAAGCAACCTGGTAGAACATGTATGATTCAATCAGTGCCAGGAAGTTTAGGTATACATCATATGGTTGTTTTCCCTAATCCAAGACAACTTACATACCAAATGGATAAAATCCAAAGGAGGTTTTGGTGGAACAAGAAGAAAGGTCAAAAAGGAGTTTGTATAAAACGTATGGGAAGGTATAGCGCAACCTAGAGTGTTAGGAAGTATGAACATTAATCAAACTGTCATAATTAACAAAGATATGATATCTAAACTTGCTTGGAGAATGGTCAACTCACCTGATGATCTCTGGGTGAAAAAAATGGAAGGTAAATATTTATTTAACTCTATCCCTCTTACTGATTCTGTTGCTACTAATGGATCTTGGATTAGGAAGGGTACATGTGAAGGTTTAGATATTGTCAAAAGGCATGCTTGTTAGAAAGTAGGTGATGAATCTTGTATACATGTCTGGAAAAATAAATGGGTTCCAAATATACCAACTACTATTAATAATTAATTTGCTTCTGTTAATATTCAAAATGTTTCGCTGATAAAAAAAAAATCAAAATGTTTCCCATCTATTAGATAATGCCACCAAAGCTTGGAATATTTCGATGCTCCATAGCCTTTTTGATAATGCCACTGTTAATAGAATTCTCGACATTAGGATCCCTTTTAATGGTAGAGATCATATTAGGTGGCAACCTGGATTTAATGGAGAATTTGGTGTTAAATCTGCATATTAAGCAATTTTCAGTGATGTTAATACAACTAATGGATTTACTGCTAATACAGTAGTCAACTGAAATTTTTTCTGGAAAAAAAACTGCCACAGACCATCTTATTGAAAATGTATTAATAGTTGCTTACACTCTAGTGATAAAATGGTCAGGTTTTGTCAGAACATCAGCATTTAATATTCTCAATGCAGTCATGGTCTTGAATCGTTGAAACATCTCTTTATTGATTGTGAATGCTAATTTTTTTTGGTTAGATGTGAATAGGATTCTTAGAAATGAAATTTTTAATGTAAACTTTCAAGAACTGATTATTAATATGTTCAAGGTAAGTACGTCTCATCGTATCAGTACATCAATGTTGTATTGATTTGCATTTGTCATCTGGCATATATGGAAACCCAAATGCAAAAAAAGTCTACGACAATATATACTTAAATCCTTCTTAGGTTGCTCATCTTATAAAACTAAATACTCTAAATGACATAGATTAAGCTGTGGGATTATGAATATGTTGTTATTGTCAGAGATAATTCTAGGAAGTGAAAATGCCCTATAAATTCATTTGTTAAGATAAATTTTGATGTTTGTTTTGTAGAAACATATAAGGATGTGGGAGTAGGACTAATTATGAGGAATTTTACGGGTAAGACTGATGGAGGTACATGCTGCCGTACAAAATCTCTAGACTCATAACAGGCTAAAGTTCTTGCAATTATTAAAGGAATAATTTGAGCAAAGAGTAAGGGAATTAAAAAAATTCTTTAAAAGGAGACTACTTTAATACTATTAGAGCTATTAATAGTAGTTACATGCAAAAAAAAAATGGATAACCAGAAACATGATAATTAGTAGGGGAAAGCCAATTTTACTAGAGGGAAAGCTGACTTGGTCTAGGATATTTAACTTCGGGTCAATATTGGGTGGATTTGGTAACAATCTTTCCCATTGTCATTTTTATTTATTTATTTATATTTATTTGCAAATTGGACATATATTAAAGACACTAACTTAAGGGGTTCGGAACTGAAGTAGAGCCATCTAATATGGAAGAGTTAAGATTCTTCCTGGCATTAGATTTATCCACTACTATAGCATTGTTAATACAAGATGAGCTACTAATAAAATGTTTGGCCTCCTTGGATAATAAGTCTGCTACATTATTTTCCGATCATGGAATTGAAAGAAAAACCTAAAATTCTTGTCTAACTTCTTCCATAATTGCTTGATTTTGCCAAGATATGGGTGAGTGAGCCCCACTGAGATAGAAAAAAGATTTCTGCAATCTCCTTTTATGCTGAAGTTTGTGATCCCTAGCTCCTTATCCCATTGAGATGCTCGCAAAATTCCTACTGCTTCTGCTTCTTTTGGGGTTGTTGCTCTTATTGGTCCTGTTTTTCCTAGCCCGAATTCTACTGCATCATCTCTAATAATTATTGCATAGCCAGATGGTTTATTAAGTGATATACATGTTGCATCTACATTTATTTTTAGTTGGTTTTTATCTGGTGCTTTCCATTCTTCCTTATAACTCTGTTGAAGAGTTTTTATTTGTTAGTTTATTTGATCTTGTTTTAGTTCCTTTGTACCAGAACTGAAAGTATCTCTGGATGTCCAAGGCTATTTGACTTGCAGTTCTAAGATTTCCTTGGAAGGATCTGTAACATCTTTCCTTCCATATGAACAAGATCTTTGTCACTGTTACTTCTAAAAATATAATACTGTTAGGTTGGCTTATCCAGGATTTACATATATCTAAGAAATAGGTAGTATTGTCAAATTGAAATTGTACCGGGCTAGGTGCTAGTGCCCATACAGATTTAGAAAAATCACAATGAAAAAAGAGGTGTTCTATAGTTTTTATTTGTATTACATCCAAAAGAGCATATTGGAGACACGTCTTTCATAAATTTACATAATTTAAAGTTTGTAGAAACTGCATTTTGTAGGAATTTTCGAGTAAAGATCTTTATTATTTAAGGAAATCCAAACTCTATAAATCCTTCCAAAATTTATCAGGCATGTTAAGATTGTTAGAATTGATGCCATTTTCGTTAAGTTTTTCGTACATATATTTTACTGTGAATTCACCTGATTTTGTTAGGAGTCATCTTAGTGTATTTTTTTTTAGGAATATTGTCTCTACCAGAGCAAACTCTAATTTTGCAAATCTTTGTAGACATATCAGTAGAAAACATTGTGTTTATCAAAGGAACATTCCATTTATTAGTGGTTATATCTAAAAGATCAACCACAAGTGTTAAATGATTGTTGGTACTATTTGTCAATTAAATCAGAGTACCTCCTAAGTCAGGTATCCAATTGTCCTCCCAAATGTTTATGTTATTTCACCTACCTTTCAAATACTATTTTGTTCAATAAGTGTTATTCCTTTACTTATGTATTTCCAGATCCATGAACTATTTGGTGATGTTTTAACTCTAAAAGCTGATTTCTTCTTAAAGTACTTGGGTTTCAACTGAGATGCCCAAAGGGAGTCTGGTTCAGTTAATAGTCTCCAGGCTAATTTTGCTATCATCGCTAGGTTTGTTTTATGTGCACTTTTAAAAACCAAACCCTCTTTATGGAAAGGTTTGCATAGACAAATATAGGCTTTAGGGTAATAGCATCTAGAATTAGTTTCTTTTCACCACCAGAAGTCTCTGTGAATTGCATCTATTTTATTGGTGTTTAGGTAGCACAAAACAACCTATCTGATTTTTTTTTTTTTAGTTTAAACTTTCTATATCATCCTCCCTATGTTGATGTGTTAGTAAGTTATTATTGTCATTCTAATATATAAGGATAATAATGATTAGTTTGAATGTATAAATCTCGTTGGATAAGTATTCACTACTCCGTGGTTTTAAAGTGGGGATAAGGTAGAATATGGTATTGTCAAGTAAGGTCAATTTGACTCAGTTGTCCCTCATTTGCGAACTTACTCATGTATTATTTTTCTCACAGATACATTTTAAACTTGAATTTTATGCATCGTCTGCCCAAGCTGAATTCATGTTTTGCGGTTTATACATTTTAAACTTGCATTGCATCTCCTTTTATTACACCCATTTCACATCCAAAATCAGCCTTTAAAATCTCCGTCTCTGATTTTTTATCATCTTCTTCCTCAGAAGCTCTTTGCTCCATTCCTGCTGAGGATGGTTGTCTTTAAAACATTGATCAATATATATGGGTCCAATTTACAAGAGAATATTGAAAGACACAATGCCTATCTTCCAATTCCATTTCCATATCTTACCCCCTCGAAGCGACAGGAGGAGACACAAGTATTTACCCAAAATTTGAATTATATTTTAATTAACCTAGCTTTTATCTTCGGTTTAATTTTATCTATAATTTATTCGCTTATCAGTATAATATCAAGCCCCAATTCCCTTAATTTATTTCATCCATTACAATTTGAATTCATATGAATTAGATAGTAAACTAGATGGACCTTCTTCCTGCCTTTGTTAGCTGCTTAAATTAGTTAGCTTTTCTTTACTTTCTGTTTAATAGCTGCTGTGTTTGTATGCTCTATACTCATAACTTATATTTTATTAATTTATCATCCTTAAAATCATGAAACTTTTAGCTTGGAATGTACATGGTTGTAGTAATCCATTCACACAAAATCACTTACACCATCTTATATCCCATGAGAAACCTGAAATTCTCTTTCTCTCTGAAACCAAATCCCAAAGACCTCTAGTTAAGAAACTCATGTATTCATTTCCCAATTACCACATTGTTGACCCTATAAGACTAGCAGAATGATTAGCTATTACTTGGGGTAAATGGATTTCACTTTGATATTGTCTAGTGGAACATAAACATGATAAACATTATAGTCCAAACTAATTTTGACTCTAGTAAATGGGCTATTACTTGCTTTTATGGAAGCCCTTATCATACTAACATAAATGTAGCTTGGGATTTCCTGGAAGATATATGACATCAAGTTAAAATTAGAAACATGCCTTGGTTAGTAATAGGAGATTACAATATGATCTTTGACCAATCAGAAAAACTAGGAGGTCTCCCTTTCAACAAAAAATATAGTGAATACTACTAGAGAATTTTTGAAAGAGTAGGTCTTTTCGACTTAGGATATTCGGGTCATGATTTTACTTGGAACAATCATAAAAATGGATATAAAAGCATTCAAGAAAGACTAGATAGAGCTTTAAAAAATGCTGAATGGAACCTACAATTCCCTAATGCCTCATTAACCCCATCTAGTAGCTGTAGGATCTGATCATTCTCCGATCTTGTTAACTCTGGACAAGATCCAAAATAAATGAGAGTGGATTTGCCTCATTAACCCATCTAGTAGCTGTAGGATCTGATCATTCTCTGATCTTGTTAACTCTGGACAAGATCCAAAAGAAAGGAGAGTGGATTTTTAAATTCTACGACACTTAGCAAAAAGAACATTCTTGTGTCCAACTTATCAATAATTCTTGGTGTAGGAATTGAACTGATGATCCTTCTTTAGACTTAGTAACAAACTTAAAAACCTTAGGCATAAACCTACTAGGCTGGAAGAAAAACATTTTTGGTATTCCTGCTAAACAAATTAACAGACTGCTGAGAGAAATAGAAAGATTTAAATCTAGCAGAACCACTGATTACCAACAACAAAAACTAAGAGGAAAGTTTTTAGAACTAGAGAAGTTGTATGAAACACAAGAAGCTATTTCGAAACAACAATCTAGAGACAATATCATAGAACTTGGGGAAATAAATACTAAGTATTTCCATACGATAACCTTAAGGAGACGTAAATGGAATAACATTGAGTGCCTGAAAAATTATCAAAACTTAGTTATACGCAACAGAGAAGATGTAAGAGAACTTTTAGCTGATTATTTTCAAAATATTTTTTCCCAACCAGCTTCTGTTTGCCTCCCACAGATGATATTTTTGTAAACATTTCTCCTGGAATCTCAGACATAGATAATGCCAACATTCTTGCAATCCCTAATCCTGAGGAAATCTTTCTTGTTCTTAAAAATATGAAACCAAACAAATCTCTGAGACCAGATGGTTTCCCTGCTAGCTTCTTTAAGATTAATTGGGAAACAGTAGGAGCTCAAGTAATAGCCTTTGTGGAAAAAAATTCAAACAAAACTAATGAACCCTGAACTAAATAAAACTCATCTCTTTTAAATTCCCAAGTTAAAACAACCAAAAAATCCTAGTCAGTTTCTCCCAATATGCCTATGTAACACTATTTATAAACTGATAGAAAAAATCCTAGCTAATAAAATTAAACCTATGTCAAATAAAATAATCTCTCCTTTTCAATATGCTTTCCTCTCATCTAGGCAAATATATGAGAATATTGTAGTAGCCCATGAAATAATCCATTCGTTTTTTTAGGCATTAAGTTCGATATGTCAAAATTCTTCGATAGAGTAGATTAGAACTTTCTTTTAAAAGCTCTACCTTCTCTAGGACTTAGCAAAGAGGTCTGCACTATTCTAGAATAATGTTTCTTTACAACTTCTATTGTTGTTCTACTAAATGGCACTCATGGTAGGAAGTTTAAACCAACTAGAGGATTATGTCAAGGTGATCATCTTTCTCCCTACTTATTCATTATCTATATGCAGATTTTTTCCAGGCATCTTCTTTCTTTAGAACAAAGTAAAACTCTCTATGGTGTTAAAATAACACCTAAAAGTGAACCAATATCTCATCTATTTTTTGCTGACGATTGCCTACCTTTTATTTGTCAAAGCTGACCTAATAGAATGGAAAAACCTTTTAGAAGCCATTGACAAGTTCAGTAAAGCCTCAGGACAACTAATCAATTTCGAGAAGTCTGGTGTTTTTTTTAGCAAAAAAGTTGAACCAAAACACCAAAGGATGATGACAAAACTCTTTCAAATTAAACATATCAATCTCAAGGACCCTTATCTAGGTGCAACATTGTTCATTGATAATTCGAAAATCAAAACCTTCGAATTCATTCTTGAAAGAATGGAGTCTAAGTTAAAAGTCTAGAAAGGAAAAGTCATTCCTCAATATAGTAGAATGATGTTGATAAAAGTTGTTTCAGCTAGTGTTCCTACTTTCCAAATGGGGTGTTTCATAATTCCCAAGACAATAACTAAGAAAATAAATGCCATTCAGAGGGACTTCTGGTGGGGAAAGCATATAACTTTGGAGGGTTTTATCCAAAAGCCTGGCCCGGTCTATGTAGACCTATTCATAAGGGAGGTTTAGGATTTAGAGATGCTTATAAGTTTAATTTGGTAATGGTATCCAAACTATCCTGGAGACTTATTAAAGAAAAAGACTCGCTTTGGGCAAAAACAATGCGAAATAGGTACTTCAAAACTAAATCTACTCTAAGAGTAGAACCACATGTTAAGAGCTCTTGGATTTGGAAATGTATCTGTCAGGTTTAAGAACTCATCCAGAAGTATAGCATATGGGAAATAGGAAATGGTCTAAGTGTTAATATCTGGGATGATAACTGGTTACCAGGTCTTACTACCACTTTGATAGGGTATAAAAATTCGTCTAATAATCATATGTCCTTAGTGGATGATCTCTTCAACCCAAATTCACTCTCTTGGAATACTTCTCTCATTGAAAACTCTTTCCCTGAGGCCATTGCGACAAAAATACTACAACTAAATCTTTTTCTAGACTTAGATGAAAACCCAAAACAAGACCAATTAAGATGGACCCTTACTAGAACTGGAGACTACGCGGTTAAATCTATGTATGATAGATTGAATGAATCAAGAACAGAAATAACTAGCCTTCTTTTACCCGACTCTTTTTGGAAATCTATTTGGAAATTGGAAGTGCCATAAAGGATTAAAGTGTTTCTTTGGAAATGCCTACAGAATGTCATTGCTACTAATGTTAATCTCAATGCTAAAGTTGATGATATTAACCCTAACTGTATTTAGAGCTGCACAAGACCCGGTCCAGATTACATGTACCGACCCGGAACCGAAAGAACCGGACCTGTACCGACCCGGACCCGGAGTTACCGGTACATGTACCGGTTCTGAAAATTGATACCGGAGTAGACCGGGACAGGTAATGTTCTTACCTTATTCCGGTCACCCAAGACCGATAGTACCCAAAAAAACCGGTCCATAGATTATAAGATTGAAATCTATCCTAACCGTCCACTTAACATATGAGAAAGTTGGTAAAAACCCGGACCCGGAGTGGAACCGGTCCGTTTTTTAAATTTTTTTTTTTTAAATATATTATGAGAACATTTTTAATATATTTTGAAAATATTTTTATACCGGGTAAAAACCCGTCCGGTGTGAACCGGATCGATTTACTGATCGGGACAATGCGATGCAGTGCTGGTACATGTACTCAATTTTCAGAACCGGTCAACTTCGTGTACAGGTACCGGGTTCAACAGAAACCCGTACTGTACCGGATCATGTGCAGCTCTAACTATATTATGTGTGGTGAGGAACTAGAATCTACAAAGCATTTATTTTTCCACTGCCCTTATGCTAGAGAAGTCTGGGATCATCCCCTAACCCTTTATCCTTACAATTACACAACTCTATCTCTTTGCTAGACCTATATAAAGATTGGATTCATAAACCAAGGCAGGAGATATCTCTAGAATTAGCTTTAACCAAAATGTGGATGAAATGGAAAGAAAGGTGCAATGGAGTTTCTGAATCAAAAACTAGATCAGTAACACAATTATCTCAGGACATCCAAAGGCATCTCCTTTTTTGGAATAGAAAGGGCACTAAACAGGTTGAGCAACAATAAGAATACAGCAAAACCTAAACCAATTTGGATGGCCCCAGAGAATAACACACTAAAGATTAACATTGATGCGGCTTGGGACTCAGCTATAACCCCCTCAAGCTTTGCTTTAATTTTGAGAAATGATGTAGGAATCTTTGAAGGTGGCAGAGCAGGACCATCAATCGCACCAGTCACCAGACCCACAAGAAGCAGAAGCAGTAGGAGTGTATCAGGCAGCAGTATGTGCTAAATAAAAAAGCATTGGAAATTTCAGCATCGAAGGGGATTGCGAAAGCTTGTTCAACTAGAAGCAACGCTCTCTTAAATGAAGCTTCTAAAATAGTTAGAGACTGCCACAATTTTTTGGGTTTTCATTTTGTCACTAGACTAGGAAATGAAGTAGCAGACACTCTTGCTAAACATGCTAAAACTTTAACTTTTGTTACGAATTTGGATAATCTCCCACCGGCTTGTATCTCCAAACAACTTGCATTAAATAAATCTAATATAAGGAGAACCTCACAACTCTGTATATTAGATGGCTCTACTTCGGATGTAATTGTGCCTCCTTTGGAATGCTAGTTTTTTTTTTATGAAATGCCTAAAAAAAAAAAAAAAAAAAAGTTTTGCACCTTGTTTTACCTCCACCACCACTCCTTGGGGATGTAACAAAATTACAAAAATAACCGAATCATAAGAAAAAAAGTGTATAAAAAAATCAAACTACTTTCACAAAATTATCCGCATATTCTTAAAGTTGTACAAATTGTACTAACTGTTTCCCAACTTGAAAAAAGAAAAACAAAACAAAAAAAACGACCAACTCAAAGGACGTACATATTCGTCTTCTTCGAAAGACACTTCAAATTCTGTTTACCACTAAGCCGAAAGCCACGGTGTCAACTACAACATCTATCTGTATCACATTTACTTAAACTAAATTACTCTCCTTGATGGTTAAGATTTAAACCTCTTTTCTAATTACGCATGCCTCGTCACGTGCCGATCACCGTGACACGCATTATCATCGTTAACTTTAACACGACAATATTTTGAAAATGAAAATTTAAAAAATGGGCACGCGAAGAACCAAAGATTTTGATTGAGAGTTAAATCTTCTTTTTTGTTCATTGTTTTTGAGTTAAACAAAACACATGGCCGTTGGAAAGAGACATCCAGACAAAGATGGTTTTAAAGGGACAAAACATTAGGCATGAAAATGCAGGATTTGTTGTTACTATTTTTATTTTACTTCGCTTTAATTTCTTTTAATTTGATCATTTTTAATTTAGTTTTACATCTAGGAAATCACAAAAGAGAAGTAAAAAGTTGGCAAAAGATATTGAAGAAACAAAAATCCGTTTTTCTTTTCTTTAAGAAAATGATGAAGTTCCTCGAGTCACGACTCACGAGGAGGAAACGCTAGCAAAAGAAAGTGATTGATTATTCAACTGAAAAGGAATAAGTACAGTCTGAATCTAAGATCATTATATACTTTGTTGCAGAGGTTGTTATCTTTGTACCTAAAAAACAAACACCACACCACGCACTTGTTTTTTTCACTCTTCATTTTCTAATTTACCTTTCTATCCTTGCGAATTTTTTTCTCTTTAAAATGTGTAGATGTTAGAGCTAGCACTATGGTGCTAGCTATCCCTTCCTTATCCCTCAAATAAAGGGAAGGATGGCACATGGAAGGCAACTCTGCTATGGTGTCTAGCTATCCCTTCCCTACACTATACGCGGATCCAGTCCACGTATGAATAGTGTAGAACGGGAACCGAGTCAGCGTATTAGTCAACTCGTTGACTTGACCAAATACGCGGATTGAGTCCCCGTTTGATAGGTTTTACCACTCAGGAGCGCAGCAGACGACCATTTCTTCTTTTCTTCCTCTTCTTCTCCATTTTTCTCCACCTCTTCTCCCAATCGATTTGAAGACCTTCCCGTATGTTTGTGGAGCTATAATTCATTGGGTATGTTCATTAGTATCCCGTGAAGCGTTTGCCTTTATCAATTTCTTGTTTCATCAACAAAATCATCCAAGGTGAGTTATTTAAAATTTAGGGTTTAATTTTTTTTTGAATTTGATTTTAATCGAATTTGAGATGTTGGGTTGTTTTAATGCGTCATTGATTGTTGTTTCATAGTTGTGGACATTGTTGATTGATTTAGTGATTTTTTGAAGAATTTTTGAAATATGGTGTTGTGTATGAATGAATTTTGATATGTATAAGATAGTGTAATTGATGATTTGGGATTGTAGAATGATTAAGAGCATATGTATTATGTATATGTCACATTGGTGTGAAATTGATGAATGTTTTGGTATTGAAGAATGATTAAATGTATATGGATATGGTATTATGTTTGATGATTTTTGATTTTGGTAGACAATGTGGTTAATATGTAACATACATGATTCATGATTGTTTTGTGATTATTTTTGTGTACATGTGTGCCGTAGATGAACAATGTTGATTTTGCTCGAATTATGGAAGAGAGCTTGCCGGTTTCTTCAAGGGAACATAGTGATCATAAATTGAAAATTCTTGATCCGTATAATGTTATGATGAATTCGTTGAGACATCGCAGTACCATAAGTCAAATTCATGATATATATACCTCAATTTCTAATTTTCCTCATGCTAAAGTGATTGTAGACAACTGTGGGTTTGGTTTAATTTTCCAAGTACAATATCCAAAACAACCAGACAACTGCCTTACTACCGGAATTTTTGAAAGGTGGTGGCATACCACCAATACATTTCACTTCCCTAGTTTTGAAATAGGGTTTACCCCATTAGACTTCACTCAAATTACCGGAATTCCAATCGGTCGAGGAGATCGCATCTCACTGGAGTCAATGGAGAAATAAACCCGAGGTGGAAGAGGAAAAACGAATCTCAGTAACACGTAGGGTTTACGATCCATTTGGTCACAGCGTCCTGTACCTGGGCGAACGATGTCTCAAACAAGTTATGGGATTGACCGTAATACCGTGCAACCCTCCTGATTCAATAGTATACATCACTAATGCATATTTGTACACGGACCAGAATATTAATAGCCTACACTTTTGTGAAGTGTCTGATCGACAGTACAAGTTATGGTGGAAGAAGAAGTCAATAGGGAAGTATAGGGGTGTAATTGTACATGAATCAAACAGGGATTTGTATGGCACCCAAGATAACGATGCGTATGTACGCCGACCAGCCCCGCAACGACAAAGCACATACACACAAGAGTTGGTGCCCGTCGACCGTCATCTCTTCCCATATCCACCAAGCCAAATGATGGCTAAGATATGTGGCCCCGACTTTCAGGCCTCTGAGGTACCAGTTGGAATGGAGTATTTGGGAATGTTTCCTAAATCCAACTATGATGTCAGCTTGGGTACACCTGTGAGTATAATATAACCTTTAATTCCAATATATTTGACTTGTGAAAAAGAATTATACTCACGTCCTTCCTTGTTGTTTACAGGAGATGTGGCGCGATGCTTATGTGGATATGGAACAAAAATACAAGGCTACACATCAACATTATTATGACTACACATCAGAGCTGCAACAACAAATCAAATACGGTGAACCACCCCGTCTGAGATTTGTGAAACCGTATGAAGCCACATATACATGTGAGTCATATAGCCAAGGCCAGTCTCTGAATTCGGGACCGTCGACCAATTCTTTTGTTCCAAATAGTCAAGAAGAACCTTACTTAGGTCAAAATCCGGCTCAGTTAAACCAAAGTACAACCACGTACCAACATCAGGGTAGTGGCCCTTTTCCCTGGTTTGATGTGTAAAAAGGGCTAGTATTTAAATTTCTTAACATAACTGTTTTATTTTACAATATAATGGCTACTTAAGACTTTCCTTACTTACTTCTATATTTTTGAATGATTATTTTACTGTATAACGTCATTATTTTGGGCTTATAACGGCTACTTTTATTGTATAACAGGGTTTTTTTTTATCATTCCTCTCATCATATCTCTATAAATATCAAATCACTTTCCAAAGTGAACCTATCCCAAATATCTTTCATACCTTAGTTTTATAAAAATGGTGAGATTCAGCAAAGAAGAAGATGTTGCTCTTACGCAAGCATGGATTGAAGCAACCAACAAGATTGTTAACGTAGTTCAAAGTCAGCAACCAATTCGAATAATGTTTTTGAAATTTTTGATAACATATCCGGAAATCCAAACGCTAGACAAAGGGGAGGTGTTAGAGCTAGGTGGAGCAAGATGAACGAGGAGATCAGGATTTTTGTGACTATTCAGGCCGATGTTAACATACGCAACCCTGGAATGACATATGAAGAAAGGGTAAATAAGTTTTACATATTTCTTTCACTTTGAAGTAAATCAATCTACTTAAGCTAATTTTAATTTATGAAATTTCAGATAAGTGCTGCTCGCTTAGGCTTTCTTAACCATACATGCGAAAATTTTCCTCATGATGAATGTTATCAGCTGTTAAAAGCGGTTTACGATAGTTACAATCCAGACCAAATGTAGCTACATCGCCTATGTGTTTTAGCATCAGATGTTAATCAAGTCTTCGGAACAACAATCCCGTGGAATGATTGAATTTGAATGTTCTATCTTATATTTATGTAATTTTCTGTATTTCTGTGTGTGTTTCAACATCAGATGTTAATCAAGTCTTCAGAACAACAATCCTGAAGAATGATTGAATTTGAATGTTCTATCTTATATTTATGTAATTTTCTGTATTTCTGTGTGTGTTTCAACATCAGATGTTAATCAAGTCTTCGGAACAACAATCCCGAAGAATGATTGAATTTGAATGTTCTATCTTATATTTATGTAATTTTATGTATTTCTGTGTGTGTTTAAGCATAATGTTAATCAAGTTTTTGGAAATATAGCCGTTTGTTGTTTGAAGATAGTTAACACAATTGTGAATATCCCTCAAAGATATCCGTTATAAATTACCAGTTAAAAACTAGCCGTTGCGATATAAATTCACAATTTTATAATAGGCATTTAAAATGGTCGTTGGAATTAAGCCGTTGGGAATTAGCCGTTACGAAAGATCCGTTGGAATAACTTAATTTTATTCAAATTATCGTAATTAGAAATACATATATAATTGTTACAAATACAACGTTACTTAAATTAACTACACTACCGAAAAAGAAATACAACGTTACTTAAAATAAATTATAATTAAACTAATCTATTACAAATTGGAAGGATTACAAGAACTTAATAAGACATTAATTAAAACGAATAAACACTTAAGCGAAGCTATTAAAAATGGAACGGATTATCTTGTTGCCTTTGCATCTGTCTGGTCAGTATGGCATTCTGTTGATATTCAAAGTACTTTTTTGCCTTTGGAGTCATCTTCTCGAGATCTATTTGCATTATTTCTCTCTCTTCTTTCATTCGAGTTGCCTCAATTTGTTGTTGAGTTTTGTCTATCAACCTTTCCATAATTTGGTTTTGTTGTATCTAACGGGGTGGGATTCTTTTAGATAATCAACAAGTTTACTGCCCGCGTCGCTCATCTGAGAGTCTTGCGAGGATGGTGTGTCGGGTTTATTTTTCGAAACACGCTTTTTCATAATTTCCGCATTTTTTCCTGCTTTGGAAAAGCGTTTATCTCCTGTAAATCCACCTGACGATGATCCAGGTATAGTCATTGGGCTCGCAGTACGGGTAGATCCTGGTGCAAAAGGGATACCGCAAGGGATGTTATTTTCAAAAGTATTTTCGACAAACTGGTTTGACGGGGGATTTTGGGAACTAGAGGGTGGGGAATTAAACATATTAGAGAAATTTGCATTCATTTGAGATGAATGAGGGTTAAAATATTGTTCCATATCTTTAGTTGCACCGACTGCTACAATTGGAACATCTTTAAGCATCTCATACTCAGTATCTCGTTCAAAAAAAATTCGGCATATGTCAACATATAAGCTTTTTGCAATTATGATCTGCATCAATGTAAAGATACCGTAAATAACATATTAGTAAATTATAATGTTTATACAAACAACATATACAAAAAAAAAAAAATTTAAATTACATACCCGATTAATTGAGTCAGTGCCCGGATTAGCGATTGTAGCTCTTGCAACACAACCGGAAAAGTTATCCACTTCACTCTTGATTTTTCTAAACCGATTACGAACGCTTTTTTGCGTACGACCGTATGGATTTCCACCACAAGCTTCGACAAATTTATTAAAAGCACCGCCCAAAACTCTTCCTTATCATCATAATTGCTATAACCAAACGCAAGGTACTGAGTAATAAGGTGATGATTTTCCAAAACACTAAATCTCGTTCTTTGTTTCCTTTTTTGGCTTTGAGTCTCATCCATTGATAAGCAAAACAAAATTTACAAATATTACTTAAACAATAATAAAATTGGAAAGATTTTAGTGAAGAAATCAATTTGTGTAGGAAGAAAAAATTGATTTGGTGTGGTTTGAGTAGAGAATTAGATTGGTATTTATAGGGGATTTTGAAAAAATGGTTGTTGGGATCCGACGGCGTACAAAATAGAGCCGTTATTAGTGATGGATGGTTAGGATCGGGTGTGAGAGAGGTGTAAACCAAAAAGGTCAAACAAATATTATTTGTCGAAACGGGAACTGAGTCCGCGGACTCAGTCCGCGTAAAGTGAAAAAGCATACGCGGACTAAGTCCCCGTGTGATTTCCCTTCCCTACAAGGCTGAACAAATCTGCTCACCCGTGTAGGGATGGTGGTCTCTATCCCTACTCGTGTAGGGATATGGGAGACCATAGTGGTTGGATTTTTGGCATTTTAAGGGAAATGGAGGGATAGGGAAGGGAAATGATGCACCATAGTGCTAGCTCTTAGAGATAGCATTATGGTTGGCCTCATCCCTTCCCTATCCCTCATATGTAGGGAAGGGATAGCAGAAGGAAGGCACTCTCACTATGGTTGTCCTAATTCCTTCCCTTTCCTTTCCCTACACAACACGCGTACTAAGTACCCGTATGAATAGTGTCAAACGGGTACTCGTTTTTTTTTTCAATAAAAATATATTTGTTTCGTTAAAAAAAATATATATTAGAGTAAAAAACGATATATAATAGGTAAAATAAGATTTAATAGGTAAAAATAGAGTTTTAGTAAAAAAAAGAGTGAAAAAAGAAAGTTTTAGGGTAAAATTATAAAAACTAAATACGGATACTCAGTACCCGTGCAAAAATCTACGCGTACCCAGTACGCGTAAAGTGCAAAAAAATACGGGTACTGAGTACCCGTGTGATTTCCCTTCTCTACAAGGCTGAACAGATCTATTCAGCCTTGTAGGGATGGTGGTGTGTATCCCTACATGAATACCCGTATGCTTTTTCACTTTACTCTTAGAGTAGCACTCGACTATCCTTCCATATGTTTTTTTCTTCCAAAAAGTTTTTAAAATATTACCTTAAAACTTCCCTTTTTTACTCCTTTTTTTTTTGCTGAAACTCATTTTTTACCTATTTGATATTTTTTTTTACTCTAAATTTTTTTTACCTAGATAAATATTTTCCCATGAAAAAAAAAAACGAAAAAAAATAATACGCGTACTGAGTACCCGTTTAGCACTATTCATACGGGTACTGAGTACGCGTCTAGTGTAGGGAAGGGATAGCAGAGCACCATAACAAGCTTGCCTTTCATGTGCCATCCCTTCCCTACATTTGAGGGATAGGGAAGGGAGAGCTAGCACTATGGAGAGAGAGATCCCTTCCCTCTCCTTCTCTATCCCTCAAAACACTAAATTCTCAAGTGCTATGGTCTCCCATATCCCTACATGAGTAGGATATACACCTCCTTCCCTACTTGCCTGATCAGATCTGATCAGCCTTGTAGGGGAGGGAAATCACATGGATACTGAGTACTCGTTTTTTTTTTTTCACTTTATGGATATTGAGTATCCGTATTTTTTTTCTGGTTTTTAAAGTTTTACCTTAAAACTTTCATTTTTCACTCCCTTTTTTTACTAAAACTCTTTTTCTTTTTTACATATTTGATATCTTTTTTTTACTATAAAAAATATTTTTTACCTAGATAAATATTTTCCCATTGAAAAAAACGAAAAAAAAAAATGCGGCTACTCAGTACCCGTTTGACACTATTCATACGCGTACTGAGTATCCGTGTTGTGTAGGGAATAGATGAGAGGGCACCATATCAAGCTTACCTTCCATGTGTCATCCCTTCCCTACATTTGAGGGATAGGGAAGGGATAGCCAGCACCATAGTGCTAGCTCTTACTAAACCCAAGATTTCATCGTTATAAAGTTTTGGAGATATGACTTGGATAAAAATTTTGAACGTCAAGAATTAGTTATGAGATTTTTAGAGATATCCCTTGGTTGGTTAAGAACTACTTATAATCTATAAGGCCATAATCGTAAAAGAAAAAATACTTAAAAATATTCATATTTCCTTCTTACCTTAAAATTTGTGTAATTTGAACTAAATCATCTGTTTAGAGATGGAGAGAGTATTATTTTGTAAAGTTTTTTTTTTAACCATAGATTGATTGGTGAAGGCAATGCTTAAATTACAAAACTAATCCTAAATTGTGTATCAAATCTTGCCATTCAGCATTTTTTGAAATTTCCAAGGCATTTTTACCAAGGTATCTACAAAATTATTAGCATCTCCATATGCAACGGCGCACTCCCAATTTCTATATTAGCAGGAAGGTACAAAAAAGTCTTAGATGATGTTTGATGTAGTCCATTTTACTGCTCCTTTTCTTTCATCAATTTCATTAATCACTTTTTGACCATCACCTTCTAAGTATATGTTGTTGATTTATTTCTCCATTGCCCAACTGACAATATCAAATACTGTGAATGCTTCTACTTTCTCGGGGTCTAAAGCATTTGTTGGAGCACATCGAACTCAAACATATCCCACAGCATCTATCAAAATGAAACCAGTACCAGATTTTGTATTATGTTTACGAAAGCTGCATCAAAATTGATTTTTATGTCAGGAGATTCAAGTCCCTCCCAATAATGTGATTAAACATGAACCTCATATCTGTTTCCAGGAATTATAGACATCTGAGCTCTTTGCCAATCATCCATATGATTATTTATGTACCTTGCATTACTTTCCACATCCACGTGAAGATTATCAAAAACCACTTTGCATCTATGTTTTTGTATATGCCACATTGTGAAACAAAGTTTATCCAACTGTTGGTGATTAGTTGAACTCATCTGAACAGCGTGATTAAATCGCAGTTTGATTTAGTCATGAATATTATTTTTCTGCAACTTATGGGTTTGAGTACCATCAATTTTTGAAATATGTTAAAAAACACGGAACAATCATGTTAGAGCATTGCTCGGTCGAACTCGCAAGTGTTGCTATCTCAAGCTTGTTTGTCAAGAACAGTTGATCAAAACTATAAGTCTCGATTTCTAGTATATTTATAGCTATGTCTCAGATTAGGATAGAATATGTAGTTGAGCTTTAGACTTTACGACGTTCATCGATTGAAGACGAAGATCTACTGAGGGAAGCTTGGAGGAACTTCATTAATAAAAGGTATGTGGAGACTAAAACTTATCTATCACTCAGAAGTCTATTCTATTTTATCTCCGTATAGATATATAGACTTTTATATTATACACATTTGATATTTCTAGCTGAGTTTAACTCGCTTATCTATTTCTTGAATTATGTGTTGGAAGATTTTTGCTTTAGCTACGTTCATCATATTCTTGACAAGTTTAGTTGGAAATAATTTATTTATTGGAAACTAAATATTAAGTCAAAAGATGATCATGTGGAAATTTTCTTGAAACATCTTACATGATTTGTGTGAGACAATCATTTGATGTCGACTTAGAAAGTTTTGTATTGATCATTCGATTACTTGAAAATTACTTGAAGCTAATAGTTTGTGTGAGACATCTATTGTCGTCTTCTAAGGATATTTCAATGATTGAAATAAGAGTTTAGAACAAAATTCTTTGTCTGGATACAACACGGTATGCGTACCTAGTATGCAAACTGTTTTAGTATGATTCAGGTCCGGGAACCTTGTTTGCATACCTAGTATGTGAACGGTTTTAACTGTCAAGTCCGGGAACCTAGTTTGCATACCTAGTATGAGAACGGTTCTACTTGAGTGAGGTCCGAGACGGCTGTTTGCGTACCCGTTTGCAAACGGCTGGACAAGACCAAAGTCCGGAAGCTATAGTTTGCATACTTGTTTGAAAACTTAGTGGTTAAGTTCTAAAATCGGTTAAGTATGTTTTTCATACTCATGAACAAATACATTTATGAATTAAGGAATGCAATCTTTGAAATCCGTGTCTTAATGTTCATGAATTGATTCTTGTATAAGTACTTTGTACGATTACAAATCAATTTGATTTTGATTCAATTTGTTCATATATATTTCTATGAGACAGTGAACAACTGAAAACTCTATGAAACATAATTAGATTCATTTGATTATCTTTCATGATTGATTCATTATCATATTTGATCTAGATGTGTTAGATGAATGTGGTTAAGACAAAAGTGTTTATATGGCTAACTTCGGTTAACTGTTATTGAGCCAACTCAATATACACGTTTAGGTACGGTTACCCATATCTAAATGAAGGTATATTTCATTTGTATGTAACAAGCTAAGACCATTTAACGGTGGAGATTAATTGCTTGATTTCTAAGCAGACTTAGCTTGAATCTTAAATCGGGATTTTATCTAACGGTGAATATTGAATGCTTTATTACTAAGCTATCTTAGCTTTGATTGTAAGCAACCCTGCTTTGAAAGACTATATAAGGGAGAACTCTAGCAACTGGAAAACCTAATCCCGACACTTTCATGTAGTTGTGACTAGAGTCGATTCTCCTTTAACCTAGGTTTTTCCAAATCCATACTAGATTAACGACTTGAAGACTTCATTTGGGATTGGTGAATCCAGATCCAACTATTTTCTCTATAGTTACGTATTTTGTTCTTACTTGTTCTATCGTATTGAATACTATCTTCTCTAAGATTTGCTCGATATTTATCTCCGATAGGTAAGATATAAAAAGTAATCACAAAGTTCTTCGTCTCGGACTTTGTGGTTCCACAGTAACTTCTTCTACTACCATATAATTAAGTTATTCTGAGGTGATTGATATTTCTAGGCTGCTCTTTGGGAGTATAAGACCAGATTATCAATTGGTTCATGTTCACCTTGATTTATCAAAAGAAGGAACAAAACTTCGTAGGTACTTCTGCGTGAGACAGATTTATCTATGAGAATAGACTTATATGTGGGAGACAAATTTGTTTATGAGTCTTCGACTTTGGATCGTAGGAACTCTTAGTTGTTGATGTGATCAGATAAGGGAATCAATTGTGTAGAATCCGGCATGGTTCTAGAGGCATAAGGAACGCGACTGTACCTTAATACGTGTGAGACTTGGTTAGGGCTCAACTACATTCCAGTCCGAATTAACTTGTAGTAGGATAGTGTCTGTAGCGGCTTAATACAGTGTGGTGTTCAAATCTGGACTAGGTCCCGGGGTTTTTCTGCATTTGCGGTTTTCTCATTAAGAAAACTTCTGGTGTTTGTATTATTTCTTTTCCGCATTATATTTGTTTATATAATTTAAATATCACAGGTTATGCGTAGTTCAATCAATTGATAAATCCGACCTTGTTTGTTGGATAACAATTGATTGACACTTGGGCATTGGTCTTTGGTACCATCCAAGTATTTCTCACATCAATCAGACTCATAGATTTCTATCTATTTGATTTGAGAAAAAAAAAGATATAACTCTTTGACATCTTTCTTGGTTGAGCTCGCTTTATAAGCTGGTGCTCTCAGAATAATATTGGAGTTAGTCCATAGTGATTGATGAACAAATTATTGTGTGTGGTTGTTATAACCCCACTTTTTCAAATCAATAAATAAATGTTGAGTAGTTTCTATATGAAAGTCACATAATCTGTAAATATACAGAGTGCGGCAAGTGAATCTGAAAATTTTATCCCCAGTTGGCACACACCAGTGGATGAACTTCCATATGAAATGATAGATCTTAACAGGTAGCTTAGCTTTCCACAACGACTTCCAATTGATTTCAAATCCTAGGTTGAATACATTCTGAATTTTATCAAGAATAACTCCACAAGATAACTTTTACACATAAATCATCGCTAGAAGATTGCTTCCATCACAAGGTGTCCTTTCCATTATATGGAATTTTAAAACTTGTAATGGCCTGCATAGTTGGGCCATAATACATGGCCTACAATACAAAGACATTCCAAGGATTGCTATCACGTATTAGTTAATTGAGAGATAATCTTCATATTTAACAGAAACCCTATTAAATTTAGGACCATTTAAGCTAGGGATCCAGTTGCCTCTCCATACAGATATGTACTTTTCATATCCAACTTCCCAACTTCACGATATATACACCATCAAATACCTCTCCATATCCAAGAACCCTTCAGGTTCAAGTTACCAGATAGAGGGTTAATTAGTATTACTAAAGTACTTGTATCTTACGATAATAACCCATAAAGAATTTAGATTCCAAATCATTCTCTAAGACTGCTTGGCTAGAAGAGCTGGATTGAGAACAACAGTTTGTCTGACATTTAGACCGCCTGAATCTTTAGGTGCAACTATATGTTTCGATTTATTAAGATAAAATTATCTTTTTTCACTAGAAATTATCTTGTTCTACCAGAAATGCATTTGGTTCGAGTCAATTCTGTCAGTTATTTATGTGGGCATTCTGAAAACAAACACACGGTGGCTAGCTAAAGTCCATATAACAGACAACTTTAAAATAGTCTTACCTTCTTGGTTTAGTAGTTTAGACTTTCAAATAGCTATTTTTTTTAGTTTTTCAATAAGACGAGAGGATGGATGAGAATTATTTCTTCGAAAAAAGAGAGGCACCTCCAAATACCCATCCCGCAGAGCCGATATCTTAATGTTTAAGATGTGGAAATACATTGTTGACATAATTCATAACCTTGCAACTAAAGACCAAGCTAAACTTATCAAAATTCACAGTTTGCCCTGAGAATTTGCTAACCTTGCCAGTTATAGAAGAAAGGGTTGTAGCTTCACTTGTTTTTTCTTCGGTGAAAATTAAACAATCATAAGCAAAAAATAGGTGAGACACAAAGAGAACTTTTTTCGTGACTTTAATGCCATGTATCTAGTCATTTCTTTCGACAGTAGACATGACTCTAAATAAAGACTCCATATAAATTAAAAGATAGGGAACATAGGGCCCCCTTGTCTCAAACCTCTTTGAGGTTTTTAAACCTCACCAAGAGACTCATTAACAGAATTGAAGTGGAAACAGTTGTAATACATTTCTCAATCATTGTGCACCCATCATCAGAGAAACCTAAAGATTTCACGAAAGTAATTGGGAAAGACCGTTCTATCATATTTAAAGCTTTGCTCATATCAAAATTAGCAACCATCCAACCATCTTTATTTTTCTGACTTTTCAAGAATATCTATCAATTCATATGCTATAACAATATTATTTGAGATAACTCAGACAGAACTGAATGTAATATAAAAGAAGTCTCTAAACATTTTTTTTTTCATAAGAACTTATTTTCTAACAACTTTGGATCCACATTACAAATGCCTTTGATATATATAGTTCTCAAAGATTTTTTTTTTTTTTTATCATTACAGGAGATAAAATTGTTATTTATTGATATCAAGTTGATATATACAAGTCTATTTCTAAAGAAAAAGAAAATCTTCTATAATCTTGGTGATTAAGCACACCACAAGCAAATCCCTAAATAACTACATTATGAACACCATAAGCAAATCCCTAAATAACTACTGAATATTTGTGATCTGAAAGTGACTTCTTAAAATCTAGATTTGGTCTTAAGAATAAAATATCAAATTAAGAATTCATTTGCATTTTTTAGTTATTAACAATTATATCCATGAGTCCATGACTTACTTGTTACTTAACGTTTAGTATTTGATTCTAAGCTCAACCACTAACATTCTTCTCCATTGACATCAGGCTATCAAAAGTCGATTTTGTCCGGCCATCGAATAGGGGATCTAATCGCATTTTAGAGGCAGTTTGTGTATTTTATATGCGCATAATGCCGTTCGGGCTAACGAAAAGAACAAACCCTCAATATTATGTCACCAATATCTTGGCATATCAAACCAGATTTCTTGGCTTATGTTAGGTTTTCATTTTACGTTCATTTTTAACAAATTTTGCTACGTAAGATTACAACAAAATTTCGTGTAAATAAATCTATATAAATTTTAATAATTTTACATAAAATGGCACTTTTGTGTTCCCTACTTAGGCCATAACGTTGCTAAATTTGTCGATTAATAAAAATCTTGTGTTTTCAATATGGACCAAATGTAGGTATAAAACGTGTCGGCGCGGCCCAGTCCAGTCCACGAAGTCACGTGTTTACCGTGATGCGTGTTGTGCTGGGCTGTGCCAGAGATTCAGATGTGTTGTGCTGTGCTAAATGGCGTGTTGTGCCAGAAAAATAAACGTGTTGTGCCGTGCTGTGCTTGCACACTTATTTTTTGTTTTTCAAAGTAAATATTTTTTAGATATTTTATATAGTATTTATATTATTGTAGAAATAAATTAGCATAACGAAAATTAAATGCCAAAAACTGGCTAAAACAATTATTTTTTTGTGAAATATGCAACAAATGTGATGTATTGTGTAGTATTTTATAAATGAAAGTCTACCAACCATCGCTACTTTACATAAAATCCACCTAACTCATTTTTTATTTATTTCAAATCTTTGTCCTAGATGTAACCTACATCCAGAAACAGATGAATATATCCTTCTAAAATGTGAGTTTGCCATATCTACTTGAAACTTCCTTTTCGTCTCTAATGGTTGTGAGTGAATGATTTGCTTTACGGAAGAAAACAACAATGTGCCTATGATAGCTTCAAAACGACAAATCATCTACACTAGGAATTCACATTGGAAATCTTTATCGTCCCCCTTCCTATAATACGAATGATACCGTTGTAGAACATAATTCTCAACCAGCAATTGAGGATTCTTGGATTTCGCCAAGACCGTTATAGATCAAGATTAACATAGACGGAGTTGCACGCAGCCACCCGGGACCCGCAGGCGAGTGTTATATGCAGAGATTTGATTTTCATTGTAGCCATGTCGTAACCGTTGAGAATCACAACAATCCTGTTAACAAAAGCATGGCCCATGCTCATGACACTCAGGACGACATCAATACATCAATGAACACATGTATGCTTGGAATTAGACTCCCAGTCGCTGGTCCGTTTCATCAACGACCATTGAAAAAAAAACTACACCTGATGAATGAAATTCAAAAAGACTACGAGCAATCCTTTGCCATACACTACAACACAACTACAGAGAGGTCAATCAGGCAATTGATGCACTCACAAACCACGCTGCACACAAAAGTCAACAAGAAGTATTTCAAACAAATATTCGGGATTATACTGTACCGAGTTTTTTTTAGAAAATCGTACTGAATGGCTTCGAGAGGGGCCACCGTGTAATTCCTTCCTAGCTAATTATTATATGATATGCTTTAAAAAAAAAAACTAACTGACTTACAAAATTTTCTCAAATAAAAAAAATTGGATATGAAAAGAATATGAAAACACTCAAAATGATATCATAAAATAGAAACATGTCCTACAAAGACATGCTACACACGTAGAATCATTTAGTGCATTTTGGTTGATAAAATTAGGTATCATGATATCCCAAATCGTTGCTCAGAAAATTCCATACTAACTTTGGTGTCCCCTTAAAAAATGAGGTATTTGCCTCAAAGGATAAAAATGTCTTCTAGTGCCCTGAATTGCTATATCGTGTAGTGCCAAACACGCAACATTTGAATGAAACCCTTGATTGCTCCCTTTACTTGCATTACGCGCTCTATCTCAATTTTAAGTGTGCCAAACCTCCATTTTTGAGCGTGCCAAACAGACCTTTAGCGCGTTAATAATTGTTGCCAAACAAAAAAGTTCTATGCTAGCTTTTGGTGTCCCCACAAACAAAAATAAAAAAGCATTGGCTCCCAAGGATAAAAAGTCTTCTGGTGCCCTTACAGTTGACAATTCGTCGACTTTGGCCCTAAGGCCAGCCTTTAGGCCTTGCTGGTTGGAATTAAAAAAAGGAAAAAAAAAGGGCGAATCTGGTAAAGTTTTAGAAAAAGGAGGAGGAACTACTGGGGATCTGAGCAAACACAGAGTTAGTCAGCTTTATTTCTCTGTCTGCTTCCGGAGAAAAACACAGGCCCTGATTCTGATTCTGTTCTGTTCTCTCATATATGCAGCAGCAGCATCATCCATATCTATCCATGGTATCTATATAATCTGATTTCCGCACTCCATCGATTTCTAAAGCAAAGAGGGACACATCACGATTCAGAAACATCAAAATGATTGGATGACACATGTATGATCCAGATTTGTCAAGCCATCCATTATCATTTGTCAACCTCACTCGTCACGCCGTTGATTGCGTGGACGAAAAACACACTCATCATTCCCTCCAATAAACTAAATACATTGCATGTACCTTTTGGTTCTCCCTCCATCTGTATTGATGGAACTACTCAAAAACGTCTCAACTTTGATCATAGGTAGCTAGAGTAGAGGCTCATGACCGGTACAATCTTTAGCTTGGCTGTTTGGGTTTCGTTGGAGCCATGTGATCAGGGCAACAGTGATTATTAGTTAGAATGAATGATGCAATGGTGATGGCTGGCTGGCTATCAATGGCAGCAGCAGTCATGATCAATACACTTAGAATCAGAATCGACAGTGCAAACAGGGATACGTGTCGGACGACCGACATTCATGTATATATTTTGGGATATATCCCCCAAATGTATTCTTGTCCCACATGACGGTATTTGTTTGCATACCATCGCGATCAGCATATTATCCAAATGACGCACCCCTAGACGACTCCTATTACATGCATCTGATTATGCGGGCGCATGACCGGAGAGCAATGAGGAATGCAGCTGTAGAATAGGCGTTCAACTATTGCGAGATTTAGCAACTGGTCATGTCGTGTCTGTATTCATTTGTAAGGAAAAAGGATGATGATCATCACTGTCTCACAACCCAATAGATCTGGAGTAAGTTTTTCCGGATGACTTTCGGGATAGAAATAAAAATAAGGGAGCAGGTGTTCCTGATTTAATGAGTGGGGTTTTGAGTTCTGCTGAAATTGAAACATTTGCATGTGAATTCATAGTATTGTGATAAGTTCTTGCGTGGGATGGAATTTAGGAGGAAATATTGTTTTCTTTGTGTGAAGAAAATTTATGATCCTTTTTGATATTTACACAATTTACGGCTACAAAACTTTTTCGAATTTTATTATTTTATAAATGAATATGAAAGATAAAAACCGATTATTGACATGAAAAATAATATATAATAATAAAAAAATATATTGAATTATGAACGAACTGTGAAATATTCAAACTGTATATTCAAAGAAGGCCGATAGATCGTGAAAGCAACGGTGCAAGTAGAGATCACCAACCATTTTGATAAATTTTTATCCTCAATTTTTTTTCTTCTGTGTGGGAGGGTGCAAAATGCAACGATACGAATAAATATCATAGCTTATCCATATGCAACTCTGGTACGGGTACCTCATAGCTTTGGGACAAAAGACATAATTAAAATCATGTACGAAATTAAATCCAACTGAAATCTCAAAATCTGACTGCCAAAAAAATGACAAATAATGCAATTCCTCCTTCCAAAACTGAAACTAGTTAGCAGCTTTCCTGACATCAAAATAAAGTTTAAGAAAAATACAAAAAATCAATCAAGAAATGAATAGAAAGGAAGAAGAAAAAGAGAAAATTAAGAAAAAAGCTAATGATCAGCAATTACCTGCAAGCTTTTTTCTAGTGACTTGATTTGATTTTATTTTTTTTGACCATTTTCCTTAAATCCACACTTCTTTTTAAGTGTGATTGCATCTTCTACTTTGTCCTTTTAAAATAATTTTTTAACCAAAAATAAAATCTAATAATGAAAAACTTATTATCAATCAAATCTTCTTAGAGGCGCTCAATTTAATGGTTAGTGCAAGTACATTATATCAGTAAATAAAGACTCATCAGTAAAAGGGGATTCCATCAATTGATTATTATCGATTTTATGGCGTGATATCTAAACTTTAATCAAGTTGAATTTGACATTAAATTGCTTTCTTTTAGCCACAGTAAAAAGAAGACTATCATTTGGAGGATAAAAAAGACGTCTTTTCATGGATATAAAGAGGAAAAAGGGACTTTCATTTTATGTATTTTCTTGCAGCTGCATTGTTGCTATCATGTCCAATCTGTTGTACAACAGAAAACGAAAAACAGATTAATTTCCCTAAGAAGCTGGGCTGAAATAGTTTGGAATTATTTTCAAAGAACTTTTTTCATTCTTTTTGTTTTCGAAAACAAGAAGAAATAGATAATTTTCGGTTATTAAGAATGGAGGAAAATATTTCATAACAACGCCATAACATGCATGATGGTTAAAGGCTAGTACCACATTTTTTCAAGGAGGGTATCAATCCAAGATCCAACCACCAAGATTATTTTGTCATATAGAAATTAGTAACCGCCCCGCTAATAGCGATACCTACCTTTAACAACCGTGAAACGTTGTTACTTCTTCCTTCATCCGCTTTACCGAAGTGGGGTTAGGATTTCAATTGCCCATCTAGGTATTAATATTTTAGTTTTTTTCTTCTTTTGCCTTGCTTATATATAGAGGTGTAAAGTGGGATGTGACAGAGACGAGCACAAATTTCAAAGACAAAGACGCTAAAATTTGAGCACATCCCCCCGTGACTTAGCTCAAAGACGACAAAGACGTTAGTTAAATGGGACGTCTTTGGTTTGAATAATTGTACAAGAAGACAACACAAAGACGCTGCACGGATAAGCACGTGCACGACCAAGAAAGACAACACGTTAAGAAAGCACATCATAATATGTACAAGTACACCATATAACAAGGCATAATACATCACATTTTTTGTATATTTCACAAAAGAGTCACTATTCTAGCTAGTTTTTAACATTTTATACTGGCTTATTTATAACAACATATATAATATCTTAATATTTGGAAAATATATTTCAATATCGTTGTTATAATGTTGTCATCTATATTTAACTAGAACATTAATTTACATGACAATAATCCAATTTTATATTTGATGGACTATTTATATTTATTGAATAAACTTGTTAATTTTACTTGAAATAATTTCAAATGGTATGTTGTCTAATTAAATTTTTGTAATAATGTCCGACTTAATGTATACATTAAGTGATTTCAAATTATTTATAGCACGTGTGCTAGCACGGCACATCACGGCACGTTTATTCGTGTGATGTGCCCATGGGCTGTGATGTGCCTAGCTTTTGACTAGTAAAGCACAGCACGACACAACACGTTTAAATCGTTGGCACAACACAGCACGACACATGGCACGTGAAGCACGCGACTTCGTGTGCCGGGCCGGCACGTTTTACACCACTACTTATATACATGGCAAATTAAAAAAACTCACGAAAATATTGTGATAGAGGTCCACATTCGCCGTCATCGATAGGAGAGGTATTTTTTGTTGGCTCGAGTATTTTTTGATCTAACAACGTAATAGCTGATCGGTGGAAATGTAATCAACATTTAACTAGTTCGTTTAATTTAGATAAGTTTTTCAATTAGGAAGAGTTGTACTTATCCAGTGATGGTTGTCCTGCCTTATGGTGGGTTGTGTTTAGGCAGGCAAACCGGCGTAAAAAAATTTGCCACATTTTTATGAGAGGATTCTTCACGAGGTAGTCTCTAGCCCTACCCGAAACTTGTTCCTGGACAAAAGGGCTTTCTGTTTTGGGTTGTGATGTTGTCAAATACCATCAAGTAATTTTTGGAGAATAAATTAATTTTGTTTACAACAATACAATTAAGAGGAAGGATCCCCTCACACTTTTATTATCACACTATCTCACACGTAGGGTGTCATTTCTGCGAATAAAAATCAAACCGTAATGAATCATTTTTATTACCACACTATCTCACACGTAGGGCGTCATTTCTACGAATAAAAATCAAACCGTAATGAATTTGAAGCTAATATTTTGGGGATATGTTCATCTTACCAAGTTCTAAGTGCCTACCAAAAATGAGGATATTCCGAAATATAAAACCTCACAATCTACCGGTCTTAATTCGACGGCCAGAAATCCGTTGATTTTCAACGGCTCATTTGAAATACGCTCATTTTTTGTGGGCATGTAATACTTGATAAGATGAACATATCCCCAAAATATTAGTTATAAATTCGCTACGGTTTGATTTTTATTCCCAAAAATAACACCCAACGTGTGAAATAGTGTGATAATAAAAGCGCGAGATCCTCCTCTACGATTAATACTTAAAGGAGTAAAATCGAGCCCATAACCTACGCTAGTGTGGCGTCTTGTCTTGTTAAGTAGTCTTATCAATCAGTATGCCATTGATCACTTAATTATTAGTAAAACTTAATTCCTTGTCGAAACTTTATACAATCATTGAATCTGGCCCTAAACTCAGAATCCTATTAATGTCTTATCAAACCGAAATGACATTTTTATACGTACAAACATAGGAAAACCTAAATGTATTTTGAGATAGATTCGTGAAACAATAACTAGAAAAAGAAAGAATCAAAGAAAACAAGTTTTAAATTATAAACAAATAACTTCAAAATTTTATTTTTTAATGTCCTTTATATGGCTAAATTTTAAAATCAAAATAATAGTTCATATCCTTCTTCTTCTTTTTTTATGACAAAAACTTCTTTACTATATATTCTTTACAAAAGTTTTCCAAGGAATTAGCATTGTCATCCCTTACGGATTCAAAGTCGTAAAAGAAATCACTGGTGAAAATCTAATCTTCTTTATTAAAACATCAACTACTCCTATATGGTCTCTTATGAGAAATCGGGGATTTTTTTTTCTCGCGAAGCAGGTAAATAAAGTTTGACAATATCCATCATAAAATTTCTTTCTACCCATCCTAAATTTGGTATTATATAGACTTTAAAAGATTCAAAAAGTTTCTTGCAATCATATCACCCACTAAGAACATGTGTGACCGAGAACATGTCAAACGTTTCTCTTGAAGTTAAAGGTTACTTAGTAGCTTCTTTAAGGGCTAAACATTCTGCTTATTCAGGTCCCGAGATGAGACCTTATGTGGCTATTGCATGGATGCTGGTACCATCTTTCTTAAAGTTCAATGTCTTGATGGGCAAAGAACAAAAAAAAAACATGAAAAATTTGTTAACTTGCGATGTACCTACCTCCTTAAGAATAACATGTTTATTAATTATTTTTTCTCTTTTTTTTCTTTCATGGTTACGCAAATGCCACATTGATATCATTAAATTTGGTGCATACCATCAACATTTAAGCGGGTTGGATGCCTACTCAATTTGCTAAAGAGAAAAGAAAAAAAAAAGGAAAAAGAAAAAGAAAAGAAAACTAGAATTTAATGAGAAGGTAATTAACAACTATAAGCAATGAATATCTCCTTGAACTATACCTGATGAGTTTTTGTAGAACATGGTCGGTAAATTCCTACAAATTCCACAAACTAATTATAGCAATTAACTATTCTCACGAACCATACAAATATGATAATATAAACTTCATATAATATATTTTTTTTCCATGGACAGACCTGGTAAGGGCGAGTAAAATTAGTTATCCTCATTTTTCAACTGGTTTCTTAAACTATTTTAATACAATGATACATACTAGCTGCTGTTATCATTTGGTGTACCCGGAAAAAAAAGGCATTCACGAGTTTTTACTGACAAGATTAACAAATCAGCTCATGTCACTCGTATGGTGAAGTATTCAGTTTCAATAGATCTTTGGCATTAAGGAGTTGGAAGAAATCATTTTTGAGCATGTTTTGTAGAATTAGAAGCATGTGTATTTTCATCGCTATGATTTTTAGTGTACCTGGAAAGATATGAATTCACGAGTTTTTACTGATAAGGTTCACAACTCAGCTCATGTCATTCATTGATGAAGTATTTTTTTTTTTTCAACAGGCCCTTATCATTCAAGAGTTTGAAGAAATCTCTTTGGAATATGTTTTGCAGAATTAGAAGTATATGTATGTTGATCCGCCATAATTTTTGTCACTTTTTTTCTAACTTTTAGATATAGATTATTTATTTTTTAAAATATGCATATATCAGAAAAGCAACTAAATAATTATTACATGTGGGAAGGTAATTTCTTTGAGTCGCTTAATAGAATTTGGTTAATAAAAGACGGGTTCACCTGGTCCCGTATCGCTGTTGAGTAGATTTTGATAGCCTTGTATATCTTTACTCCTTGGTATCTCTCCATGGTACAACTTTGTTATATATTTTTTTGTTGGTGTTTTTGTTCCTTACTTGTCCAAATGGTGGGAAATGAACTGACCTTAATGACAAGCAATGAGTCGAGCCAGATCAAGACGGGAAGAAGGAGTTGGTAAAGAAAAAGGGAAAATTGGTTTAAGAAAGGAGACCATTTTTTGCCAAGTTACCATGATGTCAAACCCATATTTGACCGAATAACCGAGTTAAAAGTCGAGACGCCTATAAAAGGCGAAACCAAAGTTGGTTGCTGCGAAATGCGGTGTTGTGAGAAGGAAGAGGGTTGAGTGGTAATGGTAAGGTTAAAGGGGGCACATGGCCCCAACATGTCTTGGGTTTATTAAGACAAAATTAAGGGAAGGTGTCCTAGTGTAGGGCAACCTATTGTTCGGGTGGACCTAAAGCCAAAGGCATAAATCTCTTCCCCACCAATAACGGAGATATCAAAAATGAAAGAGAAATAGGACCCCCAAAATAGACAGCATTGTTCCCATGTGCTCAAATTTAATAGCATACTTCCAAAACATCAACCCCCTTTGTGCCCCCCCTTACCCTCGTAATCACCTAAATCAGCATTCCTTGGGAACAAGGAGTGAAGAAACCACCCTCCCTCTCATTTTCACACCCTCCCTCCGACCCACCCTCCCCCTATCCCCCTCTTTCACTATCTCAATGAAATGAGAAGTGCAATCACTATAATGTTATTTCACATTTTGTTTCTTTTTCCATCACAAGTGTTTCTTTTTCGATCACAAGCATATGGGGCATCCATGGTTCTTGAGTTTACAAGCCAAGCTCCAAAGAAGAATATATGGTCCAAAATAGGTGGCAATGGGTTAGGTCAAGGGTGACACTAGGGGTTAACACGCAAATTGATAGCTGTAAGCATGTATAAATAATTTAGATACACGTATAATTCACAAATTCTCCGTAGTGTATATATTTTTTTTTTTGATGCTAAGGCATAGGTCCGTCCTGCCCCTGGCAGGGTAGCCACCGGCTTGCCCCCACTGATCAAACTCGACCCTTCTAGAACCTATGTTAAAGTTAGTTTAAATTACACTTGAGTGGAGACTCGAACCGCTGACCTCCTACTTGAGAGTCAGGCTCATGACCAACTGGGCTAACCCCTGACGGTTAATCTCCGTAGTGTATATATGCACTTGATATGTAGATAACTTGGGGATACGTGAGTAAATTTTTGATGGGGACAAATACCGATGGGGTCATGGGGGATGAGTAGAAATTCGACACTTGTCCCTATTTTTCTTACCATTTTTAGATAATTAAAAATTTCGGTTTCTAAACCGGATTTACCCTTCCACAAATCTTGCTATCTTATTCGTTATCTATGATGGGACGTTAATGTGAGAATTCGGTTAAAGAAGAAGAGGAGAGAAGAACGAAGAAGTTTTGCAAATTGCAACCAAAATTCATTTGTGCACGAATTGCTTGATAAAATTAAGTTAAAAGAAACAAAAAAGTTAATTTATGCTAGGATTCCTTATTTAACATATTCTAAAAAAAGAAATTAAGCTTAATGGAATCAATCAATGATATTCATCACAACGATTGTTGATGGTCACGGAAGCAAAAACAAAGAATCAAGCTTACATAAATAAATAAACGATTGTTAATGATATCAATGAACCAATGATATTCATCATAAATAAATAAATAAGAAGTTAGGCTTTATTTCCTCGTAATTTTCGATTAATATTTTTCATGATTTCATCACAAAAATCTTCGTTGAAATGTTGAGTTAGCTTGATAAGAGCGATATCCGGAATTTTGAGTTCGGTAATTCCAACTCAAGAATATTTTAGCTTTTATTAGGTTAGACCGTAATTAAGGTTAGTAAATATTTATATATAACTAATAAGATTTCATTAGGTTTGGTGAAGGGTAATTTGGGTGAACAAAGTTAAGATGTTAATTAGCTAAAAATAGTAAAGAAAAAGATGGACAAATGTCGAATTTTTACTTGTCCCACATGCCCCATTAGTAATTGCCCCCATCAAAAATTTTCTCGGGATACGCAATGTCGAGTTTAAATGCTTACAAATATATGTAAAATTCCTCTTGTATGGGTGAGTATGGCTTCGATACATGAACAGTTATTTGTGAGTTTTTTATAGGGTGCAACATTTTAGTAAGCAAAGCATCATGTTTTTCTTTTCTACAGATTACATCCTTTTATCGAGTGCACCTTTTCTTTTTCAAAATTAGATGTATATTGAAAAAGAGGTAAAAAGTACATAGTATACATAAAAAAAATTACAGCGTCAAACTAGTAGCAGATAGAAAAAAACCTGAAATACGGAAGCACATAATTTCAAACCTCAAAAGAGGAAGAGCCTCAGCCCTCTTCAAAACTCTCAACCAGCAAAGGAATATGATCAGAAACATATTTAATAGAGCAACCTGCACCACATCTGAAAATTTCCATAACCAATCCTAAGATATCATAGTTTTTCAATTCTTGTCATGACTGGACTGAAAAGTTGCCCATTTGATCAAATAAAAGGGATCGTTGAAACAAAAGACAAAGTACTTTTGTTGTTAACAAAGATGTTGAAGATGAGATTCTTTGGTCTCCGAATAATAAAGGTGGGTTTTCAGTAAAATCCACCCATGGCATGCTTGCAAATGAATAAACTAATAATGAATATTTGTGTGTGTTTAAATACATTTGGAAGCAGAAGATTCCACCTAAAATAGGTTTCTTTCTATGGATTTTGGCTCACAATAGTCTTGCTACTAAAGATATTTTCACAAGTATGACTGTTAGCTTAACTTGCATGTTCTGTGAAGAGAATGAAACTATCAGTCATTTGTTCCCGCGTTGCAACTTTGCTAAGAAAATTTGGTCTCATTTTCAAGAAAAGATGAATTGGAAGTTTACAGATTTATTTACAATGATGTTCTCTTAAAACCTGTCTCTCAATTCTACTCAGCAATCCCATATTTGTAGTATGATTTCAGTGGTCATTATCTGGTGTGTTTGGCTAGAAAGAAATTCAAGAGCTTTTTCCAACAAAGAAAATACTGAGGTGGTTGTGCAACACAAGATTATGTATACTATTTTTACTTGGTGTGTTATTTTCAAGAATCTGGAGCCTTCTACTTACATGGATGTTTGGCAAACTGGCCAAAATTATACTTTGATTTCTTGTAATCCAAGAGGTAGTCTGTTACCTACTTAGCTCTGTTCTTTTATTCTTTGGTTTGTAACTTTGAGGATGGTATAAGCCTTTTGTACCCTCTTTTTTTTTTTTATCAATAAACTCTATTTACGGGTCAATTAATAAATAAATAAATAGTAGATCAACAAAGTTGTTTGCTTCAATAAAATCAGAATATCCTTGCATGCAACTAGTTAAAGTGAAGTCTCTAGAAATAATAAACTCTAATCTTCGTCTTATCAAACTTAGCACTAGCGGAGGGAATTTTGGAGTGACAATAATTGTTAGCTCTATACCATTCGTGACTATCCCCACTTTTCGAAAGATCATACACTCTTGCAATCAACTTCCTAAATCCAGCTCAAGGCTTGGGAAAAGAATCTTGGAAATGGGATGATTCATCTTGGTGAGTTTTCACTGAAAATATGGAAAATCAAGCAGGTCTCTTCCTTTATGTTGACTATTCCCTTCCTGGTACCACATCTGAAACCCGATCTCTCTTTATATCAGCTGAAAATAGTGGCCATGTATGGTATAAGCTTGCATGTGCTATTGATATCAATGTTAATGTGATCATAAGATAAAATTTTCTCCATTTATTTCTATTATATTCTTTTTAATCTTGTTCATAAGTTTTTCAAGTTTCTTGGCAATAGGAAAAGAGGCATAAATAGATGAGAAGACTTATGAAAAATATGACTGACTAGTATTGAAATTCTTACATATATTCTTGTCAAAGAAAATTCTTACATGCTCCCCACAACATTGTATCCATTTCATTCATTTACTTTTAAAGCTATCTTAGAAAAAATTTCATAAAAAAAAACAATTGACATGGTCAAATAATCCTTCCTAAATTGGGGCTTATAGAACTTAATTGGGGCCTATGGATTTTTTCATCCACCCCATAAAAAATGATAAGGGGTGTCTAAGTTTGATAAAAATACCATTTTACCCTCTATCAAATATTAATACTACTAATTTGTCCTCATCAAATCCTAATCATAAAATTAAAAACTAAAATCAAAATCATAAAATTTAAAAACTAAAATCAAAATCAAAATCATAAAACTATAATCATAAAAACTAAAATCAAAATCAAATTCATTTCCATCTCCACTTAAACTGATTCTTCTTCTTTTTTTCTCAACCCAATCCTATAAACTTGGTTTTAGTAACATAAAATTGCTCAAAAATTGAAAATTTTGAAATCAAAATTTCCTTGTTTATCAGAATCGGTTAACGTTAATGTATATGTGATCCGATTGCAAATAGAAACGGTTTATTTTCATGCCCACAAAGACCGATTGTCCTTGATATGTATTCTGGTTCGAGAAATTTGAACCAGAATCGGATTACATTAGCACTTATAAAAACAGATTGTTGATGTACAATGTTAGAATCGGATTTTATATGTGTGTCGAGTAAACCGATTGTTGTTCTCAATTTTTCTATATCTTTTTTTTGTTAGAATCGGACTACATGAGCATTCTTATAAACAGATTCTTGTTGTGTAATGTCAGGAATCGGTTTTTACATATGTATCGTGTATACCGATTCTGGTTAACCCATTTTTTTTCCAGTTAATACTCGATCATAAAATAAGTATGAAATCATACTCGATTTCATTTCATTAACTCGGGTATAGAATGAATTTTGATTTTATTTGATGTTGAACAACTTATAATTCACATATAAAAAGGAAAAAATTTACCCACAATCGGTTTATGTTCATCCCCATATAAACCGATTATGGATAATCGGTTGATTTTCATGTCTATATAAACCGATTCTGGGTAGAAGCAAGTTTCAGAAAATATCTCTATGTTTTTGAAGTTACAATCAGTTGATACCAATGGCAACATATACCAATTCTGAGTTGGTGTTCTTCAAAAAAAATTCAAAATTCAATTTTTTTTTCATATTCAAATGATTTCATTAACACAAGTTAATTTCACATCTAACACGAAATTTTATCACTAATCATCCAAATTAACACTAATTAATCAGGGGTAAAATTGTCACTAAAAAAATAATTGGTTAAGGGGTTATCCATTTTACTTCTTGATGACCCTATTTTGTCATGTAACTATAGGGCCCAATTAATCTACCTAGGCCCCAATTTAGGAAGGCAAATAATTTTTCAAAATCAACTTTATATAATAATTTTAGAACCCCACTTCTCAATCTAGAGTCAACTTTATCATAGTTGTTAAAGACTATTTTCAATATTTTCCTTTCGTATATGAATGCATAATTTTTGAAGGAAACGATTTAGCTTATGATCAATATAAGTCATGGTACAATCCTCCGAGAGATTTTACATATCAATACTTCTTCCCTTATGTGGATGCTTTCCAATGGTGCCGAATTTGAGGGATCACAGTCTTAACTAAAAAAAAAAAAATGAAAAATGAAAAATGAAAAAATTATTTTATTAGTAATAAACTGACAAAGATGAATTTTAAGCTTTAATTTATTTTTAATTATTATATCATAAAATGAAAAAATCATTTGAAATGGTAAAAAAAAAAAATGCAAAATAAAGTAATAAACTGACAAATAGAAAAAGCAAATAAATAATATGGAGAGTCCATATCAAGTAACAGTAAAGAAGGGCCCAATTTATGATTATGAGGCCCATTTCATGATATATGTTCACATTTGTCTATTAAAATTTGTCCTTATCACAAACAAACATTATTCTTTCAGTTATTGAAAAATATAAAACACTGTTTACCTCAAATTTTTGTCTGATTTTATTATCAACTGAAAAGCCATGACATGACATAAATCATCTCATTTGCTTGGGTTAAGTTTAGACTCGTAATACATCTAACCAATTATACTATTTATACACTCCGAAAAAATCTCCAAATTTCTTTTGGTTTGATCGTATTCATTTATTTTTTTTGGAAAATCACATTTCATTTCATTCAAACCAAAATGGTGATTACATGATTACTTACAAGATTATCAAAAACACCAAAATACAAGATAATCAAAACCCAAATACAAATGATGACACCAATTGCAAAAACATCGCGAAGAGAAAGAGCCATGCACCGCAAAGATATCCAATTTTTGTACCAGTAGTATTGACGAAAGATGGTGTGAACCTAATCAACTCCGACCATTTGAAATAATTATCTTCTTCTTCAATAAGAGATGCTCCAAATAAAATGGAGTAATTTGCCCAAAATCTTGTAGATCCAAACGAATCCGGATGCCCTAAATCCCTTTTGTTGAAGATGAATCCAAAGAGAATCCGAGCAGAATCATTGATGTTCTTGATGAATCGAGAATAGCAAGCCAAGAAACACCATGGAGATTTGAGAGAATCGCTATTAGAGCGAAGAGAAAATCGTCCCAAAGACGAAGAGAATATCGCCCAAATAGCGAAGAAATGTGTCCATAGACACCAAAAATAACAAAAACAAAACCTAAAACTACAAATTGCTCTACTTTTATTCATAAAAAACAGAAAATCCTTGCTCAGATCTAGCCCAAAAGGACTAAATCTGAGCAAGAAGATGAAGAAGCTCTAGAGTTTTTTTTTTCTTAGGAGAGAGAAGTGAGAAGAGAGGAGGATAAAAATCTCCCTATAGTGTTGTATCTTACCTTTTAAATTATACTTCCGAATTGTGTTGTATCTCCCTATAGTGATGCCATAACCTGTGAATTCAGGATAAAAAAAATCACGGGTGCCACTATAGTGAATTTTTTTCCGGAAAATACTAGAACACCACTGCCACGGTGGGGGGCCGACCGAAGAAAATCGAAATACTGTTATGGATAATGGTGTTATAAGGCTAAAATTGATATGCATTTAATTTATGGTAGTTTACGTAAATTTTTACCATTTTTATGCATCTTTTGTGGTGGTTTCAATCAATTTACCCCATGTGCTATGTATCATGTGTGGTGGTTTGCACCAATTTCCCCATGTATTATGCATCATTTGTGGTGTTTTGCATAATGACTATGCATTAAATTTTAAAAGTCACCATCGATTTTTTCGTAAAAACACTAAATTTTATATCGATGTTTGTACTCGTTGCGTAGATTTTTTAAAATCCTTTCCAATGATATAAAATTTGTAAAATTCTAAAGCACCGATTTTTAGATATGTTATATTAAAGTTTGGTTGCCAATTATACCCCTGAAAAAATAGGATGTATAAGGAGTTATAAAAATTAAACTAAAAGGAGGGACATCTTAGACTTTTCATGTCCCAAAGACTACTACCAAATTCATTTCTAATATTTTTATCAAATTGAACATTTGTATTAGGTTTCATTTGACAAAAAAAATGAATATAAAATGGATTCCCTCCCTACGGGCACTCCGGTCGGTCGGCCCAAATATAAGTTCGAAAATTGCGAGCACCGAAAATTTTGTCCATAAAGATAGCCTGTAAAATTCTTATGGGATGCCTCGTGATTTGCTTAAAATTATTGATAATTAATTGCGGACAGACATTTATTAAAAAGAAGATGATAAAATCTTAATATGGTACTCCTACTGTACACCTAATGCTTCTCTGTTATCCCCAATCATGTTTTTTATCTGTTTTAAATGCTTCCATTTATTGAATGACCAAAACATCCTTGCAACACCTGGAATTTGGTTTCTTCACGGAAATGCTTCAAAGCTAATATTTATTATTGATTGATAATTAAATTTAAGAAACCGAAAGAAGAAGAAGATATATATCCTCCTCCTTCTCCACTGTCATCTACTACTAACTAGTACACAAGTAAAGGAAGGAAAAAGATTTGGAAAATCAGAAAAGGAAGTCAATGTTAGACATGAAATGAATGCAATGGAGGTGAGTTAGGTATATTACAGACATTATCTAGACGATTCATGAGTTGGGATTTTTCATTACTTAATGCAAAAGAAGATGAAGAACATGCTGCATCATGGGTATTCCTAAATGTTTTTGTTCTTCTTCTGATCAGCCTTCATATTTATTCACAACTCTGACTCGAATGGGACTCATAGTCTTACTGTCCAGAGCCAACAAATATTCTTAAAGACAAAAGGCAATGCGTTATTGCAACAAAAGAGATGAATTATGGCTCAACGCGTTTTTGAAGTCAAGGCTGGTTGGTATTCTTTTTTTGTACATAGGCTGTTTAGTATGTACGACCTTTCTTCTTGTGCTTTTGAAGGCAAATTGAATCTCCAAAATTGTTCTTATTTGAGCTTGTAATCTGAATCCTCTAGATTCCGGTGCCTAGTGGGCATTGAAATTGTGATGTGAGCTTTTTGGTGAATTAATATAATTGTTTGTTTAAGAAAAAAGTAAGAAAGTATGTATGACATTTGTTTTGGTTAACTTGGTCACCAAGAGACTAAGAAAACCAACCATTTCTTCCCCATATTCGTTGTGATTCAAATATGGATTCTAAAGTTTCATTTTTCTTTCAAACTTAAAGACTCTTGAATATGCTTTTGTTTTCCAACTAGGTAGCATGTTTTTGGAAATAAAAGAAACAAAACGAAAATATTTCGGTGACAAAAAAATTAATTTTCGGAAAAATGTCAAAAATTCTTAACAAATCTGCCTGAATAAACAGCTTCAAAATACTCCACAATAAACCTTTCTCTTATTACCATATATATATATATATATATATAATCCTCCATTCACCTTAGAAGGCTTCGTCCTTCAATCCTCTTGTTTTGAGTTTTATTGAAGGGGAACAGTGTTTACGTTATTTCTTGGACGCTCAATCTAGAATCATATCGAATCTATTTCTATTTAATAGGGTAAGATATTTTTTTTTCGTGAACATATTTTTTTTAACGGGCAGAATATGGGAAGATAATTTATAATGGGCCACCAAAATACTAGGACCCGACCTAGTTGGCAAACACATAATATCTTGCATTTGACGTGGAGTTTACATCCATAATTTCACGGATTTTCAGAGTTTATAACTAAAGAACTACATTTAGCCAATAAAAGTATTGATATCTTTTTATTTTTATTTAATATTTTCTTGTTTTGAAATTAATTTTTATTAATTTTTTTTGCGATACGCCATGAAATTGCTTTATTTTAAACCTAATGTTAGGACTTAGGAGTTTAATTTTTCTTTCAACTTTAAGATTCTAAATATGCTTTTTGTTCCTACTCATGTTTTTGGAAATAAAAGGAGTAAAAAGAAAATAGATCAATGATAAATTTTTTTTGTTAATTCTCGGAAAAATATTAAAAATTCCTAATAAATATGTCTGAATAAACAATCTCAAAACTGTACCAAAATGAACTTTTGTCTTCTGGGCATATCTGTATAAAATTCTGCATTCACCTTAGAAGGGTTCCCATCATTCCTCTTTTTTTGAGATTTATTGAAGGGGACGGTTTTTTACTTTATTTCTTGGACGCCCTGTCTAGAATTATACCGGAAATAAGTCGAATTTTAAAAAGATCATATTGGAATCTATTTATATAATTATATTTAATATAGTTATATATTTTTCTTTTAAACATGTTTTTTCAATCGGGTAAAATACGAGGCCCCAAGAGATAATTTGCATTGGGCCACCAAAATATCGGGACCCGACCTAGTTGGCAAACACATAATATCTTGTATTTTTTTTTTTCGAAGTGAAAAGTTTATATTAAAGCAAAAACGCAAAAGCCAATACAAATGGGATGTCAAAGAACAAAGACAACAAAAGTTGCATCAAGAAAAGAAACACTGGAAACTATTAGGTATGCAGTGTTAACTCCCAATTATGAATAATTTGACTGCTTTCCGAAAACTTGAACGTATTCGTATCGCAACTCCAAAGGACCAATGATTGCTTAATCAGTACAATTACTTCTTCAACACCCATAGGCCTCCCACCGAAAATTCTGTGATTCCTTTCATTCCACACATTCCAAATAATAGCATAGTGTAAGATATTCCAAATGTTCTTACATTTTCCAGCCAAAATGTTGCGCTCCCAAGCTTCAAAAAGTTTTAAAACATTACCAGGCATCGGCCACGAAAGTCTCATCGACTTAATGAAATAATTTCACAGCTGAAAAGTATAGGCACAATGCAATAACAAGTGATATGTAGTCTCCATAGCATCGTTGCAGAAAGGGCAAGCAATGTTGTCCATTTCTACTCTTCTATGCATAAGAAAATCTCTCGTAGGGAGAGAGTTAAGAAAATCATCCCAAAGAAGAAAGCCGACCTTCGGTGGAATGTAATGTTTCCAATGGAACTTAGAAAAGCAACAATCTGGGACATTTCCAGCTAAAGTTGCATAGCATGTTCTGTTGTTGTAGTTTGCAGCAAATTCAACCTCATCATCTCCGTCCACCAGGATAGGGACAACACTAATATCTCGCTGCAAAAGATCCCATTCCAACTGTTCGTTGGCATTTAGCCGGTGTCTAAAGTTCCCGTGACATTGTCCATTACCGGAAATATATCATTGAGGCAACCAATTGGTAACCACCTCCAAAATCTCACACATCTACCATTGCGAACTTTAAAAATATCATACTATGAATTTCCGTCACCAACCTCATCACGTTACGCCATAAGCTCCTTCCTTGAATGGAATTTTCATCGACTGGCATAATCGACTCCTCAGTTGCCTGCATCTTTTGTTGTACAATGGTTCTCCATAGAGCCTACCTTTGTTTAGTATAACGCCATATCCATTTAACAAGAAGTGTCTTATTAGTAATTCTGAAGTTCTTCACACCCAAACCACCTTGCTCCTTTGTCAAATTTATATTTTTCCAGTTAACCCAAGCCATTTTCTTTCGACCTTCAACCGCACCCCTAAGGAAGTTTCTCATCAGTTTTATCATTTTCTTCTCCACACAAACTGGCAAATGGAAAAGGGATAAGAAATAAACCGGTAAGCTATCTAGACAGCTCTTAATTAGCACTAGCCTTCCCGCTTTATTTAAGAAATTCTTCTTCTAAGGCGCTAACTTCTGCTACATCTTTTCTAAAACCATATCCCAAATCGAGGTACATCTCGAAGTTGCTCCAATTGGCATGCCAAGATATTTTTATAGGCAAAGACTTTGTTTTACAGCCTAGTTCCTTGGCTAACTCTCTAATAATATCATCTCCACCGACACTTATCATGGTACTTTTATCCAAATTAAGTTTCATACCCGTTAGAGCGTCAAACATAGACAATATGATAAAGAGTCTAGTTACCTCATTTGGACTTACATCAATAAAAATAAGAGTATTCCGCAAATTGAAGGTGAGATATCATGCTCCCAGTTGCTGCTACTTTAAAACCAGTAATCTGACCCCTTTGAACAACATCATTCATTAGCTTTCCCAAAATTTCAACAGCTAAGAGAAAAAGATATGGTGAAAGGGAGTCGCCTTGTCTTAGTCCCTTAGATGGTTTGAACCTCTCTGTGGAACCTCCATTTACCAACATAGAAAGGTGAGAAGACGTAACACACCACTTAATCCAAGAGATCCATTTATCGCCGAAACCGTGCTTTTGAAGAATGCGAAAAATAGCATTCCAATTAATGTTATCAAAGGCTTTCTCCATATCAATTTTGCATAGGATTCCCGGCTTCTTAGACTTCAGTCTACTGTCGACCCATTCATTAGCAATTAAAACTCCATACAAAATTTGTTTTTCATGAATGAAAGCCCCTTGATATGTATTTATTTTCTTGTATTTGACGTGGAGTTCATATCTTTGGTTTCACGGATTTTCAAGAGTTATAACTAAAGAACTACATTCACCTAGTAAAAAGTATTGGTATCTCTATATCTGTAAAAATAAATAAATTAATAACTTCTATTCTGGGGTTAATTTTTGTTAGAAATTTCGCGGCACATCAACGTTGTTTTGAGCCAAACGTTAGGGTTTTTGCTTTGTTTTATTTCAATCATTTTATTTAATCGAATTGAAGATACAATAAGTATTTTGTTTTTCGTTTTCTCTTGGCTGAACACAAATTTAGCTCACATCTTTTTGTCGTCGAAAAATATATAAATTTTTTTACCAGAAAAAACTACACAAAATTGGTTAAAAAGACCAAATTCAAAATTTCCTGGGTGAAATGGACAGTTAGATTTAGATACTGTTTAAATGGACAAAAATTTAAAAATAGGCTGCCCATTTTCAAATATTTTTTCTTATTTTTATTTTACACATGATGCATCTAGTTTCATCCTTGCTATTTTTTAAGTTTAAGCCAGGATGAAACCAGTTTCATCCTTACTATTTTATTTTTTTGTTCATTTCACCCATAAAATTTTTTACTCGTCCATTTGAACCGTGTTTTAATTTTTTTGGACAAATGACCCATTTTCCGAAAAAACTAAACTAGTATTTATTTATTTTTTCTCTTTATAAATTGCACAAGAACGAAAATATTATCCTTCAAAAGACAAAAAGAATACCATTTTCACTCCAAGAGTGCAATCAACTCGTATGAACAAATAGTTCCAGTGAACCACATCACCAGCTATGAGAAAATTCACCCATAAAAGGCGAACGAAGACATTAATAATCGAGTTTCCGAACTCACTGAGATTAACATTGTTTTCCTTGATACCAACTAATCATTTTGATCAAGTTAAGAGAAATTATAAACTACTACATTAATGAAGAAGACATACATAGATGACTCGAAATAATAAATACCTGCCGGAAAAGGAAAACAAGAGCACTGTCATGTTTTGAGATTATAGTTCATTCTCCTAACATTTAAAATATTTTTATACCATCATTTCATGCACAATTATTTTGTTACGGTTTGATAAACATGCACAATGATAATTGAGAGAGTGACACTATTCATTTCATTAAGAATTTTAGATTACGATTCCCTCTAATAAAAAAAATAAATAATATACTAGTAATTTTTTTATCTCTTGTTATACCAAAATTAAAACTTATACCAATCAAAAGAAGAAAAAATCGTTTTATGTCTCCTATTGAGTAACACACCCATGTTTCCGTTTTACATATATCCATCCTCTTTTATTTTTACATTTAAAAGAAATCATGATATGATGTCCACAAGCAAATAACCAACACACCACCATTCTTTCATCAATGCAAATTAATTCTTGTTACATTTAATTATCAATTATCCTCAAATAAATATGTTTTATTATGAATAATACACTTCATTTAATTAAGCCTACTAACTAACATCTCCAATCCAAAAATCATTAATTATCAAAATTTAAAAAAAAAATTAAAAATTAAAAAATTGTCCCAAAGAAGGGTATTTTGGTCAAAAAAAAAGATTTGTGTAAAATAGTTCCGCGTTGACCCCTATAACTCCCCATGGCGGCCCCTACGGCGCCGGCCTTGCGTACCACTCTACACATAACAACACTTGAGTAATAAAGAAAGAGGGGGTTGCTGTTAGCAACAGAATATAAAGGGGGAGGTGAGTTAGAGAAGAAAAGAGAGAAACAAACTATAAATGAAAAGAGAGAGATAATCAATCTTCTGTAGAAGAAAAACAAAGCCTGCTATACTACCACCACCACCACTATATATTATGTACTAAAACCCATCATCCCTTATATATATAGAGAGAGAGCTGTTTGAGAGAGATAGAAGAGAAGAGAAGTGTTTTTATAGAGAGAGTGGAAGGAAGGGAAGGAGAGAATGGAGGAAGAGGGTTCAAAGAAGTGGATATGGTTACTGTTCAGTTTGTCATTAGTACTGCTAGTAGTATTAAAAGTGATGGGGGTTTTATGGTGGAGACCAAAAAGAATTGAAGAACATTTTTCAAAACAAGGGATCAAAGGACCTCCATATAGATTCTTTATAGGGAATGTTAAAGAGCTTGTTTCTTTGATGCTTAAAGCTTCTTCTACACCTATGCCTCTTTCCCATAATATTCTGCCTAGAGTTTTCTCTTTTTATCATCATTGGAAGAAAATCTATGGTATGTATTATTATCTTTTCCTATATCTCTACATCTCCTCTCCTCCCCCCTTCTTCTTCTTCTTGAAATTGTCTTGATCTTTCTTAATGTATATCAAATACATGGGAAAGGGTTTGGGTTACAAAAACAATAATCTTTTGGTGTTGAAATTTTTATTTATACTCATAATGGGTCAACTTCAATTTTTATTCATTAAAGTTGAAAACTAATCTCTTTTGAATTTGTTCTTTCAAAGTCATGATCATGTTTTTGAATGTCTGGAATCCAATCACTAACTCTTCTGTTGTTTGAATGCTAATTTGAATCTTTGGGAGAAAGTATAGCTGTTGTTGTTATCATTACACTGTTCTAGTTGTGGCTGTGGTTGTTTGCTGAATTGAATTGGCTTGCTGTTCATTTTTTTTTTGGTGTCTTGTTCTAAAGAGAGTTTTTCTGTATTAAGGTCATCTTTTTTGGAGTTATTTGTTTTACTTTTGGAGATTGTTAGGCCTTTTTTGATGTTTCATATTGTGGTCCTCTTCCTCTTCCACCTCCTCATGACAATGTTTTCAAAAAAAATTCATCATGATAATCATAGGGGAGCTTCAGAATTTGTTTTCTTTTGTGTGAATCATGACATCATCTATATCATAATTTCTTTTTTAGTTGTTGATGAGTTTTCATTGTCATTTATTCTTATCTTTTTTTTTTCTTTTTTTTTTTCCTTTCAAGTTCTGAATCTTCTTGATTTTTAAAGCCTGCAGTGTTTGTTAGTGGTTTAGTATAATATCATGAGTTGTCTTCTTCTCTGTTTTGCTTTTGTTTGTTTGGCAGCTTCACTATCTCTTGATTGTGTTACTAGGCATAGTACCCTGCATACATCAATGCCCCCTTATCTCCTCTTTTCATCTTTCAAATTCATGTACCAAATAGTAGTAAAATCTATTTTGTGGGGTCTTCTTTTTAGTTACTTTACCACGTTTTAAGCTCATTTTTTGCTAACCATTTTGTTTATATTTGCATAAAATAGTCAAAAAATAATTACTACATTGCATAATGTTTTTACTGATTTGAGGTTTGGTATTTCGGAATGGCAGGTGGAACATTTCTTGTGTGGTTTGGACCAACGCCACGATTAACCGTTGCGGATCCGGACCTCATTCGGGAAATCTTCACATCAAAATCAGAGTTCTATGAAAAGAATGAGAATCACCCACTTATTAGACAGCTTGAAGGTGATGGTTTATTAAGTCTTAAAGGTGAAAAATGGGCACACCATAGAAAAATCATCACCCCAACTTTTCATATGGAAAATCTCAAAGTAAGCAGTCATCCAACTAATTAACAAATAATTTTATTTATCTACAGTATAAAAATGAATTTTATTAATTTTTTGGAGTATTTTTTTTTCTTCAGTTGTTGATACCAGTGATGGGAGACAGTGCAGTAGAAATGTTAGAGAAATGGTCAGAAATGTGTGGTACCAGTGGAGAAGTAGAGTTAGAAGTAACAGAATGGTTTCAATCTTTGGTTGAAGAAGTTATTACTAGAACTGCTTTTGGCAGCAGTCATGAAGAAGGAAAAGCTGTTTTTAAGTTACAACAAGAACAAATGATTTATGCAGCCGAAGCTTTTCAAAAGGTTTTCATCCCAGGATACAGGTAAATAATAAAACTATTATTATTTCTTAATCACCACCATTACATTAGATAATCACTGTATATTAATTAAAACATCAGTGGAGGTGGTGTAAGTGAAACTGTTCCTGACAATCTATATTAGTTGCTTAACAGCTGTGTACTTATAACTTATATAAAAGTTTGGTGATCTTTCGGTTTTCTCTGTTTCAGTAGTTTCTGTTCTGTTTCGTCTGTTTATTACTCCCGTCCAAGCACGCTTAACAAGGCGAACTATATTCAATTAATTATTTGTTTTTGTTTCCTTAGGTTCCTTCCTACGAAAAAGAACAGGTGTTCTTGGAAGCTGGATAAAGAAATCAAGAAATCTCTAATTACGTTAATACAACGGCGAAAACAGAAGAGCACCTCAGAGAATCAATTTGTTGATGGGTGTCCTAAAGATTTACTGGGACTCATGATCAATGCCGGTTCGAAAGAAACGACGTTAGTCCGATCGGATTCGTCGTCGTCGTCTTCGACTATAACCATACTTGACATTGTAGAAGAGTGCAAGAGTTTCTTCTTCGCCGGTAAACAGACGACATCAAATTTACTCACTTGGATTACAATTTTACTAGCAATGCATCCAGAATGGCAGCAGTTGGCACGTGACGAAGTTTTGAAAGTTTGTGGATCACGTGATGTACCAACGAAGGATGACGTGGCGAAGCTTAAGACGGTAAGCTGAATAAATCCAGAAAAAACTACTTTTCTTTTGTCTGGTTACTGACTCCAGGTGTACATTGGTTGTTGTTGTTAGACCTGAAATTACCATTGCGCCCTTATCTCTTTTTCGAGAGTTAGGCCTGACATTTTTGTCTCATTTGCAACTTACAATATCAGATGTGAGCTAACATGGATGGATTCTCCAAAAGTAGAGAGGCCAAAAACACATCTTTATGGTCCTTTAACTAATATTAGATTTTCCCTCTTTTAGGGGCAATTGTGTCATTTCAGAGGTACTTTGGTCACGAGGGTATTATCGTCATTATATCAAAATACTAAGGGTGTTTTGGGTATTCTTGCAGTTAATGATGATCGTCAATGAAACACTGCGGCTGTATCCACCGGCAATCGCAACAATTAGACGGGCAAAAACAGACGTTGAACTTGGCAGTTATAAGATCCCAAGTGGAACGGAGCTTCTAATACCGATATTAGCAGTGCATCACGATCAGGCATTATGGGGAAATGATGCAACAATGTTCAATCCAGCTCGATTTTCCGATGGAGTGGCTCGCGCTGCTAAGCATCCTATGGCATTTATACCATTTGGCCTTGGTGCACGTACATGTATTGGACAAAATCTTGCAATTTTACAAGCAAAGCTAGCAATAGCGGCAATACTTCAACGGTTTTCGTTTAGCTTATCGCCGAGTTACCAACACGCGCCAACAGTCTTGATGCTTTTATATCCACAACACGGTGCTCCCATTACATTCCGGCGGCTGACGGAACCAACCAGTAGTAGTAGTCAAGATCAAGGCTGATTTACAAGATATGCTTTATAACACCACCTGTACCAAATTAAGATGCAACAAGGGTCAAGATTATAGACATTGCAACGGCTGAGCCACCACTAGAAACCACCCTCTGGGTAGTACAGTCGAATTAAAGACCATTTTGCCCTCCTCTGTCACCGATTGGATATATATACTGCCTTCACCCAAGTACAGTGGTACTACTAACAACCCAAAGCCTGTGTTTTCTATCAAATGTCCAAATTAACCTCAGTGTGTTACTGTAGCGTTTGTTAGATTCTTCAGGGTGCTTTTTTCAATGAGAGATCTTTTATCTCTGCGTGTACGTAATGTATACTTCTTGTTAACTTTTTTTTTTCCTTTCAGCCTATACAATTTTGTAACCCCTACACATTTGTGAATGTTACATGGTTTCTACTCCACATCTCTTCTGACTTCTAACTTCTAACTTCCAAGTGCAATGGCAGCATGCGATCTCCCTGTACAACCACCAAGTATCTGACCAACTCAATTCCGACCAAAAGATATGCATTTTTCGATTTAAGCCCCGAATGCTCGATGTTTTCAAGGGTCAACGACCCGGCGGTGAAAAAACATCTCGAAAGAAATATATGGCAAGGGCCTGATTAACTTGCTAATACCAAGTGATGGCTGAAACCCAAGGTAAGAAAAGAACAAATGCAACAAGTTTTGGGAGCATGTGAAGCGGACAACATTCATAAGGGTGTGGGTAATGGAAGGTACATGGACATAATTTTTGTGGTTTTGTCAGATTAGTGTACTTAATGGTGTTGAAACCTAAGTTGTTTATTCTTTCTAATTAAGCCAACTCCATTTTTAAAATGAGAGAATTATTTTTTAGATACACTATCGAGGAAACAAAGCATCTGAATAAACATTTTGAAATGTTTTTTTTGTTTTTCTTGAAAAATATCTTACTACTAGTGCACTGCATAATAGAGTGTACTAAGGACTGTTCTCGTGTAAACGCAACTAAAATGCGACAATCAATCTAAATAATGTAAGGGACCAAATGGCTTATGGAGGTTATGTCGAGACACAACAAGATAATTGGTCTTTGTTAACAGGTAATCGAGGTGATGAGGTGCAATGCTAATGCAATCACAAAATTGGTTAAAAAGACCAAAATCAACAATTTCTGAGTGAAAAAGACATCTAGAATTTGATACTTTTTAAATGGACAAAAATATAAAAATAGTCAGGATGTAATCAGTTTCATCCTGCCCATTTTCTAATAATTTTTCTTATTTTTAATTTACACAAGATGCATCCAGTTTCATCCTCGCTATTTTTTAAGTTTAAGCCAGGATGAATCCAGTTTCATCCTTGCTATTTTTTTTGTGTCAATTTCACCCAATAAATTTTTTTACTAGTCTATTTGAACCGTGTTTTAAAAATATTTGGACAAATGACTCATTTTCGGTAATGCAATTAACTATAATGAGAGACATATTAAATAGAGGGGTGAATAGACCTCGATGAAGCTCATTCTAAACCACACCTAATTTATGGGCCTGATTGCGGAAAAAAAAAAAAAAGGGGGCACAAACGGATTATACCATCCAAAACAGAAGAAATGGCAAAAACTCGATAACAGGCTATTAATGACTTTACCATTGTATTACAGTGACATAGCTCATGGCTGTGAAGGTTCTAATTCTAATTCTATGGTTACTACCAAATATTATCTCTACATTGATATGTGAACTGTGAAGCACTTACCATGCGACTTGCCAGCAATTTTTTCACAACAGTGTGACTATGTGAGAGATTGATTTCACTGTGCCCCTCGAAACAGTGACACTTGCAATATGTTTGCACTGTCCAAGGCAAGAAAGATTTGGAAATAAGTTCGTAAAGTGTGTGTCACAACTTGCAATTACCAAGTACAACAACAATCCTTACTTTCAAAGCAAAGTTGGTTGCTGTAATCCAACATTAGTAACCCAATTTTCTTTAATTTTATTGGAGTTTGGTTTTCTCACAGTACTCAAGTAAAAGCTTAGCTCAAAAAAAAGCAAAGGGTTTGAATCTTATTAAATGGGGATCTTAAGAACATGTCTTTGAACTTGGAAGTTTCCAATTCCTTGCTTGCACAGAAGATTTTAGTTTACCAAAGGCATTTACTTTCACTGTTTCACCATCCCTTTTTTACTGTGGGTAAAACGATAAGATAACAATAATATACGGACTGAAAAAATCAGTGGAAACGAAAAGATAATCTATCCTATACAGGAAGGTATTTCGAAGCAGACATTCCTTCCAAAAAGAGAAAATGATTTAATAAAAAAGTTAAATGACAAAATAGGATTCGTATTCCCAACATTCGATATACTTCGAGCAAAGTATACAAAAGTTATTGAGCCAAGAAATATGTGTAATGAAGTGTTATATACACTGTTAACAAACACCGTTAGTCCTTATGTTAGTAGGGGAAATAAAATCTTGTTAAAATCAGTATTATCATGCGCATGAGTGCATATTCTGGTGAATGATCAAATGATCATACATTTTTAAACAGTTAGACTTGTTATTACGAAAATGCTCATCAATGGACGCGAAACTTAATGGCTTAGAGGTGCATCATTGCGTTGTTATGCACTTGCTTGCTTTATAGCACGAGTCTCATTTGTTGGGTTAACCCTTTAATTAATTAGTGATCAAATCTTGCATTTAAAATTAAAATATAATTCTGTCAGGTAATAAAGAGTATACTTCAATGAGATTTTACTTCCCAAGATTTTCCAGCTCACGGAGAGCCACCCTACAAAATTAAACAAATCAACCTAATATGCACTTGTATTTTACTAATAGTATATAGTTATACTTGAAAATCCCGGCTAGATTGGAATCATAGGATTTCATGCTCAGTTCACTTAGCCAGTTAGCCCCTAGAACTAGCTAGTCCTGCAACACACAAAATAAACTAGACCCTAAGCTAACTGGAAAAGAAAGTCTTCTATAACCAACCTAAGCTAGCTATTTAGCTACTTCTTTAGTTAACTTTCCCTTTTTCTTTTTGATTTTGCTAATTTTTTAAATGAGCTTTAAATCTAAATTACTCACTAAACTGTCATACAATTGATTGTTTTCTTGCATGCTAAAGCACAATTAGACAGGAGCTTTTGCAACTTTTGGCCTTGGTTTAAGCCACCTTGTCGGGTTTTTATGCGAACGCCGGAGATAATCACGTACGTACGTACAAAATGGCGTACAGGCAGCATACCTATGATTAGCCAATAGACACTATATCTATATGATTGATTAGCTACATTATTAAGCGTATATCAAGCGACATTAAATCGAATCTTACTGCTAATGATTTCTACCAGTAACAACTAAGTATAGTAGTTTAATGTAATTAGTGCTTTGATTAGTTGTGTATTGTGTTTCCTTGCCAGAGATTTGTGTCTAGAAAATATATTTTATAATGTTTTTTTTCTCAATAATTTTACGCGTAAATGAGGTATTAAATGGCGCATTGTACTTGTTTGTTCCTCCTATAACTTTGTAGGATCCCAGAGCTTACAACGCGTATAAAGCATTAATCAGGAACATAAACAAAAAAATTATACATACAGTATGATGGTGTGGTACAACCAAGTGCATTTAAGAGAAACGTATAATGTTATGAGTAATGTTATTGTTCTAGATTTGAAATCAGCAATGGGTTGTGTATATATATTATTTGTTAGGTTGATAAACAGTCACAAGGCTTAAAAATTAGTAATTAGCATCTTTAACAAATCCCGAAGGATCATTCCCAAGGGACGATCGCATAGACGGGTTTTGGTCAAATCTCGAATGAATTAATGACAAAGTTAAAAGGAATTCTGATCATAAATCCTAATAATGTGTCCGTTCCAAATGTTATTAGTAAATGCATGTAAATTTTGAAAACTTTTATTAATTTATTCATTTTTTTTTTAAATCGAAGAGCGCAATATATTGAGAAAAAACTGGAATTCCACGAATAAGTAAAGAAAACAGAAGAACAAAACCAAAGCTATAACATAACTGCAACAATAATAATATACAAGGTAAAAACTTGTTGTGTATGAAAAGAAACAAAATCAAAGTAAATTGAATTAATTACAACAAACCAATTAGAAAGTAACATACTAATGCTAATGTTCTGAAAGATGGCAGTTTCATACGACCGATGAAGAATAAGCCCTTCACATCGCCATTAAGCTGCTCAGAAGTCCTATATTTATCCTGAGACAATCTTTTATGACGCTCTAGCCAGAAAGTAAAATTAATTGTGGTTTGGATTTTATTTATTTTTGGGTAAAGCAGTGGTGCTACATGAACGAGTCCAGCCAGGATAAACTTGATGACATGGTAAAATTTCGAGGTCATCCATGGGACAATCATCCGGAATTTAACATCTTTTCTTTAGTAATACCACCTTTTTTTTATTATTTATCTTTATACGAAAAAATGTCGATTGAGATAAAGAGACCGCTCTCATGTCTTTCAGGATTCGAATCCTAATACATTTAGGTGATAAACCAATTCATTCGCTAGTGAGCTTTTCAGTCCTAACCACTTTAGAGAGAATGTTTGCCACTTTACTTTGTTGTTTTGAAGCAATAATAACATTTCCGAGCCCAAACAAAAATCACAACCCTAAAAAATGATTAATCAGCCAGTTTATATTAAATTTGCCATTGGTTACATTCACTATAAACTTTGAGTATGTTCCAAAATTAAATGGCACCAACTTTAGATGTTTAGCCAATTTCACCGCCTCTCATAATGCTACGCTTTCAACTTGCTCATGACTTAACATTCCAACAATGTAAAAGTTGTTGGCTCCATTGGATTTGCCTGCAAGATTGCACAAAATTAGTCTTATACCACCATCTTTTTGAAAAATCATGAAATGAGCCATCACAATTTATAGTTATAACTCCTTGAGCAGGTGGTTTCCATTTTAAGTTAATCATGTCTTGAGTAGAAATTAACATAACAATAATCTTATGTATAGCATATTGAGCATAAGTGAAAAAGCGGGGGTCTAACAACCTCACCCAATATTTCGATTAGCAATCCGTATGGACTAACTCTAATATACTTTTAAGAGAATCAACTAGACAGTCAGACTCAATCTTAATTAAAAAGTATATCAAAGAGTTAATATCTCTATCTCTCGATTTGATCTATACTCAAGCAAATAGAAATCTACGATTCTTTATCAAATACAAGAGATATAAACCTGGATGGTATCAAAAACCAATATCCAAGGATCAATCAATTTCCAATCAACAACCAAAGGTTGGATTTCACAATTGATCGATACAACGCACAACCTGTGATATTTCAATTATATAACAAAATATAATGCGGAATAGAAATAACACAGACACCAGAAATTTGGTTAACGAGGAAACCGCAAATGCAGAAAAACCTCGGGACATAGTCCAGATTGAACACCACACTATATTAAGCCGCTATAGACACTAGGCTACTACAAACTAACTTCGGTCTGGACTGTAGTTGAACCCTAATTAATATCACACTGATTCAATGTACAGTTGCGCTCCTTACATCGCTGATCCCAGCAGGATACTACGCACTTGATTCCCTTAGCTGATCTCACCCACAATCAAGAGTTGCTATGACCCAAAGTCGAAGACTTGAATAAACAAATCTATATCACACAGAAAAGTCTACTATAATAGATAAATATGTCTCCCACAGATAAACCTACGAGTTTTGTTCCGTCTTTTGATAAAATCAAGGTGAACAGGAACCAATCAATAACCCGGACTTATATTCTCGAAGAACATCCTAGAATTATTGATCAATTCACAATAATCTAAATCGTATGGTAGCGAAACTAGATATTGCAGAATCACAAACGATAAGACGAAGATGTTTGTGATTTCTTTGTATCCCGCCCTATCGGAGATATAATCTCAAGCCAATTATTCAATTGAACTCGTACGATAGAAAATGGAAAGATCAGAACGCTCAACTATAAGAGAAGTAGTTTCGTCTGGTTTCACAATCCCAATGAAGTCTTCAAGTCGTTAATCGACAGGGTATCGAGAGGAAACCTACGATTAAAGGAGAATCGACTCTAGCAAAACCAACTAGTATCACATAGGAGTGTGGGGATTAGTTTTTTTCCAGTTGCTAGACGTCTCCCTTATATAGTTTTCAAATCAGGGTTTGCAATCTAAGTTACCTTGGTAACAAAGCATTCAATATTCATTGTTAGATGAAAAACCTGATTTATCCAAGCTAGTATCTTTCAACCGTTAGATCAAAACTTATCTTGTCACACACAAATGAAATGTATTTCATTTAGGTTTGAGTAACCGTACATAAACGTGTACTTTTAGTTGGTTCATGAATGGTTGACCAATAGTTAGCCATATGAGCACTTTCATATCAACCGTATTCATCTTCTTCATAACTAGTTCAAATGACTCATAATAACTAGTTCAAGAGTTGTTCAATTGCAAGGAAATCTTATGTAACTACACTAGACACAATTGAAGAAAAATTGGTTTGATCCACTCGAATCAATTCATGAAAAATATAGCCACGGTTTTCAAAGATTGCATTCCTTATTGATTTATTTTTTAAGTTCATGAACAACCGATTTGAGATATAACCATCTTGGGTACGTGTACGGGTATGCGTACTCTAACTACCGGAATTGGGTTTGAAAACCCAGTATAAATTTTCGGTTGAAAACTTCGGTGGGTACGCGTACCTAACCTGTCTCCTTCACCAATACCGCGTGCACACATATGCACGCACTTGGTTTCCGGTACATGGATTTACACACTAATGTGCGAACACCCTATATATACTTATATCCATAGGTGGTTACATAATCTCAACTCTACATTCAATCATTGAAACATTCTTCTATAATGTTATAATAGTCGTTAGACATAAAGAATCGACTATCGTCATAAAATCTATTTTCAAGATTGAAACGTCATCATGACTTTCGTCACGGATAAAGATGAAACGTGGTTAAAGTGAAAGCTTACCAACACATATTTCGAGTAAAAGACAGGCGAGTAAACTCGGCTCGAAATAGCAAATGTGTATGTATGAAAACTATCATACTTATATGACTGTTGTCTCAAGAGTAGGAGATATATAAACTTTTGAGTGCTAGATAAGTTCAAGTATCCACATACCTTTTTGGTCGGATGAAGTTCCACCGGTTCCTTGAGTAGTTCTTCGTCTTCATCAGATAATCGCCATGGAGTCTGGAGCTCAACTATTCTTAACTATCCTAGACCGATACTCAGTCATAAGTAAACTAGAAATCAAGACGTATAGTTTTGATCACTAATATTGACAAACATGCCTAAGATAGAAGCGCATGTGAGTTCGACCGAGCAATGCTCTAACAATCTCCCCCTTTGTCAATTTTAGTGACAAAACTATCAATACATATGGATTACAAAATAGATAAATCTTTGTAGCTTCTCGTCCACATGATTGATCTCCTTGGTGCTTCAACATTACTAGAAAACTTCATATTTTCCAAGTACTCCGATGATTCCATAGATGTTCAGTTCAGCATCATAGTTGTTGAAGTCCAGTAGCCATAACAATGAGAAAACAAAAGCTCTCGATCATTATTATACAGTGTCATAGTATTATTACACATCATCAAAGTTCTTATATAACAACTTTGACAACAATAATATGGTGATAGGTATCACTCCTCTTTAGTCAATACTTTTGTCTCAACACGAAAACCACTCCCCCTTACATAATGATCCGAAAACCATATGTATTTGTAGTGTGAATTACATATTAATTCTCCCCCTTTTTGTCAATAAAATTGGCAAAGGTACAAAAACGGGATACTAATAAAATTTTCACGGAGACGCTTCAAGACCAAAGAAAAAGACATATCAACTTGTTTAGATGCAATCATAAAGCCGAAGTTAAATGCATTCATCAAGGAGTTTAAAAAGATACAAGATAACCCCTCCAAATTCCACAGCCACACTCCCCACAAAGATATGGAAATTAAGCTCAAGTTCAAAAGAACTCTCCCCCATTTGATGTCATTCCCGAGAGAAAAACAAGAGCGACCTTACTTTTTTCAAGAAAAGAAGGATTTTATTGTACACCAAAAACAACAAAAATGATTTTGTATCCAAAATTCTCCATTAAACTAACCACAAGAGAACCCGTGATTAATTTAATCGGAATACACAATCAAATTAAACACAAAAGTGATCAATTTAATTGAACATTCTCTACATAAGAGAACTTACGGAGCTACGACTATGTTAACCATAAAAGAATGATTAACTCAATCGTTTTATGCTCAACACAAGAAAACTTATGGAGCATTGCAGTACACATAAAATATGGATCAGGGAAAGATCAATACTGCAGCATAGACAAGAATTCATTTTATTTTTCATCACTAGTTGCACAATGACATACAATAGACATAATCCTTGGAAACAAAAATTCATCCTATCTTCCATCAATTATTTGCATAACGACATAATAGGTTTAACTTTTGTTTGTCAAAAGTTCATCGATCTTGTATCAATACTTGCATATTGACATATAAAAGAGATAACTTTTGACATCATATGGGATAATAATAGTTCACGGACGCAAACACACATATCCCATAACATATTGCAATATATAAAACCATAAAGATTAATAATGCAAAAATCATCTTTCAAACAAATTTAGAGTTTAAATAAAACAAATCTAAAAACAAAAAGATGAAAACGTTGGACATAGCTATGTGTAATCATAATAATGGCTATTCCAAACTCAAGTTATTCTTCCTAAACATAAGAATAAAATTCTCATAAGAAGACTTCCTAGACAAAAAGAACATTTCACTTACTTTCAAAATTCTTCTCATAATCCCTATATTCTCCAAGCTCATCTTCAATCAGATCAATCCTTGATTCGATATTTTCAATCCTTTCTTCCAACCTTTTGGAGGATAAAACCAGTTCGTTCTTCAGAGCACTCACTTGTTCCAAAACGAGATTCATGGTCAAGGAGAGCTTCTCAAATTGTGATACATACGGATTTTCATCAAAAGAAACATCACGTTTGTCAAAGCACAGTTCGTTATATGATGAGTTGAAACGAATCTTCTTGGATGGAAATAGGACAGTCCACACATCACTATCTTTGCTTGAGAGACTGGATGAAGATATGATAGAAGAGAGAAATGAAATGCTCAGTTCTTCAAAAATAAGGAATGAGACTTCTTCTTATATGATAAGATATTCCATAAAGATATTTGACCAAAACCCTAGATCAAGCAAGGGTATAAGGAAAAGGTTTTAAAGGGGAACCCGTTTATGAATGCTTACCAAAAAAATTTGATCAAACCAAACAGATACTAGAAACAACCTAAGAAGATATAAACCCCTCTTTATAGGATATGGTTCTTGTTGAAAAATGAGGGTACAAGAACCATCTCTTTATTCTTACTACAGAATAAATTTCTTCCTATCTATAATAGGATTGGGAGGTTTCCATCTCAAGGGAGTACTAATTTCTTGATTTCGTTCAGCCGTCGAGTGAACAGATTTAAGAGTTTCACTCATTCCTTTTTGAACTGTTTTGAGAGCTCTGTTTGTTGATCTCTGTAGGCTACAAGTGGCCTTGCAGTTCTCTTTCGTACTTTTGATAGTATACTCGGAAGATTTCTTTTTACTTTTTGGTAAGTACGTTTTAACTGAGAAGACAATGTCTTGATTTTTTGTGCTTAAGTCATTATCTTGATTTTCACACAAGATTTCAAAGTTTTTTGAAACAATCTTGTAGTTCTCTATATCATCCTTTTCATTAGATATAAGGTCAAAAGAAGTTGGCTGAGAAGAAATAGTCGAGAGATGGTATTTCTTATTAGAATCACAATTACGAACATTTGCAATTTCTTGTCTTAGAACAGCCAGTTGATCTTCCAAATATTCAATCCTTATCATTAGACTTTCTTCTTTTGAAGGAACATGATTGGGTAATTTGGAGTGGACTTGACTGTTTGGAGGACACATGTGATTGTCAACAAAGAAGTTAAATGAACTTACACAGACTTCTTCCTCTGGACAGTAGTCAAGAGTAGCCATCCAAGCCTTTGTCATCTCATTAACATTCTCATCAGGATATTTTGAAGTATGAACACTTCTGTAGCACTTTAAGCAAGACTTATTTTTATGATTCCTTTGATCTTTAGTATTGATTGAAATATCTTTCTTATGAGACTTTCTTTTACTCTATCTGAATATCTTTTTCAACTGTTGTATAAACAATGAAAGAGATGAATTAAAGTTATTCTCATTTTTTTCAATCACTTTTGGGTAGCGAGATTTCTTATCAGTTATGGTAACAGAGTTTACTACCAAATGATGTTTCACTCGTTGTTGTTGTTCAAGATCAAAAATCTTTAACTTCCCAACCAGAGTATTTCTGGAGAGAGTATTAAGGTTATTTCCTTCTACAATGGAATGCTTCTTAGAATCGTATCTAGATGGCAGCGATCTGAGAATTTTCATCACAATGTCCTTTTCAAGAATAGTCTTACCCAATGCAAAAGATGCATTAACAATTTCAGACACTTTGTGATTAAACTCATCAAGTGAATCTTCATCTGCCATACGAAGGTTTTCCTAATCGTTTAGGTTTTGAAGTCTGGCTTCATTTTCGCTGGTATTTCCTTCGAATACGGTTTCTAAGATATCCCACACATCTTTAGACCTAGTGAAATTTGATACATGATGCTGCAGATTTGGGGTAATGGCATTCAAACCGTCGGAGTTTTGCTTTGCATCAAGTATCTCAGCAGCATCATAATCTCCAATATTCTTTGGAACATTGACGTTACCTACTGCAACAATGGGAGCATCATAGCCATTAACAACATATACCCATGATTAAAAATCATGCGCTTGGAGAAAATATCGAATATCAATTTTCCACCATAAGTAATTTGAGCCATCGAAGACTGGTGGTACGTTAATAGAGATAACACATATGTCCATAGATTCAGATCGCTACAAACACAGACTTTTGAGGTCTTGAACGTGTTTGCCTGCTCTGATACCAATTGAAAAATCGGGAGTCTAACAACTTCACCCAATATTTCGATTAGTAATCTGTATGGACTAACTCTAATATACTTTTAAGAGAATCAACTAGACAGTCAGACTCAATCTTAATTAAAAAGTATATCAAGGAGTTAATATCTCTATCTCTCGATTTGATCTATACTCAAGCAAATAGAAATCTGCGAGTCTTTATCAAATATAAGAGATATAAACTTGGATGTTATCAAAAACCAATATCCAAGGATCAATCAATTTCCAATCAACAACCAAAGGTTAGATTTCACAATTGATCGATACAACGCACAACCTGTGATATTTCAATTATATAACAAAATATAATGCGGAATAGAAATAACACAGACACCAGAAATTTTGTTAACGAGAAAACCGCAAATGCAGAATAACCCCGGTACCTAGTCCAGATTGAACACCACACTATATTAAGCCGCTACAGACACTAGCCTACTACAAACTAACTTCGGCCTGGACTGTAGTTGAACCCTAATCAATATCACACTGATTCAAGGTATATTTTTGCTCCTTACGTCTTTGATTCCAGCAGGATACTACGCACTTGATTCCCTTAGCTGATCTCACCCACAACCAAGAGTTGCTACGACCCAAAGTTGAAGACTTGAATAAACAAATCTGTATCACACAGAATAGTCTACTATAATAGATAAATCTGTCTCCCACAGATAAACCTACGATTTTTGTTCTGTCTTTTGATAAAATCAAGGTGAATAGGAACCAATCAATAACCCGGACTTATATTCCCGAAGGACAGACTAGAATTATTGATCACCTCATAATAATCTAAATCGTATGGTAGTTGTTGATGGTGGTTTTTAGCTTAGGGTTAAAATAGTAAAACTGTATAACTTACATGATGTCACTATGACCATAGCGTATTTATTGAATCAATCAGCATACCTACGCAAGAATTACCAGGGTACCTTTTTTTTACATGAGTCATGTTACACGGCAGAACCCTTAACATCGACTGACATCATCCATGCCAAACCCTAATTCTCATGCTAACGCGCCAAGGCATGCCAACCATGCCAGCCGCACGAATGTTCCTATGGAAAACCATGCCAGCCACATCTCCGCGCCAAGGCATGCCAACCATGCCAGCCGCACCACTATGCCAATGGAAAACCATGCCAGCCACATCTCCGCGCTAAGGCATGCCAACCATGCCAGCCGCACCACTGTGCCAATGGAAAACCATGCCAGCCACATCTCCGCGCCAAGGCATGCCAACCATGCCAACCGCACCACTGTGCCAATGGAAAACCATGCCATCCACGTCTACCGCGCCAAGGCATGCCAACCATGCTAGCCGCACCATGCACCAATGGCATGCCAAACCCTTGGCCCCACCATGCCAAGCCAGCCGCACCTTGCCTTGGCACCAACCATGCTAGCCGCATGGTAGGATCGGAAAGATACCTACTATTGTGTATACTGCAAGTGCACAGTGTCGACAAGCAACACAGGGCAAGCACAGGTCGAACCACAGAGACTTGGAGAGTGTAGAAGTTGATTCTAAATCCTGATTCAGAGAGTAACCAAAAGGGGTTTGATTTTGTCGATACGACGATATGATTTTCAAGTGACTGAAATAATAAAAGTAAAAGATGCAAATAACAAGATATGTAAACAATGATAATATGGATACTAGGGTATTCAAATCCACCAATAACCTATGATATGCATTCAACTTGTAATATTATTCCTGTCCTTATAGTAGATTCAAGTCTACCGTATAACTAAGGTGTTTCTCCAATGGATAATTTAATCACAACTAAAGTATTTCTCCAAAGCATTAATTGTCTAATTAAGCACAACTAATCTAAAGATCAATATTTGGTTAAGCATGAGTTGTAGCATAATCAACATAGAGATATTCTAACTACAATGGATACATGGCATACATTGTGAGAGCAAGATGTTGAAAAACTTGGATTAAATTATATCTTTAAACAATTCTAAACTTTCAAGAACAAGATACAAGATATGAATACATACCAATGAGATTAGGGCTTCATCTAAACCCTAGTAAATGAAATTAGAACATGAAGAACATTACAACAAAATTGAAATTTGATAAACTAACATGAACAAGCTATTCTTGGATGGTTTTTCAACACAACAACCCTCTCTATTTATACACAAAATTCCCTCAAGCACTTGGATCCGAATTTTGGCACTCATCCACTCAACAAAACATGTTTTCTTAATTGATGGAATATAATTGGTTGTGGGAAACAAATTGGGAGTGATTGAGTGAGAGAATGGGGGTGAGGTGGATGTTTTGGAAAGAATCCAATGGGGGTGAGGTGGATGTTTTGGAAAGAATCCAATGGGGGTGAGGTGGAAATGGATTTGGGTCTTGGGTTTTGGATCATGGGTTGTTTAATCCCATGAATTTGTAAACAGGTTGCCACTGATGCGCGAGCGGGTTGCAACGCTTCCAACTTTCTTCTCTTTTGTCTTCTCAATTCTTCCAAGCTTTATTTAGTACTTAAAAACACAAAATTAATTAATACAAATATTTATTCTTGAAAATGGTAAAAATGCAGAATTTGGGATAATATATGACTTTGAAGCGCGAAAGATGAGTTAAGTGCCAATGAAAAGGTGTATGAATATGCAATATTTGGCACTCATCACCGCACCCTGCGCCAATGGCATGCCAAACCCTTGTCCCTACCATGCAAAGCCAACCTCACCTTGTCTTGGCCCTAACCATGCTAGCCGCACCATGCTCCAATGGAATGCCAAACCCTTGGCCCCATCATGCCAAGCCAACCACACCTTTCCTTGGCCCCACCATGCCAAGCCGTCCGTGCCAAACCCTTGGCCCCATTATGACAGGCTATCTGCGCCATACCATGCCGATGCAGCTACCAAAACGAAGGCGTGCGACGATCAACGGCCACCTTTCATCTTCAACGACCACCCTTCCATCTTAGATGCAAATCCTAGCCGTCCAAGGTCTCCAAACAACGCATGGTAACCTTTGGCTCAAAACACTAGTATTTGCCACGCCAAAGCCATGCCGGACATGCCACTGGATACCAACATCCCTCTTAAATTCCTCTTGAGTTTTACTTTCGGGATGTTTTCACCTCCCGAACGAGATCAAAACCTAAATATTCTCGTGAAAGGAGATATGAAATTATTTTCCGTACAGAATGGATGGGCGGACCATCAAAATCCGAGTCCGTATGAGAGTTCTACAACTATTCTAGTAAAGGGCGCTAATTAGGGTTTCAGCATACCAAACCCTAATTTAGACAAAGCTGCAAGCGCTTCCCTTCCAAGCCACAAGCGCTTCCTTTCTAAGCTGCAATCGCTTCCCTTCAAAGCCGCACACTGCCAGTGGATCCACTCCACGTTAAAGCCATGTCGGCCATGCTTTCATGCTGATGGCTACCAAACGAAGGCGTGCGACGATCAACGACCACCCTTCCATCCTAGATGCAAATCCTAGCCATCCAAGGTCACAAAACAACGCATGGTAACCTTTGGCTCAAAACCCTAGTTTTGGCCACGCCAAACCGCGTCAAGGCATGCCATGCCACATGTGCCAATGGCATGCCAACCACCTTGCCACGCCATACCATGCCGGCCTTCCCTATGCGGTTACCAAAACGAAGGCCTGCAACAATCAACGACCACTTTTTCATCTAAGGTGCAGATCTTAGCCGTCCAAGGTTACCAGCTAACGCATGGCAACCTTTGGCCCTAGTTTGGTCGCGCCTAAACAAAGTCAAAACCCTAACTTTTGGCCCGCGCCTAAACTAGGCAATATAAAAGCCATATTGATCATGCTTTCATGCCACTGGATACCAAACGAAGGGTTGCAATAATCAACGGCTACCTTTCCTCTTATGATGCAAAATCTCGACCGTCGAAGGTCACCACCGAGCCGGCAAGTCTCCCAATCTAAACTTGCCAGACAATAACAACGTGCTACACATTTTCCATGAAAACACTCGAGACATTAACGCATGTCACAAACTGGGGGATGCTCATTGGGTATTGGTTTGGCGGTTTACAGCGTGCGGCGTACACTACACCCGTTATAAGAAAGTGTCATAAGGATGAGGCGGTTAGTAAATACATGGAGTAATGATGAAACACTTTCTTTTATGGAATATCAATTCCATGCTTTACCGGTTACCACCTCCTCCCATTTACTCACCCGTTTTTCATTTCTTAACGAGACCAGAGTACGTTTCACTACGACTTGTATAAATAGGCATTACCTATTTCCACCGAACAAAAAGTTCATGTCAGGAGCATACAACACTCAGAAAATATTTGCTAGCTCTCCATATGTTAGCTTCCCACTTTCTGATACAAGTCCTAAAATAACTACTCTTCCAGAATCAACTATTCTGGTCTCAATAATTTCTTCGCTTCCCTCCCCAAAACCAACCCTTCTCCTTCACTTTGTGACCAAAGCAAGTTTGGAACGGTCATTTCTTGGTTTAGGATGGATTTATACAGAATTATCTCTCAAATCTAAAGTACTCCCTTGTAGTACATTGTTTAGGGATTAAATTCGTTTCTCACCCACACACCCGAAATTACCAAAATCAGCAGAAACAGTTTTCATCCTCAGACAGTAGCGAGACTAGATATTACAGAGTCACAAATGATGAGACGAAGATGTTTGTGATTTCTTTGTATCTTGACCTATCGGAGATATAATCTCAAGCCAATTATTCAATTGAACTCGTACGATAGAAAATGGCAAGATCAGAACGCTCAACTACAAGAGAAGTAGTTTCGTCGGGATTCAAAATCCCAATGAAGTCTTCAAGTCTTGAATCGACAGGGTCTCGTGAAAAAACCTAGGATTAAAGGAGAATCGGCTCTAGCAAATCCAACTAGTATCACACAAGAAGTGTGGGGATTAGTTTTTTTCCGGTTGCTAGATGTCTCCCTTATATAGTTTTCAAATTATGGTTTGCAATTTAAGTTACCGTGGTAACAAAGCATTCAATATTCAGCGTTAGATGAAAAACCTGATTTATCCAAGCTAAAATCTTTCAACCGTTAGATCGAAACTTAACTTGTCACACACAAATGAAATGTATTTCATTTAGGTTTGAGTAATCGTACCTAAACATGTACATTTAGTTAGTTCATGGATGGATGACCAATGGTTAGCCATATGAGCACTTTCATATCAACCGTATTCATCTTCTTCATAACTAGTTCAAATGACTCATAAGAACTAGTTCAAGAGTTGTTCAATTGAAAGGAAATCTTATGTAACTACATTAGACACAATTGAAGCAAAATCGGTTTGATTCACTTGAATCAATTCATGAACAATATAGCCACGGTTTGCAAAGATTGAATTCCTTATTGATTTATTGTTTAAGTTCATGAACAACCGATTTGAGATATAAATAGGTTGGGTACACGTACGGGTATGCGTACTCTAGCTACCGGAATTGGGTTTTAAAACCCAGCAGAAATTTTCGGTTGAAAAATTTTGTGGGTACGCATACCTAAGTTGTCTGGTTTGTAATTTTGTAAACTCCAAACTCAGCAGAAATTCACGGACATGAACTTCCACCAGTACACGTACGGGTACGCATACCCAACATGTCTCCTTCACCAATACCGCATGCATACATATGCACGCACTTGGTTTCCGGTACATGGATTTATACACTAATGTGCGAACAAACTAATATATGCTTATATCCATAGGTGTTTATATAATCTCAACTCTATATTTCAATCATTGAAACATTCTTCTATAATGTTATAATACTCGTTAGACATAAAGAATCGACTACCATCATCAAGGCTATTTTCAAGATTGAAATGTCATCATGACTTTCGTCACGGATAAAGATGAAACGTGGTTAAAGAGAAAGCTTACCAACACATATTTCTAGAAAAAGATAGGCGAGTAAACTCGGCTCAAAATAAAAAATGTGTATGTATGAAAACTATCATACTTATACGACTGTTGTCTCAAGAGTAGGAGATAGATAAACTTTTGAGTGCTAAATAAATTCAAGTCTCCACATACCTTTTTGTTAGATAAATTTCCACCGGTTCCTTGAGTAGTTCTTCTTCTTCATAAGATAATCTCATGGAGTCTGGAGCTCAACTATTCTTTACTATCCTAGACCGAGACTTAGTCATAAGTAAACTAGAAATAAAGACGTATAGTTTTGATCACTAATATTGACAAACATGCTTGAGATAGCAACGCATGCGAGTTCGATCGAGCAATACTCTAACAATAAGAAAGATGAGAAATTATGGTAACCAACTTTTTAGGATCAGGAAAAATATTTTGAAATACTTCCATATAGCCCAAGCAACAATGGCTCTCTTCCCCCCATCTTCATCTGTATAACTTCCGTGTTATTTCTAAGTAAACGAGATGGAGAATGCCGGATATAAACTAATCTGGGTATCACTATGAGAATCCAAGATAACAAATTTTAGTTCCCTCGAAAAGTTACAATACATATAAAATATGAGAAGCACTTCCCTGCATTCTAACATAATAGGAAAGTTACATCCATATTCCTAACACCCAAGAAAAGTTTTTGTCTTGTTAGCATAATGTTATTAAGGATTTCAAAGAAAATGTTTAACTTTAGGATGACAAGAAGATTTCAGAGACGATGGTAAATCTTTTTCATGTTCATACTAGGAGCAATATTTCTGAATTTCTCTGCATAAAATAGAATTTTCTATAAGCTGACTTAATAGATAAGTGACAATTCTTATTAAGTTTTCTAAACTAGAATATTATCTTGGTTAGAATGGACATAAAATTTTGAAATGACCCTAGCCACTTTAATTAAAACTAGATCTTGCAGTAGACTTGATTTCTATCCATCAAGATCGATAATGAATAACTGATCACTTACCAACACATAACTAAAAGGGTTTACTATTAGAGCACTGCTCGGTTGAACTCGCAAGTTTTGCTATCACGAGATTTTTGTCAATGTTAGGTGCACAAAAATATATCTTGATTCTATTAAAGTCAAGTCTCGGACTAGGGTCAAAGTATGGTTTTTGAGTATCATACATCACTTAATAACCCTCGAATATGGAAGACTAAAGATCAAACGAGGACATTTGAAGAACTTCATCAATAAAGAGGTATGTGAAGACTAAACCATCCATAGTCTCACGTCATTTACCATTCTATCTTATGAGACTATGTCATATGATTTTTGCAGTGCAAAGAAGAAATTTCTAGTCAAGTTTGTCTTGATAAATCTCTCGAAATATGATTCAAGCAATGGATGTTCATAGATCAATTTGGTTAATAACAATTTATTGTTCATGAACTACTTTGTCTCAAGTTGATCATTTGAAAATAGCCGATGTGGTCGGGCTACATCATATAAGCATGTGGCCCATACTCTCTTTTTTTTTCCACGTCTTGGAAACTATTTAGTTTTCATCTTTTCAGGGAGTTTTAGAGGTGGCTAGATTTTAGGGAAAAGAAGTTTTATGTTTTTTTAAGAGTAAAAGTAGGAAACTTTTTAGTTAAAACCAACTTTCTATTACGTGTAAATAAATAAATAGGGGACACATACTTGAATTATGTGGCCCCTTTTTAAATGCTGACACGTCGTACAAAGTAGAAATAAACTTGAAAAACAATTTTGTAACCTAACCGTTTCTCTCAAAAGCAGTTAAGGGGATTAGGGGGGGGCATGTTTTTTAGTTAGATAGGTATTAAAAAATAAAGAGGGGCCACATACATCGACCACATCGTATCCGAGGCGGGGTAATTAGGAATGTTTCGAATTGTTTAACAAGAGTTTACAGAACTTACTGAAATTATGAACAGAGATAGGTACACATACCCAGTACGGGTGCCCTAGTGATCGGAGTTCCGGAATATGGTAGGTAAGCATACCAAATACGTGTACCCTAAGGTTCCGATTTTGCGAATATAAGGGAGGTACGCATACCTAGTACGTGTACCTCTGGGATCTGATTTCGTGAATGGCTAAGGGTACACATACCCGGTACCCATACCCCAACAACATGAGTTCACGGACTGTTCCATAGGTATGCGTACCCCTACACATACCTACTATCACACCCGTAAATACACCTTGCAATTTCTTAGCGCGACTGTAACCCTACAATATTGTGGTTCGGTGAATCAAGCTTCACCCATACTTACTTCAGCCTTATAAGTTTGTACCAATGCAAACAACAACACTCCTACGAGTTAGCAATGGAAGTCTTTAAGCTTCTTCCTATTTTCTTATCTTCAAATGCATCCCATAACATATTAAAACATTGGCATGCATTACCAACAAAATTCAACCAACCAAGAACACATAGAACATGACAAAATTAACCCATTTTATTGCATCAAATAGGAAGATAAACAAAACTTGCCCACTTAAAGACTTACACAGACTTGTTCCTCTTGAACCAAGCCTTTACCTTACTAAAACTCTCTCAATTTGAGTCTCACAATCAACTCTACATTCCTGCTGATTTTCTAATGCCTTTATATTATTTATATAGTGGTTACAATAGCCAAAAATCATTCACAATGGTTACAATAGCCAAAAATCATGCACCACACATGTACACATATGGAACATCCATCTGTCAATATATAACCATCACATCACTATAGTTATCTTGTCCCAAGCCAATGCACAACTATCATGACACTACAATCATCATATTCATTAACTTAGCTCATTCTGATGTCCCATGCGTCACATGCTTTACTTAGCCAATTTCTCGATAGTAGAATGCATACTCTAGCATCATTAGATAACTTGTTGGAACTGTTTAATATTTGGACAACCTTAGACTAATGCATATGCCAAGTCTTGTCTTATTCCATGTTCATGCATCATCCTTGAGTTAAGATAACTTAATTCCACAGAAATGCATCAATGCAAGCATCGCATGATGTGTTTTTCATTTTGGCCTTGTATTGTCTTTCCTCAATGAAACTTCATTGTGTCGGCTAATAAGATTCATTACTTGGACACTGACTTTATATTGTAGCGCCATCCTAACGTTATCCTAGCGCTTTACAGACTATACAGTATAGTGCGATCATTGTGATTCACTAACTAGGACGACCATGCAATGTTGCGCCATCATTTTTCTTCACTGATCATACCAGTTATACCTACCCAGTATCGAACTAAGCATATTTTTTAGAGCATTGTCCAGTTGAACCCACCAAGTGTTGGCATTTCAAGTTTGGTTGTCATATATTAGCTCCAAATTTCAAAGCTACTTAATTACATCACTAAAGTCAGCTTCGCTACATAAACTAGGAACATTAGAAATGTTAGGAGAGACTCATGTTACTCTAAAGAACCTGAATACGTACCGGCATCAATGTAGACATCATTCTTCTGTTCGAGGTTAGTAATAGATACTTGACTTCTTTCCATTTGTATCTACATTTATTTCAAGTTCTTTACATCGAAAACATAATATACTAAGTATATTTATGTATATCTAGTATTGTTGACTTGATCATTCCATTAGGATCAAAGTGTCATAGAAGAATATATTAGTCGTTTTACATAACTATTGTATATTGTATTACGAATTTTAATGTTTATCCTTTGAGCTTTGTAAATGCGACATAACATTATCTTTGTAATTCATTACTAGTTAGTGTGTTGAACTTTTGGTTGATTCCATGCCTAAAAAACTATTTTTAACTACATGGTTTTAAGGAGTTGGACTTGAAAAACTGTTTCGTAGTTGAAAGGAATCAAATGATTTATTTTAGATCTGATCCATTAAAGAAGGATTTATACTGGGACCGGTCCTAGGGATCTATAACAGGACTGATCCCTTATCTGGGGATCTATAGCAAGACCGATCTTTAGTGTAATTTTCCCAGTTCGGCTATAAACTTGGGGTTTGAATGGCCATCGAGAATACAATTTGGTTAATATGGAAAGTTCATAATGTAGACATAATATTTTAAACATTTGCTCAACTCTTATTACTTAATGTTCAAGATTTGCCTTGATACTCAAGGTGAGATCCCAAACCTAAATATTCCATAGGACCTTTTGATATTCTGAATTTATATCTTTAATTTCCTAGTAATTAGATTATAGTTGAAATTATTCAAAACCGAAATTTGGTATTTATTACATATCTTTTAATATTTTGGATTTGGAAATTCCTTGGCGTCCAAACTACCCTGGTCACTATAAATAGTGAAGTTTTTCTTTCTTGTAAACTTATCCCGTGATACACAATACTTTATTTTGTAGTTTATGTGAGTTAAGTCCAATAGCAGTATTCTCGTAATACTCACTGGAGAGGAAACTATCCAAATTAGGTGAAATATCTTACATGTGCTTCATTTAAAGGCTTATTTGAGATCAAGAAGCGTCTAGTAATAATGTTGGTGGAACACTAGAATCATGTTGTTATTTTATTTTTTTATTATTGATTTGATTGACTAACGGTATAGTTGAACCTTGATAGTACCTAGTTTGTTTATTATGTGGTCCTTCTCTTCTGATATAAGGTCACTCGAACTAGATCAAGGATCGATAATTTTAGATCTATTTTATTGATTGAAGATATGAAGATAGGACTTGTGATCATCCATTGTTAACAGACTCCATTCTGTGCATGACCAATCATAAGGGAATCAAGTTGTTTGTGCAGGTAATTTGAAGACTATAAGATTTGGTTTTTGGTATTATGATCTTTGTGATACTTCATGCGCACTTGATTGACTGGGATCCGACAAGCTTATTTATCACAAACTTTTTATAGACGATTATATAGAATATGAACTAAGATTTATTATCTTTGGTAGTCTTTATACCTTAGTTGATCTAAACCGATACAAAGGAGTTTATATTGATTAAGCGGAAGAACCTTTGTAACTCAACATATGTCTGACTAACTTGTTGATCTGGAAGATTAATAGTAATTGAGCGGTTACTAAAACAAATTAGTCCTTTACTGTTTTTCGATACGATCCAAAGATGTTGAGTGATAGAAGTCTTCACAGCAGGAAAAATCGACTTAAGATAATTTACTATATTTTAAAATTCACGTGTGTAGTTTAGATTGGTAGTAGGAACAGGGAAACTGAAGGAACTAAGTAACTTGGAGTTAGTTTACTTGGTCTCAACTATACGAAGATGTAGTAGTCTTTGTGTAACTACTTAATTCTAAGAGTATTCAAAACTGGACTAGGTCTTGGGGGGTTTTCTGCATCTTCGGTTTCATTGTTAACGAAATCTTGTGTGTGCTTTTAATTTCATTTCCGCATTATAATTATTGTTTTAGTTATTATAAATTAAACACACTAGATAGTACAATAATCAAACACTTGGTGCGATTTCATAGTTGGTTCAGTTCCAGACTCTTACTATATACCAAGTGTACAACTTGTTGTTGTCATCTTCATGATAATTCCTCTCTATATTAGATCACACAAGGTATGTCTTGAATAGGTGGATATCGAAAATATTATGGTGTACTTGGTACCTCTTCATTTCAAGATGCTGATAAACTATTTTCACAAATATGTTTGACATATTTCTACAACTCTCACAAATCTAAGAAAAATTTGTTCACTAGCTAAATCACTCTGTATTTGTGAATCATGGTTTGACTATTGAGTGTTAATTATCATGACTTATGCTTGGAAGTTCATAAGGCATACTTGACAGTATGAACTATCATTGTACATGGTTCCATAACCCTAGACCATAATGTATTTTCTTCTATGTATTCTCAAGGTGAACTTCTCACATGCTTACACGAATACCTAATAAGAATTTCATCTAATATGAGCAAGTTTTTGCTTGAATTCAAAGCTACCTACATCCTTTGAAATCTATAAATAGGGAGACACATGTAACATGATTTCTTAATCCCAGGCACTTATATATCCTAGTTGCTTGCTAGAGTCGTCCTCTAAAAACCTAGGTTTCCTCTGAGAAACATAATTAGTTTACGATTTAAATACTTAACTTAGGGATTCGTGAAGCTAAGTCCGAATATGTTTTACATGATAGTTCATATATCTTGATTGATCTTCGAGGCTCTTGTTATCTCATATCAGGAACGAGATTGATAGAAATCACAAAGTTATCTTCGTATTAGACTTTGTGATTCCTCAACATAGATATCTAAACTCCTATTCGATTTGTTTGGATTATTTTTGAGAGATGGTAAGTTATCTAGGCTTCTAATCTAACTGAGTATAAGTGTTCCGGATTTGTGAGGTTTGCTAGACTTTGTATATTGCAAGAATATTTCCAAACCTAGAATGAAATATCAAAAGGGAAATCAAAAAAGTTTATCTGTTAGAGACCGATTGATATAAAAATTCTTTACTTAGGTTGAATCAATTCTTAGGATGTAAAGCACGATAGATAATGGAATCAATTGCATATAGCCTTATGAGGTTCAACAGATGTAAGAAGCATAACTGCATATAAATTACTTGAAGGGTTAATTCGATTTTAACAACATTCTAGTCTGAAATCTGATAATAGGCTAGTGTTTGTGGAAGATTAATACAATTTGGTGTTTAAAGATTAATACATTCCTCGTTAACAAAACTTCTGGTGTCTTATGTTTTTCCTTTTCTGCATTATATTGTTTTATCTTTATAATAGGAAAAATACAAGTAGTACGTATTCAATCTAGTTAGTTTAAGTCTTTATTAATTGTGATCAATAGTGAGACTTTGTTCTTGTTGAATTCGTATCTTGATAGATAAATCGCAAGTTTCATACTTGTTAGAGTTCTAGTCTTCTTGATTTTGATACAATTAGATTGATCTTGGATATTAATTTGTGAGATCGTCCTAAAACTTTTTTGCACAATCAGTTCATAGACTTCTTAGTCTAAACATATTGGTTGTGGAAGAGATAAGAGAAAAACTATATATACATATTGTTCAGGGATCTTTAATTTAGTATACTTGCAATTATATTAGGTTTTGTCCATATAGGTTGTCGTATGAAAAGTTGGTCGTGTACTTGGTACCCTCTCCTTTTCATTTACTACATTTATCTTTGGTATAAGAGGATAATCTAAATCTGATATCCACTTGTAAACCATATTTGATCTAAGAACCAATACCAATATGCTAATAGTTGCTGTCATTAATAAACTGAATCTCAGAGATAATACTTTTCCAAGCAAAAGAAGATATTCTTCAACTATATACGATTAAAAATATTATTATTTGAGAAGTACCTAAACCCTTACCTCAAAAATCGCTCGACCTAGTGTAGCCTCCAAGAGGATTTGGCCAAAAGAGCTCCGTTGAAAAATTCTAAGTCACGAAATCCCAAGGACCCATCTTCATTATCTTAGCATAAGTTTTTCCTAGATATTATAACACCTATATTGTTGTCTTTCCTTCTCCTGAATTCAGACTCCACAGAATTTAAGACTTAAACAGTTCAGTTAGGCAACTTAAAAGATATTATATGATGAACTGGAAGAGCATTAAGAAATGCTTAACCATCATTATTCTACCAAGTCCAGAAAGATTACATGATTTTCATAAATTGCAAGCTGATGGTCTTCAATGAGAATATATAAAAGACCTGAAAATGCAGGGGTACCAAGTACACACCCAACTTTTTCGCTCGATAACCTATATGGAAAAAACTTAATACAATTACAAGTAGACCAACTAAATGACCCTTGACAATATGTATATAAAGTTATATCTCTAACCTCTACTCAATTAATATGTATAGGTATAGATTCCATGAACCTGATTGTTAAGCAGAGTACTTGGTCGATCTCAAAAATCCATATCCAAGAGTATCCAAATAATTTAATTGGAATGATGTCTATCTTTCAAGATACGAATTTATAAGAAAGTAGCCTCGTAATCATCTCCAATTAAGGGAAGATATACTTAGATTGAATACGTACAAACCTATGTACATCCAATTATAAAGATAAACAATATAATGTGAAAAAGGAAAAACTCAAGACACTATAAGTTTTGTTAACGAGGAAACCGTAATAGCAGAAAAACCCCTGGACCTCGTCCATATTTGAACACCAAACTGTATTAAGCCGCCACAGACACTAGCCTACTATTAAACTTCAGACTGGAATGTAGTTAAGATCGAATCCACCCTCCAAAGGATTCAGTTACAATCGCGCTCCTTACATCTCTTGAATCTCGCAAGGCTCTACGAAATTGATTCCCTTAACTAACGTCCTTTACAGCCTACAGGTTGCTTTAACCTAAGTAAAGACTTTTGATACCAATCTTCCTCTAACAGATAAGCTTATTTGATTTCTGTTTAGATCAAAGATCAAGGTGAGAAAATCTGTATGCAATATACAAAGCTAGCAAACCTCACAAATACAGAACTTATGACTCCAGAAGAGCATCCTAGATTCTTAATCACCTCTCAAGAACAATCTTCAAAAGATCAATTTTCAGATATCTATGTTGAGGAATCATAAAGTTGGAGACAGAGAGAAATTTGTGATTACTATCTATCTTGCCTGAAAGAGATTACGAAAGCCTCGATATCAAAAAAGCAAGATCAGGATACACGAACTATCAAGGTAAAGATAGTCGGAAATGGCTTCACGAATCCCTAAAGTCAAATCTTTTATTCATAAACCTAATTATGTTTCTAAGAAGAAACTTAGGTCTATAGAGGACGACTCTAGAATCAACCAGGATACAAAGTATCAAGGATTAAATTTCCCAATTGAAAGAGCATCTCTATTTATAGATTTTCAAGGACCAGGGGTTGCTTAGAATTCAAGCAAAGATAACTTGAGAATCAAGCAAACACTTTAGGTCTTGAAAATATAATAGAAGAATATAAACTAGGAAACGGTTATGGAATCGTGTATAATGTTGTTCGATTTGGAAAGTTTTCCAAAGAACTAAAGAAATTTTATGTTCATTTAAACACCTAAGAATTTAATCATGATGCACACACATAAGTGTTTGAGTGATCAATGAAGTCTTATAAGTGTTTGAGAGGATTATAATACTGCTAAATGTTAGAACATTGCTCGGTCGAACTCGCAAGCGTTGATATCTCAAGCTTGTTTGTTAAGTTTAGTTGCCAAAACTATAAGTCTTGATTTATAGTATACTTATAGCTAAGTTTCGGAGTAGGATAGTAAGTGTAGTTGAGCCTTAGACTCCACGGCGTTCATCGAATGAAGACGAGGAACTACTCAAGGGAACTTGTGGAACTTCATCAACAAAAGGTATGTGGAGACTTGAACTTATCTATCACTCAAAAGTCTATCTATTCTATCTCATATTTGAAACAAAAATCTTATTGCTATATAGACTTCAACTATACACATTTGCTATTTCCAGCTGAGTTTATCCCGCTTATCTATTTCTCAAAATATATGTTGGTAATCTTTCGCTTTAGCCAAGTTCATCTTTACTTGTGACTAAAGTCATATTGATTATTTCAATAACTTGAAAATCGCTTTGATGAAAATAGTATGTGAATAACAACTATTTTAACATCCTCTAAGAAAGTTTCAATGATTTAAAAGAGAGTTTATAACAAGTAACCATGGTTGTATATAGACATAGTGTATTCTCACATTTGTGTAAAAGTCCAAAACTGGGAACCCAAAGTATGTGTACCCGTACACATACTGGTAGTAGTTGGAAATCCGGGTAAGTATGCATACACATACGCATACTGGCCGAAGTTTGATATCCGTGAATTTCTGCTGTAGTTTGGAAGTAAAAAACAAGCTCAATTCGGTTACTTAAGTACGCATACCCGTGGCTATAATGTTCTAAAAACGGTTTGTTCATGAACTAAAACATTTATATAATAAGGAATGAAATCTTTGCAAACCGTGGCTATAATGTTCATGAATTGTTTCGAGTGAATCAAAATCGATTTTGCTTCGATTGTGTCTTGTATACTTCTATGAGATCTAAGCAATTGAACAACTCTCTAACTAGTTCATTTGAACTAGTTATGGTAATGATGAATAAGGTTGATATGAAAGTGCTCATATGGCTATCCGCTAGTTAACTATTGTTGAACCGACTAAGTGTACACGTTTAGGTATGGTTACTCAAACCTAAATTAAGTTACATTTTATTTGTGTATAACAAGCTAAGTTCGATTTAACGGTTGAATGATATTAACTTGAATCTAATCAGGTTTTCATTTAACGGTGAATATTGAATGCTTTGTTACCAAGGTAACTTAGATTGCAAACCCTGATTTGAAGACTATATGAAGGAGAACTCTAGCAACTGGGAAATATAATCCCCACACCTCCTGTGTGATACTAGTTGTATAATCTAGAGTCAATTCTCCTTTAACCTAAGGTTTTTCATGAAACCCTATAGGTTAACGACTTAAAGACTTCATTGGGATTGTAAAGTCAGGCCCAACTATCTTCTCTGTAGTTGCATAATCTAATCTTGATGTTTCTATCATGATTGAGTGCAATCGTAATATTGGCTTGAGATTTATATCTCCGATATGAAAGATAGAAAAGTAGTCACAAACACCTTCGTCTCATCGTTTGTGATTCCAAAATATCTTGTTTCGTTAATCGATTAGGATTATTCTGAGGTGATTGATAATTCTAGGTTGTTCTTTGGGAATATAATTCTGGGTTATCAATTGGTTCATGTTCACCTTGATTTATCAAAAGACAGAGCAAAAAATCGTGGGTATATCTGTGGGAGAAAGACTTATCTATTCAATAGCCTTTTCTGTGTGATACTTAATTTTTTATCAAGTCTTCGACTTTGGGTCGTAGCAACTCTTGGTTGTAGGTAAGATAAGCTAAGGGAATCAAGTGGGTAGTATCCTGCGGGGATCAGAGACGTAAGGAGCACGATTGTACCTTGAATCAGTATGAGATTGATTAGGGTTCAACTACATTCCAGACCGAAGTTAGCTTTGTAGTAGGCTAGTGTCTGTATCGGCTTAATACAACGTGGTGTTCAAATCTGGACTAGGTCCCAGGGTTTTTCTGCATTTGCGGTTTCCTCGTTAACAAAACTTCTAGTGTCTGTCTTTTTTTTTTTCCGCATTATATTTTGTTATATAATTGAAATATCATAGGTTTTGCATCGAATCGATCAATTTATAAATACAACCTTTGGTTGTTGATTGAAATTGATCAATCCTTGAACATTGGTCTTTGGTACCATTCAAGTTATTTCTCTTATATTCAATTAGTCTCGCAAATTCCTATTTTTTTGATTGCGGATTGAATTGAAAAATTGAGATATAACTCTTTGATATAGTTCTCTTAAGATTGAGTCTAACTGTCTAGTTGATTCTCTTGAAAGTATATTGGAGTTATTCCATACAAATTGCTAAGCGAAATATTGAGTGAGGTTGTTAGACCCCCGTTTTTTCATTAAACATATTTGAAAAATAAGTCTTTGAGCATATGTTAAAATCTTAAATTGGGATAGTTGGTAGAATGGTTTGTGAACCGTTAGGCTTGTTCACGAGTCAGGGTGCAACAGTTCGTGAACATGGTTCACCAACCCAACAAGACTATCGAACTCATTTGACCACGGTTCATGAACGGGGTTCATCAACTGCTAGCCTTTAATACCAACTTTCAAATTTCTGTTCACAACGGTTTGTGAATCGCGTTCGTGAAGAGTCTCCAACTGAACTTGCAGTTTACGAACTGGTTCGCCAACCCTCCTGTATTTTTGAAACTCATATATCTACAGTTTTCTAAATAGTTCGCCAACCTACCCTAAGTATAAATATCAGAAAGTTCAATATTTATCTTTTGTGATGATGAAACTGTTAAAGCATTGTTCGGTCGAACTCACATGCATTGCTATCTCAAGCATGTTTGTCAATGTTAGTGATCAAAACTATAAAGTCTTGATTTCTAGTGTACTATAGCTAAGGTCTCGGACTAGGATAGAAAGTGTAGTTGAGCTCAAGAACTTCATGCCAATCATCATACGAGACGAAGGACTACTCAAGGAATGGGTGGATCTTCATCGACTAAAAGGTATGTGGAGACTTGAACTTATCTATCACTCAAAAGTCTATCTACTCTATCTCCTATCTTGAGACAAAAGTCGTTTTACTATATATATCTAAGATTATACACATGTAGTATTTCGAGCTGTGTATATCTCGCTTATATATTTCTCGAAATATGTGTTGGTAAAGCTTTTGATTCATCCAAGTTCATCTTTACCTAGTGACGAAAGTCATGTTAAGTTTCAATCACTTTGAAAATTGCTCTAATGATAAATAGTTTGTGAATAACAACTATATAACGCCATCTGAGAATGTTTCAATGATTGGAATGAGAGTTTAGATAATATAACCATTGAAGGATATAAGCATTGTTGTGGAAACACATATATGTATAAGTCTTTATTCCTTGAACCAAAGTTTGCGAACTTTGTTAATCAAGAGAACCGGAGAAGTGGGTGAGCTTCAGTCCATGAACTGGCGGAAGTTCTCGACCAGAGAATTTCTGTTGGAGTTTGTGAACTCCATCCGGGAACTTAAGTCCGTGAACTTGAGTAGGTTATGTCTAAAAACGATGTTTGTGAACTTATCTTTATAAACTAAGGAATGCAATTGCAAACCGTAGCTATATAGTTCATGAAACAATTTGAGTGAATCTAATCGTTTTTTTGCTTCGATTGTGTCTTGTGTAGTACATAAATATCTAAGCAATTGAACAACTCTCTAATTAGTTCATTTGAGTCATTTGAACTAGTTATGGCGAAGAAGAATATAGTTGATATGAAAGTTATCATATGGCTAACCATTTGGTTAACTATGTTAAACCAACTAATGTACAAGTTTGGGTACGGTTACACAAGCCTAGAAACGTGCATTACATGTGTGTATAACAAGGTATGTTTTCGATCTAACGGTTGATAAATATTAGCTTGAATCTAATCAGGTTTTCATCTAACGGTGAATATCGAATGCTTTGTTAGCAAGCTAACATTTATTGCAAACCCTGATTTGAAAGACTATATAAGGGAGAACTCTAGCAACTGGGAAACATAATCCTCGCACATTCGGTGTGATACTAGTTGTGCTAAGCTAGAGTCGATTCTCTTTTAACCTTTGGTTTCTTCTTCTAAACCAGGTTAATGACTTAAAGACTTCATTGAGATTGTGAAGCCAGCCCGATACTACTTTTCTTGTCGTCATGTGATCTGATCTTGTTGTTTCTATCATACGAACATCTTCGTCTCATCGTTTGTGATTCCACAATATCTTTTTTCGCTGCGTCGATTAAGACTATTGTGAGGTGATTGATAATACTGAGTTGTTCTTCGGGAATATAAGTATAGTTTATCAATTGGTTCTTGTTCACCTTGATTTATCAAAAGACGGAACAAAGACTCGTAGGTATATTCGTGGGAGACGAGTCTATCTATTACCGTAGACTTTTCTGTGTGATACAGATTGGTTTATTAAAGTCTTCGACTTTGGGCCGTAGCAACTCTTAGTTGTGGGTGAGATCATCTAAGGGAATCAAGTACGTAGTATACTGCTAGGATCAGAGGCGTAGGAGAATAATTGTACCTTCGATCAGTGTGAGATTGATTGGGGTTCAACTACAGTCCAGACCGAAGTTAGCTTGGAGTAGGCTAGTGTCTGTAGCGGCTTAATACAATGTATGTTTAATCTGGACTAGCTCCCGAGGTTTTTCTGCATTTAAGGTTTCCTCGTTAACAAAATTCTGGTGTCTGTGTTATTTTATTTTCCGCATTATATTTTTTATCTTTATAATTGAAATAATACAGGTTGTGGATTGAAGTTCAATCAATTAGAATATCCAACCTTTGGTTGTTAATTTACATTGATTGACACTTGGATATTGGTCTTTGGTACCATCCAAGTTATTCTTTGTATTTGATTAAAGACTCGCTGATTTCTATTAGATTGAGTAAATCAAATCAAGAGAGAGATAATAACTCCTTGAGATACTTTTATCTAGATTGAGTCTGACTATCTAGTTGATTTTCTAGAAAGTATATCGGAGTTAGTCCATACAGATTGCTAAGCGAAAGATTGGGTGTAGTTGTTAGACCCCCGCTTTTTCAATTTTTATCAGAGCAGGCAAATACATTCAAGACCTTACAAGTCTTTGTTTGTAGCGATCTGACTCTATGGACGATATAGTCTCTCATAACGCTTCACCAGGTTTAAAAACCAATCGTAGAAAAAGTTCTGATAAACTGGATATTCTTCAGAAAAGGTTGGATGAACAAATCCGGATCAACTCTGATCTTGTTGCAGAAATTACAATACTTAAGGATTTGAAACCCATTATGAATCCTTTAATGGATCTGAGTAACTCCAGTAGTTTCTCTCAGGAGAACGGTCATACATCAGCTAATAAACAATGATTAAATGTTGTGAATACTGATATGACTCAAAACTGTTCTGACAAACTAAAAGGTGTTAGCCCATGTTTGTTTTGTGATTCTTCGAATCACTTTCAACATAATTGTGTGTCTTTTCAAAAGAGATTAAGAATTGCAAGTAATCTTCACAAGAGAACTAGACAACTCTTTGAGTCTCAAAAAAGACATACAAAACTACTTGGAAATTCTAAACAAAATAGTACGAATAGTATGGGAGCTTTTGCTTTAAAATCAACATCACCCTTTCAATGGTTTCTCGACAGTGGATGTAGCAGACATATGACAGGTGACCTCACTTGGTTTTTTTCTTCAGACGACTATGAAGGAGGACCAGTAACATTCGGTGATGGGAGTTGTTGCTACATAAGCAAAAAGGGAACGATCAAATTACATGGTGTACCTGAAATTCATGATATGGTCTACGTAAAAGGTATGACTGCAAATATTTTATCTATTAGTCAAATTTGTGACAAAGGCCATCGAGCGGTCTTCAATGCAAATGGATGTGACATTATAGACAAAACTGGGAAAGTTATTTTTCAGGGAATTCGTGGTAAAAATAACTGTTATCTTCTTGATACTCAGTTCAACAATTGTTGCAATTTTACTAAGGTGGAATCTACACATCTTTGGCATGAACGTCTTGGTCACATTAATTATCGTCTTCTAACTAAGATCATTAACAAAGAACTTGTTAGAGGCGTTCCCAAAATCAATGCATAGATTGAAGGTGTATGTGGTGCCTGTCAAAAGGGTAAACAAACAAAAGTTCACCATAAATCATCTCGATATATTCTCACTAAAGCTCCACTTGATTTAATTCATATGGATCTCTTCGGACCAATTCAATAACCTACAGTTGCTGGTAAGAAGTATGCTTTGGTTATGGTAGATGATTACACCAGATTCACTTGGGTTGCATTCCTATCTCATAAGAATGAAACCCTTGGAGAATTCAAAATTATTGTTAATAGAATCCAGAACAAACAAGGTCGCAAACTAAAGAAAATTATAAGCGACCGTGGAACTGAATTCAAGGACACTAAGGTGTTTGAATTTTGTGATGAACTGGGAATTATTAAACAATATTCTCCACATATTACTCCACAAGCTAATGGAATTGCAGAGAGAAAGAACAAAAATATTCAGGAAATGGCCAGGGTAATGCTCCAAAACAAAAACTTACCCTTAAGGTTATGGGGAGAAGCTGTCTTCACATCATGTTATTTGATCAACCGTGTTTACTTACAGTCTAAAACCCTCAACACTCCTTATGAGTTATGGTACGGTAGAAAACCCAACTTGCAATATCTTAGAGTGTTTGGTAGTAAGTGTTACATTCTAAAATATCGAGAACAGAGAGGGAAATTTGATACCAAGAGTAATGAAGGTATATTCCTTGGCTATGCTTCTGATAACCGTGGTTTCCGAGTATTTAATCTCCGAACCCAGGTCATGATAGAATCTGCTAATGTTATTATCGATGATATAAGTAATTTTCATCATGATAATCCTCCTGTTGAATTGCCTCGAACTGAGACAATTGAGAAAGTCAAAGAAATACCAGAATCAGTTGAAGTTGTTCCAACTGTTACTGATCCTGATATCTCTAGTGACGAGGAGAAGAGCACTGATCAGGCTTTTCCCGACGAACAAGAACGTGTCCCTCCACGATACCTTTGGGTTCAAAAGAATCATGATCCCAATAGTATTATTGGAGGAAGAGATTCTACAGATAAAACGAGAGGACAACTTCAAAATATTTGCAATTTTGGTTGTTATCTATCATAAGTAGAACCAAGAAATATTGATGAAGCTCTTAGCGATCCCGCTTGGGTGGATGCAATGAATGAAGAGTTAAATCAATTTCAAATATAAGACATATGGGAACTTTTACCTTGTCCCTATAATGTTAATATTGTTGGTACCAAATGGATATTCAAGAACAAGTCTGATGAATTTGTCATAATTGTCAGAAATAAAGCCAAACTTGTCGCTCAAGGATATTCACAAATTGAAGGTATCGACTTTGATGAAACCTTTGCTCTTGTGGCACGCCTTGAGTCCATTAGACTTTTATTATCTCATGCTTGTTTTCTCAAGGTTAAGCTTTTCCAAATGGATATTAGATTTGCTTTCCTAAACGTAATTTTAAAGGAAGAAGTCTATGTTGCTCAACCTAAAGGATTTGAGAATCGTGATTTTCCAGATCATGTTCTTAAACTCAAAAAGGCATTATATGGGTTAAAACAAGCACCTAGAGCCTGGTTTGAAAAACTTACCACTTCTCTTATTAGGAAAGGTTTTTCAAGAGGCGGAGCTGATAAAACTTTGTTTACCAAATGGAGTGGGAAATATATTGTGATTGCTCAAGTTTATGTAGATGATATCATTTATGGGTCAATTTCTGAGAAGCTTGTAAAGAATTTCCAAGTTTCACTTGCAAGAGAATTTGAAATAAGCAATGTTGGTGAGTTGAAATTCTTCCTAGGATTACAAATTCAACAACATAAGGATGGAATTTACTTATCCCAAGAAAAGTATGCAAGGGATCTTGTGACAAGATTCAGATTGGATAAGTCTTCTCAAAAACTGACAACTATGCCTACTACTGGTAAACTGCACAGAGATGAGAAAGGAGTAAAAGTAAATCAAAAATTGTATAGATCTATTATTGGAAGCCTTTTATATCTTACAGCTACTAGACCTGATATTTATTTTAGTGTTGGTTATTATGATAGATTTCAGTCTGATCCAAAGGAATCTCATCTTGCAGCTGCAAAAAGGATCATACGATATGTCAATCACACGGTCGTGTATGGTCTATCACACACTTTTGATACTAACATTGACCTTTCTGCTTATTCTGATGCTGATTGGGCAGGATGTGTATATGACAGAAAAAGTAAATCAGGGGGTTTCTACTATGTATGACTGAATCTTGTTGCTTGGCATAGCAAAAATAAATAAATCACAATCCATGTCTACATGCGAAGCAGAGTATATTGCTGCTGGGTTATGTTGTACTCAACTTCTATGGATAAAACAAATGCTGGATGACTATGGAGTTGATACTGGAATAATGAAGATCTTTTGTGATAAATCTAGTGCGATTTGAATCACTGAGAATCCCGTTGAACACTCAAGAACAAAGCACATTGATATAAGGTACCATTTTATTCGAGATCTTTATGAAAATGGTATCAAAAATATGGAATTTGTGCCTTCAGAACAACAATTTGCTGACATTCTCACCAAACCATTAGACACCGCCACTTTTCAACACTTACAGAAGTCTATTGGTGTTGTTTTGGTTCATCAATCATTTACTTAACTCTTGCCCCTGTGATTATCTCGATCTTTTGGGAAATTGAGTTGGAACTCTAGTATGTCTATTTCAAGTTTGTGTTTGTTTCCATAGGATGTTTTTCTGGCAAGTTGCCTAGTATGTTAGTCCAAAGAAATCCTTCTTTTCTTTTGAAATTAATGTCGCTCTTGTTGTTCCTTCGGGAATGATATAATATGGGGGAGAAATCTTAATTGAACTTGTGCTTAATTGCCAAATCTTTATGGGGAGTGCGGCTGTGGAATTTTATAGGGGTCATCTTGTATCTTTATAGACTCCTTGATGAATGCATTTAGCTTCGACTTTATGATTACATCTAAATAAGATGATATACGTTTACTCTTGGTCATGAAATGTCTCGTTTGGAAATTTCATTAGGATCCTGTTCTTGTACCTTTGCCAATTTTATTGACAAAAATGGGGAGAATTAATATGTAGTTCATACTACAAATACATATGGTTTTCGGATCATTATGTAAGGGGGAGTGGTTTCCATGTGAGATGGAGTATTGACTAAGGGGGAGTGACATATCACCATAGTATTGTTGTTAAAGTTGTGATGCAATTGGACTTTAACGTTGTGTGATGATACTATGACATTGTATAACAATGATTGAGAACTCTTCTTTTCTCGTTGTTATATCTATGGATTTTCAACAACGATGATGCTAAACTTACAACCTTTGGGATCATTGGAGTACTTGGAAGTAACGAAGATTTCGAATAATGTTGAATATTAGACATGCGAAATATGAGCTACAAAGTTTATTTATCTATTTTTTGTATTTCATATGTATTGATAGTTTTGTCACTAAAATTGACAAAGGGGGAGATTGTTAGAGCATTGCTCGGTCGAACTCGCATACGTTGCTATCTCACGCATGTTTGTCAATGTTAGTGATCAAAACTATAAAGTCTTGATTTCTAGTCTATTAGAGCTTAGGTCTCGGACTAGGATAGAAAGTGTAGTTGAGCTCAAGAACACCATGCCAATCATCATACAAGACGAAGGACTACTCAAGGAACTGGTGGATCTTCATCGACTAAAAGATATGTGGAGACTTGAACTTATCTATCACTCAAAATTCTATCTACTCTATCTCTTATCTTGAGACAAAATTCGTTTTACTATATATACTAAAATTATACACATGTGGTATTTCGAGCTCAGTATATCTCGCTTATCTATTTCTCGAAATATGTGTTGGTAAAGCTTTTGCTTTAGCCAAGTTCATCTTTACCTAGTGACGAAAGTCATGTTAAGTTTCAATCACTTTGAAAATTGCTCTAACGATAAATAGTTTGTGAATAACAACTATATAACGCCCTCTGAGAATATTTCAATGATTGGAATGAGAGTTTAGACAATATAACCATTGGAGGATATAAGCATTGTTGTGGAAACACATATATGTATAAGTACTTATTCCTTGAACCAAAGTTTGCGAACTTTGTTGATCAAGAGAACCGTAAAAGTGCGTGAGCTTCAGCACCGAACCCAGTCCGCGAACTGGCGGAAGTTCCCGACCCGAGAATTTCTGCTGGAGTTTGTAAACTACATCCGGGAACTTAAGTCCGCGAACTTGAGTAGGTTATGTCTAAAAACGATGTTTGTGAACTTATCTTTATAAACTATAAGGAATGCAATTGCAAACCGTAGCTATATAGTTCATGAACCGATTCGAGTGAATCAAATCATTTTTGCTTCGATTGTGTCTTGTGTAGTACATAAAGATCTAAGCAATTGAACAACTCTCTAACTAGTTCATTTTAGTCATTTGAACTAGTTATGGTGAAGAAGAATATGGTTGATATGAAAGTTATCATATGGCTAACCATTTGGTTAACTATGTTGAACTAACTAATGTACAAGTTTGGGTATGGTTAGACAAGCCTATAAACGTGCATTACATGTGTGTATAACAAGCTATGTTTTTGATCTAACGGTTGATAAATATTAGCTTGAATCTAATCAGGTTTTTATCTAATGGTGAATATTGAATGCTTTGTTAGCAGGCTAACATTGATTGCAAACCCTGATTTAAAAGACTATATAAGGGAGAACTCTTGCAACTGGGAAACCTAATCCCCGCACATTCTGTGTGATACTAGTTGTGCTAAGCTAGAGTCGATTCTCCTTTAACCTTTGGTTTCTCCTTCTAAACCAGGTTAATGACTTAAAGACTTCATTGGGATTGTGAAGCCAGACCGATACTACTTTTCTTGTAGTTGTGTGATCTGATTTTATTGTTTCTATCGTATGAGTACAATTGTAATAATTGGCTTGAGATTTCTATCTCCAACAGGAAAGATATAAAATTAGTCACAAACATCTTCGTATCATCGTTTGTGATTCCAAAATATCTTTCTTCGCTGCGTCGATTAAGACTATTGTGAGGTGATTCATAATACTGAGTTGTTCTTCGGGAATATAAGTCTGGTTTATCAATTGGTTCCTGTTCACCTTGATTTATGAAAATATGGAACAAAAACTCATAGGTATATCCATGGGAGATGAATCTATCTATTACCGTAGACTTTTCTGAGTGATACATATTTGTTTATTAAAGTCTTCGACTTTGGGTCGTAGAAACTCTTAGTGGTGGGTGAGATCATCTAAGGGAATCAAATACGTAGTATCCTGCTGGGATCAGAGGCGTAGAAGCATAACTATACCTTATATCAGTGTGATATTGATTGGGGTTCAACTACAGTCCAGACCGAAGTTAGCTTGGAGTAGGATAGTGTCTGTATCGGCTTAATACATTGTATGTTTAATCTGGACTAGGTCCCGGGGTTTTTTTGCATTTACGGTTTCCTCGTTAACAAGATTCTGGTGTCAGTGTTATTTCATTTTCCGTATTATATTGTTTATCTTTATAATTGAAATAATACAGGTTGTGCGTTGAAGTTCAATCAATTAGAATATCCAACCTTTGGTTGTTGATTTACATTGATTGACACTTGAATATTGGTCTTTGGTACCATCCAAGTTATTCCTTGTATTTGATTAAAAACTTGCTGATTTCTATTAGCTTGAGTAAATCAAATCAAGAGAGAGATAATAACTCCCTGAGATACCTTTATCTAGATTGAGTCTGACTGTCTAGTTGATTCTCTAGAAAGTATATCCGAGTTAGTCCATAAAGATTGCTAAGCGAAAGATTGGGTGTGGTTGTTAGACCCCCGTTTTTTCTGAAACATTCCCACATTAAGAAATAATTTGCGAGGGAAATTTTCAATTGATCCACAAATTAATTCACACAATAAATTGTATGGAGCTAATATTATTAAGGATCGCTGAATGTATTTGCTTAGAATCATATTTTGAGATATTTAACAAGACAACCTTGACTTGAAACTTCTTCTTTGCAAATCTACTAGATGTCATACGAAATCGTCTCAAATAGATAGAATGGTAAGATAGCGAGTAAAATATAATGGTTCAGTCTTCATATACCTGATATAGAAGTTCTCCAAATGTCTTCGTCGATCTTCAGTCTTCAAGTGTGTTGTTTGATACTCAACTACCAAATTCTAACCTAATCCTAGACTTGACCTAGTAGACTAGAAATAAATATATAGTTTTGATTATATAACATTGAAAACAAGCTTGAGATAGCAAAACTTGTGGTACCAACCAAGCAATTCTCTTACAAAACCCGTGCTATTTCTTTTTATGAAATATGAGAAACCTAAGTATTTTTCTTTGGGTTGAATTTGGGAAGCCTTAAATATACAGGCTAAGTCATGACAATCAGTTGGGCCCATATTTTTACTGAAGTGGACTGAAGATCTACTGAAATTAATGACATATCCAAAACACTCACTGAAATTAGCAATCACCTAAAGTAGATTCCTAGTTAAGGGGTGAGCTTAGCTTTGTAGAAAATGAAGAAAAAAAAATGATTATATTTTAAAGCTCGTTTTGTAAAAAAAAAAAAAATTTGTTAACTTCTTTATATGTGCAAGCATTCTAGAAAAACCTCCATAGTAGTAATGAAAAGATATGGAGAAATAGAATCTTCATGTATGATTCCTCTAGTTGGTAAAAGATTTACATGGAAAATCATTGAGCATGACTTCGATTAGAGTAACACTAACGCATTGGTGAATAAGTTGACACTATTTATCATCGAACCAAACTTTTTAATGCCATCAATAATGAATGACCATTATAGTCTGTCAAAGTCTTTAGACATGTCCTTTTTCAAAGCTAAGCAACCACCATTCTAGTTTTCCTTTTCTTTTTCATACTACGAACTATTTCTTAGACTACAAAGATGTTTTTCATAGATAATTCTACTTGCCACATAAGAAACTTGCATTGGTGGTATAATTTTCTCAATGTGCTTTTCACCTTCTTGCAATGATTTTAGAAGTAATCTTGTAAGATGTATTGCAAAGGACACTGGGCCTAAAGCCTTCATGCATATGAGTTTTCTGATTATTAGGAATTACATAAAATCTAGTCATGTTTAACTTCTTAAGAAGAAAACCAGAATAAAAGAAACCATGAACAAGTTGAATAACATCTTGATTTATCACTTGTCATTGAGTCTGATAAAATTCAGGGGATAACCCATTTGGACCTGGCGAAGTCGAATCTTCCATAATATTATATATATATATATATCAGTTTCATCTAGAATTTGCAATAACTCCTCATTGTCATTTCTGAAATGCACTGAGAAATGTATTGAAGAAAAATTGAACTATCTACTAGCCAAGAAGAAGTACTAATCTCGTGAAACTGATTAGTTAGAAATTCCTCCAAAGATTATATGTTCTTACACCAAGTACCAACCGGTGATAATAGACTATCAATTCTATTCCTAAACTTCCTTCTATTAGTTCTTGTTTTATCCATGTCGTTTTTTAATAATACCACTTTGTTCATCTAGTTTTAGATATTTATCGAGTTTCCAGTAAGAGTAATAAACCACAAATACTCCTAGTTATCTCTCTTTAGAAAACATTAATTGGAAATAGAAATAAGAACAAAAAAAATAAAGGATTAAAATACTTATAGAGGAGGGATCCCCTCACACTTTTATTATCACACTATCTCACACGTTGGACGTTATTTTTGCGAATTAAAACCAAATCATAACGTATTTGAAGCTAATACTTTGGAGATATGTTATTATCACATAGTTCTATTTTCCTACCGAAAATGAGCGTATTCCGAAACATACAACGCCATCATCTACTACTTTGAAAATGAACCGTTGAAAATCTGCTGATTTTTGACCGTCGAAATTAAGACCGGTGGATCGTGAGGTTTTACATTTCAGAATGAGCTCATTTTTGGTGGATATGTAAAACTTGGCAAAAGGAACATATCCTCAAAATATTAGCTTCAAATCCGTTACGGTTTGATTTTTATTCACAAAAATGATATTCAACGTGTGAGATAGTGTGATAATAAAAATATAAAGGGATCCTTCCTCATACTTATAACATTATATTTGTTATTGGCATCTTACCATTACCAAATCTATATGGTACAAAATAATTATCATCACTGAATATTCCGGATTATCAATCATCCATGAAATTTGGCGATCTATATAACAGTCTTTACCTAAAGAAAGAAAGAAATAAAAATATATATGAAAACTCTAGTAAAAAATTTCTAGTAAAATGGTTATTGGATGATAATAGTTGTCGACATTCTTATTCTATAGACCAAGAAAAAAGATATGAATAACAATCGATTTTTACAGTTTACACTTATGGAACGTGTAACAAATCAAACCAGCTCGCCTTTGCATTATTGCATATAATAATATCAAAACAAATGACAAGAGATAATCCAAATGGCACTCATAGATTTTTGGGCCACGGCAAAAGCCATGACCATCAAGGTGCAGCATGCTGTTGGTATTTATAATGTGATTTTGTCACAAAGAATTAATTGGCCGGATACATTTTAAAACACACTACTGACATTAGTGACTATTTAGTTATGTACTTCTTTGGTTATCATTCTCTCGACTCCGACTCTCTCAAGGGTATAACTATAAACCACGTGATATGTATAGTTTGATGTAGGTGAGATAAGGGTATGGTCACATGGGAGCACCAATCATCATTACATTGTAATGAGACAAAACCCTCTGATTTTGATGGAAAAGCAAATTAAAGCAATCACATCAAAAATAATAGTTTGTCCAACCAATTTTGTTGCTAGCTAGTCTTTATATGTCTTCTTCGTGATTGAGCAAAAAATAGTCTTGTATCTTGTTAGTTTTGAGGCCACACCCACTTTCAATTTACGGGATTACTCGTTTAGTGGGGCAATCACATACTATTGTTAGTACATCTGGTTCGGCTAATGATTTTTATTTTAAAACGGTCTGAATTTAAGGATTTAGACATTAAAAAACTTAAGAGCACCACCACCTCTATGATCTAGATTATTTTCTCTTTGATTGATTTTTTTATCAATTTCTAGGTTTTTTTTTAACCTTAGATTAATTTATGGTTTGAACCCAACGTTAATTGGGGTATACCCAATAAGACAAAATAAGGTCATTATGAAGTAAAACCAAGCTACCCCTTAACCTTATATTTTCTAAATGGCTAAAATACCTTTGGTTAATTAATATTAAAATTCTGATTAGGTTAATTAATTGAGTTTAGATTAAAAATTTGAAATTATGAATTCACTAAATTAAACCTTTCATCCCACTTATGATTTTGATTTCGATCAAAAAAATTAGATTTTGAAAATACACAAGGCCGGCAAGGTTATAGTTTGAACAAAATGCCGGCTAAGATTTACCGATAGGGTCCACTTTGAATAAGCTGCCGACTTTGGTCCGCCGGCATCAAAGTGGACGGCATGATCTTCATCGTCGACCTTGCCGACTTTTGTTTTTTGACATACAGGAGATGACATAAAAAAATTGGCCGGCAAGGTATTCAAAAAATACCATTCCGTCTGTTTTTGGCCGACAAGGTATTCAAAAAATACCCTTCCGGCTGTATTTCGGTCGGCAAGGTATTCCAAAAATACCCTTCCGACTGGGATCATTGGAACAAGCAGGCAAGGTAGTTAGTTGAATATCATGCCGACCTTATAAATGTTGCATCCAGGTATGAAAGGTCGGCATGATATTTAACCTGGAACCGTGCCGGCCCAAAACCCGTATGATTCAAAAAAAAATTCTGTTTTTTTATCTCTTCATGTATGATTAGAGTGAATAGAGTTTTGGGAAAATAATTTGAATTTTTTTTAGGAAGGATTCAGCCGGCAAGGTTTGGGAGGGGGCAATTTGGTCTTTCAATATCATTTAGACACCCCTTAGCACACTAGGTTGGATGGCTTTAAATTTGGTATACCTCAATTAGTTTGGGTATACCCCAATCAAGCCAGGTTAAAAAACGCCTAACTTGGTTGGAATTTGAGGTGTTTTTAATGAAAAAAGTTCGATATTTCATTTTACTGAGGTTTTTTTTATTGGGGCTTTGAAAGTCAATGGTCTTTTGGGGCTTTTTAGGGTCATGAAATAGTAAATGAGGTTTCCCTTATCACATCATATTCCTAATGTCTATTATACCATTATCCAAATTCACTATTCATAAAAAAATATATCCTAAATCTATGATCTTCTCCCCATCCTTCTCTTCTCATTCATAAATTGTGAAAAGATGATGAGCATAATTTCATCATGATGAGGATGATAATCATCAAGAAAACCCAAAACTATTTTCTTCTCCTTCTCCTTCTCCTTCTCATTCAAAAATCATGATAAAGATGATGATCATCATAGAAAGAAAAAAACGAAGAAAATCCACCATTTATTTTTGTTTTAAATGGTTAAAAAAATCCAATTCGATGAATTTCAGGTAAAAACGAAAAAGTTTTGTAGATGGTGGATTTTCACTGTACGAACAAGTATTTCAAAATACGACGAGACGATGAACCTATGCAAAATAGGAAGGAAAATAATAAATAATTAAAAATTGACCAAGGCGCTGGGAGCATGGGCACACTGACCGGTCGAACGTGCCGTGGTCAATCCCACGCCAGTTTCATATTTTTATCATATTTTTTGTTATTTTCCTTGAGTTCATGAAAATCCTTTCACTTGAACAAATATCTTTCGTTTTGAGGAAACTCCTCAGTTTCATGATGTTTCCCTCACACCAAAGAAATAATATAAAATTAAGGAAATATGGTAGAGCCGTGATCATTGGCCAACCGGCCATGTCTTGATCCCAACCGGCCCCACACCTCATGGTTCCTCATTATTTTATTATTACTTCCCTAATTTCATGAAAACTCCTTAATTTCATGATATTTCCTTGATCCCATAAAAAATAATATAAAATTAGGGAAACCCGTGTGATCGGGCCATAGCCGGTCGGTCATGCCCTAGCTGGCCCCACACGTTTTATTTTATCATTACTATATTTTTCATGTTTCCTTGGTCCCATGGAATTCCTTGATTTCATGATATTTCCTTCAAATTATGAAAATTCCTTTAAATCATGAAATAATACATAAAATTAGGGGGGACCGGGCCCACACGCCCCTTATTTTATTTTTTATTTTTTCATGTTTTCCTCATCTCATGAAAACTCCTTGATTTCAACAAAACTCTTTGCTTTTAATAAAACTCCTTAGTTTTAACAAATTTCCTAGTTTTATCATATTTCTCTAAAATCATGAAAATATTATAAAAATTGGGAAAACGTGTGGGATTGGTCCCTTTGGCCGGCCGGCCATGCCTTGGCCATGACTGGTCCCACACTTCATGATTCCCTCATTTTTTATTATTTTCCTTCATCTCATGAAGTTTTGACGGTTTTATCAAAAATCCCTGATTTCTTCATATTTTCTCAAATGGATGCTCAACTCACGCCAGAAAATATCAAAAATCTCAGAACTGATATACGAACACTTTGACGACGTGAGCATGTTACCTTGACCGACCAAGGTTGGCTCCTTGGCTCGCAATGATCCGGTCCCGTGTATTTTCACGGTTTGACCTAATTTGCGCAATTGCACGTATTAGGTCCAAAACTCTTCCAAACAACTTGGAACTTCATTAAACGATCATCATTGATCCCGTGACCACCCATGACCGGTTTCATGACCCCTTGGTCGGTCCCTCATCTCTTCATAATTAATTAGGTTTTATTACCTAAGGCTCAGAGGAGCATTTTTCGAATAAATGATTAAACCATTCTTTCATCAACAAATCACCAACTCTTCAAGAGGCCTTGGTATTTTCTCACACGAGCATACAGGAGATACATGATCGACCCACATTCCCATAAAGCCGGTCCCTCCTTCATTCCATGGTTAATTTTCAAATAAACCATCAATTGATCAAATTAGGGTTTCTGAGTCCAAGGATCATAATTCCAGATTCAAACACTAATAATTTTATGACGATCTCATGATCAGTATTCTTATTAATTATGCTCGGTTCAACTACCACTATTTTAATTAATATTTAGTTTGGTCACGCTACCAATAATTCATCAGATGAGCAACACTTGCTCAAATCAAGGAATACTGGTTCAACTATCAATATTCAAAAAATCAGAGCAATACTTGCTCGCCTCAGCTATCAACGTGAGAATCATGCCCACGTTCAATTCATGAGTTTCAGAACATTTTACAAAATTCATGTTCAACTCAGTAAATACATGGACTCATTGTCCCATTAAATCATGAAGTCAACAACTGACTAAACTAACCACGAGACGTCAATCGTGTCACTTGGGGGATATCAACTAGGGTTTTGGTGGTCTATGGCACGTGTGTTCAAACACACGATGGAATGTGAGCAAGTCGTATAATTAGTTGATGGAGTTAACAAAGTAGTGGATGGAAAATCAACCAAGTCTTCGCACGATGAGCAACTAGTTCCAAACACGATTTCCACTTCCCCACTCTTTGATTCCATAAACTGTCACACTTCATGGGATCATGGTGTCTACAATTCCAGCAATATAAATAAGTCTCTGAATTATGATTGAAGGACGAATGATAACAACAACAAGAATCTCACGTCTCACTGACAACACGAGATCAACAACTCATCAATTGAGCAATTACTCTCAACTGAATAAATTCAATCATTCAGAACTTATCATATTCAGAATTCACAACACACCTACAATCTTTGATTACCATTGATTCCACACATTTCTCAGCTTCTCTCCTACAGATCGACCCATCCTCTCTTGTGATCGAATTTACTCTGGAACGACCATTGTCTTGGTTTAGGACGGAGTACTACAGATTGATCTCTCGAATTCAAAGCACTTCCTTCTTGCAGTGCATCTATGTGCGGTTGAATATTTCGCCCGGTTCAAGGAGTCTCCTCCGTACGGTCGTCTCCTCAATTTCGTAAAAACCAGAAAATTGTTTTTCCCCATCTACAAGTTTCTCAAAGTATTTACGGCTAGAAGTTCTTAGATACCCAACCGTGAATCAAGATTACGGCTGGGATAGTTTTTCGACCCAACCGAGAGTCCATGTTTCGGCTTGGTTTTCCAACCGTAAGTTTTTTCGATATTATTTTTTGGGTTCCCAGAACCAGTTACCGCTGTGAAAACATTAAATCCCAGCCGCAACAGACACTTATTCGGCTGGGATAATTTGTCAACCCAACCGTAGAACGCAAAAACGGTTGGGAAATGATGGTATTCCAAGCCGTATTTTTATTTACGACGGAGAAATAAAGAACTCCTAGCCAAAGTCATTTTTCTGATAATTTTTGTTTTTAGAACCTGTTAAGGCTAGGTTGTCCCAGCCGCAACTGGTTCTGGAAAACAAAAAATTTAGAAAACTAATTTTGGTTGGAAAACCGAGCCGAAACATGTACTTTCGGCTGGGAATCTAAGAACTCTCAGCCGTAAACACCTTCAGAAGCTTCTTTTTTTTTAACCCGAAATTCATAGAATCATATTTTTTAACCATCTAAAAACAAAAATAAATGGTGGGTTTTCTTAGTTTTGATTTTTTTTCATCATTTCTAAGAAATGGAAAAAATGAAGAAGAAGATAGGAAGAAAATAAATATATTTTTGGTTTTTTTGAAGATCATCATCTTCATCATGATGCGATGAAGAATCACGATGTGATGGAGAAGAACAAGAAAGAAAGAAAAATTATAGATTTAAGTTTTTTAATAATTTCATCATGATAAAATTATGATCACCATTTTCATTATGATGAAATGAAGAAGAAGAAGAAGATGATGATTATTTTTTTATTTTATTTTTATAATAGTTAGATTATGTTTATTGGAAGGGGTATATTTGACTTTTACTATTGGTTAGGTTTCCCCCTATCCTTATTAGGATGTTAGAACTCAAAAAAGCCCCCAAAACCCATGGACTTTAAAGCCCAAATAATAGGATTCTTTTTTTTTCATTGTGATTTTGGCGAAATAGCTTATTTTTCTTTTTGTATAATTCTATATTTCTTTTGTGATTTGAATAAAAAAATGATTATGTAAAACAGTACCACACTCAAAATATAGTGTGGTATTGTTTTTGAAACAAGCGACCCTTTCTATTTCCAAAATAGCTCCGATGAAAACCTAAAACCCGTTATGCTCAAATCTGCTCCAACGGAGGAGATCTGAGCAGCGTTTTTCAGTTGATTATAATCATTTTTTTGGATTACAGGTGAGGTTTCCATTGCTTTTTCAAGGTTTGGATGATAGAACATCGACTGTGTTTAGCTGGTATGCTTCTTATCTTGATAAGTGTAAGAGATTATTGGTACACATAAAACTTTTCATAGTTGATACCCGTCAAAGTCACAACACCTCTTTCACCGTCGGTGACTTGAAGAGAATTGGATATGCTAACTGGTTTAATTCTTTTCTCTGTTATAATATCCCTTGTGTTAATTTTAATGTTGTACTAGGATGTTTAACAAATCCCTTTTCTCTTAGATTTGGATTTATTTTCTGGACTGATTTGCTACTTTATTTTATGGGTCTTGTTTATTGTTTAGTAATGTCTATTATTAGTGTTAGATTAAGGAGATTATGTCCAAATTTGAATCATTGTTATCAAGATACTTTGATTCTTCCTCTAGATGTAAAACTTTAGGATGTTTATGCTTCGATGTATGTTTGCCTCACCGATGATGTTGAGAAGATATGGATCAAGTTTGTCATACCACCATCAGGACCAAGCATACAAACAACCCAAATTTTGGAAATCATGACATCAATAACAAACGCTTCAAGATCACCATCAAGTTCTTCAACTGCTACAAATGTTACCACGTCTCCAATGCCGAGACAACCAGTTTCTTACCGATCCAGACTCGTAAAGACCGATTCAGATTACTCAAGACATTTTGGATAATGTTTTTACTCAAGACACTATGGTTACCATTTGGCTAATGTTACTACTAATTGGGTCATTGTTACCCGGATTGCATTAGGCAATCTACATCTTAAAAACTTCAGTTCATGTTGTATAAATATTCTGAAGAACATTGGGTTGGATTTGATCCGGTCATTGCATTGTGCTCTGATACACACTATTTTTTTTTTCAAAATCAGATTGGCCCTAGTTGTTAGAAGCTTTTCTGAAACTGTTTTTAGAGCTAGTATGATAGATTTCATTGGAAAGAATTAATGGAGATATTACAATATGTATGACTTTTCTGCAATCTTGAGAAATTCATGTAAGGTTTCCGATTTCCTTAATCAGCTTTATCAATGCAAGTTCTGAGGTTAGCCTCTTTTTCGAAGAAAAAAAATAATCAAAATCTAAAAAACAATATGATTGGGGTATAGTGAATAAGACAAAATAGGGTCATTTGAAACTAAAACTCACACCCATTGTCCATATATTTTTGATATTGCCTAATCTATCCCCGGATTAATTAGTGCTAATTATTGGATTAGTTAAGTTAATAATATTTGATTATTGTTTTTATTAGATTTAACTTATAAATCTTGTTAGAAAAAAAATGATTTTTTTTTGGTTTTTGTATTTATTAACGAAAATGAATTACTCTAGTCAAACACTTTTCAGGGTGGAATTGAGCAGGGTTTTATTGGTTTAATTCGGCAAACGATCGCCAGAATGCAGACTTTTAGAATTCAGTATATGAAAAGTCGGCATGCTCAACTAAGAAAAAGCACGCCGACTAAGTACTTTCAGAATTTAGTCCATGAAAAGTCGGCATGCTCGACTGAAATGAAACATGCTGATCAGACGCTGGTTTTTCGCATTTACAGTCGTCATGATCGAAAATGCAACACACTGATTATTGTCTATTAGTCATCTTGTTTTTTTTACAAAACCATGATGACCAAAAACAAAACTGGACACATGAAAACTTGTTTTCTATGAGTTATTAATCATCATGGTTTATCTTTTGAAAACGTGGCGACTATTCATACTAAATCACTAGTCGTCAAGATTTGGGGATGGAGACCATGACGACCATGTGAATGTTACTTTCATAAATAAGAAATTTTTGAAAAGTCGTCACGTTATTCATCTTACAATCTTGACGACTGAAAATAAATATGAAAAGCCATCATGGTAGGTGAAGAGATACCATGACGACCCTATAACTGCATTTCAATAATTTATGTTTTCCCCACCTAATATGGCATTCTAACAACAAAATAAAGTACTAGACAGAATTTGAAAGAATTAATCGACAATACAAAACTTCTAATCGACGATTTTTTTTCATTTGACAACAAATAAATTTAGAAAAGGAGAAAAGAATTGATCATTAGATTGATGAAGAAGGAGAGTGAAAAGAGTAAATGAAATTGATATTACCAATGGGTTAGATTTAATTAGAATTGATAAGCGTAATATAATAACTTTATCTCTTTTTGTCAATGTATACCCTAATCCAACGAGTATAATATGCTATTTTTTTAAAGTTTTTTTAATCGGTTTTTGAGAGAAGCCGAAGCAAAGATTCAGAGTATCTATTTTGTTTATTTTATTTTCTAGACTAGATTCAGTTGAAGTTTTTTCAAGGAAATTGAAGGATAATTAAACAATTTGGGTATCTCATTTCTGCAAAGCTACTTGAGCATTGTATGATTAATGTTTGGCATACATGTCGTGTATTGAAGTTTTGCTTGAGCATTGTCTAATCAATGTTTGGCATATCTATCATGTGTTGAGGTTTTGTGTGTCTTACTAATTATGTGTGTTGCTTGTTGTTATTCATTTTGATAGCATGAGAATTTTATTTTGAAATTACTAGGGCTTTGGTACCTATAGCCACAATTTCTTTAAGAAACCTCATTAGGTCCAAACATCATAACACAATAATTCTATTTGAAACTAAGAACGAGGTCCCTAAAATAATCGAACACATTAATAGTTTCAATTACTCTTGTACTTGGTATTACCTTTCAGCTTGCCTCTCGGGAGGTATCGCACCTCTTTGGAAAAGTGATTTTCAATGTAAGATTGTCGACCCAATAACAAAATGATTAGTGACATCATTTATTCGGGCCTAGTAATCCAGAATTCCTAGCTACCATTATTTATTATTTTGAATATTATAATGAAAAGTTTCAGCGATGTAACTACAGTAAGAAGATTGGTGAAAGAATCGATATCGCATGGATTCTCATGGGGCGACCATAATAGTACTAATTTTGTTTGTCCATAATAGATCCACCAACATCAATCATACTACATCCTGAATTCCAATTATCCAGACCATTATTGATAAACCTTAATGATCTAGGTTATAATATTACTACACACACGCTTGGTCTAACAGACAATCTGTCATCAATTTGATAAGAGCTAGACTTAGCAGGGCCCTATGCAATGGTCTTTGGTTCAATCATTGTGGTTTTTTTAGGTTTATCATATTGATATTATTAGCTTTGATCATATTCCAATAATATTAATAACCTACGCACATTCTCACCAAGGTAAAAAGACCTTATATGTACTTCAACTGTTGGAGTAAAGACCCCACTTCTCAGGATGTGGTCAATAACTCTTATTCAGGTTCAGTAGGAGGAGCTTCTTCCTATCAAACTTAAACATGAAAAGCTTTCCCTTAATAATTGGAATGCATCTCATTTTGGAAACATAGACCAAAAAGTCAATTTTTTTAACAAGCACCTGCATATCCTGAAGAGCATTCTCCATCTATTTTAACTGCATGGTCTATAACAAAAGTAGAGGTACACTTGAAACATTGGCCAAAATATTCAAGGAAACCGCAATGCTTAGAAATCTATGGAAGAATATATTAAAAAAATTGACAGAAATACTGGTTTTTATTAAAAGATAAAACACTTAAATCATGTTGAATCCCGAAGTTACAAAATGAGTTGTGGTCTAAGGATAGACATATACTTGAAGACCTTCTAGTTAGCCATTTCAGTTTTATTGGTACCATTTCTGAAGCTTATCATAATATAGAATTTCTAAACTGTATTGGTTCTTGCATCACTGCTGAAGATAACACCAATCTTATAAGTCATATTACCCTTCAAGAAGTTAGAGACACGGTTAAACATGTATCCTCATGGATTGTACATGACCACCGATGGATTTTCACCAGGGTTTTACAAGCAAAATATTCATCATCTTGAAACTGGTGAGTGGAAACTTTTCATAGTCCGAATTTCTGCTGAAAGAAGAAAAAAAAATTGTCTCTAATTCCAAAGGTTAAGAACCCATATTTACGTACTGACTTTTGACCAATTTCTTTATGCAATATTATTTACAAGATTATTTAAAAAATTCTCGTTAATAGACATACTGCCGATAATGTCATCATTGTTTATGAGATTGTTGATACCATGAATAGAAGAAAAAAAAGATAGATGTGGTAACATGGCCCGTAAACTTAGCATATCTAAGACCTTTGATAGAATTGAGTAGTCATTTTTGATCGATGTGTTGAAGTGTTTTTGGATTTTTTACTAATTGGTGTGATATTTTTTCATTACGTTAGCATTAATAACATCTCCACTCTTCTATATGGTTCTCCATGTAGTACTTACATACCTTATGAAAAAGCGGGGGTCTAACAACCTCACCCAATATTTCGATTAGCAATCTGTACGGACAACTCCGAGTTGTTTTCTAGAGAATCAACTAGACTCAATCAATAGAAAATACTCAAGGAGTTATTATCTCAAACTCTCGATTTGATTTAGTCAAGCAAATATGATTCGCGAGTCTAATCAAAGAGAGATAACTTGGATGGTACCAAAGACCAATATCCAAGTGTCAATCAATTTAAATCAACAACCAATAAGGTCGGATATTCTAATTGATTGAACAACGCACAACCTGTATTATTTCAATTATATAAAAATATAATGCGAAAAAGAAATAACACAGACACCAGAATTTTGTTAACGAGGAAACCGCAAATGCATAAAAACCCTGGGACCTAGTCCAGATTAAAAATACATTGTATTAAGCCGCTACAGACACTAGCCTACTCCAAATTAACTTCAGTCTGGACTGTAGTTGAACCCCAATCAATCTCACACTGATCCAAGGTACAGTTATGCTCCTACACTTATGATCCCAGCAGGATACTACGCACTTGATTCCCTTAGCTGATCTCACCCACAACCAAGAGTTACTACGACCCAAAGTCGAAGACTTTAATAAACAAATCTGTCTCACACAGAAAAGTCTACAAGATAGATAAATTCGTCTCCCACGAATAAACCTATGAGTTTTGTTCCATATTTTTATAAATCAAGGTGAACATGAACCAATCAATAAAACTAGACTTATATTCCCGAAGAACATCTCATTTTTATCAATCACCTTACAATAAACTTAATTGACGTAGCGAAGAAGATTATTGAGGAATCACAAACGATGAGACGAAGATGTTTGTGATTACTTTTATATCTTGCCTATCGGAGATAGAAATCTCAAGCCAATTATTACAATTATACTCTTACGATAGAAACAGCAAGATCAGATCACACAACTACAAGAAAAGTAGTATCGGTCTGGCTTCACAATCCCAATGAAGTATTTAAGTCGTTAACCTGGTTTTAGAAGAAGAAAAGCAAAGGTTAAAGGAGAATCGACTCTAGCTTAGCAAACTAGTATCACACAGAATGTGTGGGGATTAGGTTTCCCAGTTGCTAGAGTTCACCCTTATATAGTCTTTCAAATCAGCGTTTGCAATCAATGTTAGCTTAGTAACAAAGCATTCAATATTCACCGTTAGATGAAAACCTGATTAGATACAAGCTAATATCTCTCAACCGTTATATCAAAAACTTAGCTTTCCATACACACATGTACTTAACATTTTTGGGTTTGTGTAGCCGTACCCAAACGTGTACAATAGTTGGTTCAATATTAGTCAACCAAATGGTTAGCCAAATGATAACTATCATATCAACCATATTCTTCTTCACCATAACTAGTCCAAATGACTCAAATGAACTAGTTAGAGAGTTGTTCAATTGCTATGAGATATCATGTACTACGCAAGACACAATTGAAGCAAAAACGATATGATTCACTCGAATCGATTCATGAACTATAAATCCACGGTCTGCAATAGCATTCCTTAGATAATATAGATAATTTCACGAGCATCGTTTTTAGACATAACCATTCAAGTTCGCGAACTGGGTTCGCTGACTCAAGTTAACCGGTTGGAGTTCACAAACTCCAGCAGAAATTCTCGGGTTCGAGAACTTCCGTCAGTTCGCAGACTGAGTTCGCGGACGGAAACCGAGCTACAACTCCAGCAAAAATTCTCGGGTTCGAGAACTACGCACGTTCGCGGACTGCGTTGGCTGCTCAACTTCCGATTTCACTTGATCAACAAAGTTCGCAAACTTCGGTTCATGTGCTAAGGACTTATACATATATGTGTTAACACAACAATGTTTATATCCCCCAGTGGTTATATTGTCTAAACTCTCATTTCAATCATTGAAACATTCTCAGAGGACGTCATTTAGTTGTTATTCACAAACTATTTTTCGTCAGAGAAATTTCCAAAGTGATTGAAACCTAACATGACTTTCTTCACTAGGTAAAGATGGACTCGGCTAAAGCGAAAGCTTTACCAACACATATTTCGATAAATAGATAAGAGAGATATACTCAGCTCGAAATATCACATGTGTATATTCTTAGTCTATATAGTAATACGACTTTTGTCTCAAGATAGGAGATAGAGTAGATAAACTTTTCAGTGATAGATAAGTTCAAGTCTCCACATACCTTTTAGTCGATGAAGATCCACTGGTTCCTTGAGTAGTCCTTTATCTTGTATGATGATTACCATGGAGTTCTTGATCTCAACTACACTTTCTATCCTAGTCCGAGACCTTAGGTATAGTAGACTAAAAATCAAGACTTTATAGTTTTGATCACTAACATTAACAAACATGCTTGAGATAGCAACGCATGCGAGTTCGACCGAGCAATGCTCTAACAATCTCCCCCTTTGTCAATTTTAGTGGCAAAACTATTAATACATATGGAGTACAAAAAATATATAAATAAACTTTGTAGCTCCTATTCCACATGTCTAATCTTCAACAATACTCGAAATCTTCGTCACTTCCAAGTAGTCCAATGATCCCAAAGGTTGTAAGTTTAGCATCATCGTTGTTGAAAATCTGTAGCTATAACAATGAGAAAAGCATCGGTTCTCAATCATTGTTATACAATGTCATAGTATTATTACACAGCGTCAAAGTTCAATTGCATCACAACTTCAACTACAATACTATGGTGATACTTCACTACCCCTTACTCAATACTCCATCTCATATGGAAACCACTCCCCCTTACATAATGATCCGAAAACCATATGTATTTGTAGTGTGAACTACATATTAATTCTCCCCCTTTTTGTCAATAAAATTCGCAAAGGTACAAGAATGGGATCCTAATGAAATTTCCGTAAGAGACATTTCATGACCAAAGGTATATCATCTTGTTTAGATGTAATCATAAAGCCGAAGCAAAATGCATTCATCAAGGAGTTTATAAAGACGCAAGATAACCCCTCTAATATTCCACAGCCGCACTCCCCACAAAGATTTGGCAATTAAGCACAAGTTCAAAGGAACTCTCCCCCCATAAAATGTCATTCCCAAAGGAACAACAAGAGCGACCTTAATTTCAAAAGAAAAGAAGGATTTCTTTGGACTCAACAAATTACATACAAGTATGAATTTGGAATCCAACAAGAAATATTCAATCATATTAACCCAAGCGAACCAAGATTAATTTGACTAAATATGCTCAACACAAGTAAACTTATAGAGACTTAATAAACCAATTAGAGAATTCGCAAATAATCTGACTGCCATACTCAACCAAACTAATTACAAAAGTAATCAATTTAATTGGCCACACTCGACATAAGAAAATTATATGGAGCAATGACTAAGTTAATCATGAAAAACCAACCCAGTCAAAGAAAAGCTCAAACATAAGAAAACTTATGGAGAGCTAACTAAAAAATCACACAAGATGATTGATTTAGTTCAAAATACTCGACGTAAAGTATCTTACGGAACACAACTAAGCTAATCACAAAAGTAATCAACTATGGTTGTCTAAAGCTCAACATAAGTCACAATACGGAGTCTCATAGTAATACACAAAATATGGATCAAGGAAGATCAATTATTGCGAAATACACAAGGATTCATTCTATGTTTCCATCACCATTTTCACAATGACGCGCAATAGACATAATCCTTGTATCACAAAAGATTTTAACCTATCTTACATCAATAATTGACAATATAGGCTTAAATTTTGTGTTTGTAAAAAGTCTATTCACCATTTTATCAATATTTGCATATCAATTCACAAACAACTTTACTTTTGACAAAATATGGGACAATCAAGTTCACGGACGTAAACACACGTATCCAATCAAAATATTACAATATATGAAATCAAAATACTGCAACCATCATCTTCCAAATAAGTTTAGAATTTAAACAAATAAATCTAAAACAATAAGATTAAAAACATTGGATATAGCTATGTGTAATCACAATAATAGTTATTCCAAAACACTAGTTATTCTTCTAAACAAAAAGAGAAAAAATAGAAGATTTATTAGGTATTAATACCTTTGAAGAATTCATTATCGTCCCCGAACTCCTTGTCGTCAACATCCATGGGAACATAAGGTTCATTAAGGAAGGAGTTTATATCGATGAACCTTCTTGGTTGCTGTTGCCGAACCAGGGCCTTCTGAATTTCATGAGTATTATACACAAAAGACTTTATTTGTTGAATCTCCTTTCGCAACTCCTTCAACACTTCAAGAACATCAGAAAACTTCTGAAAATTTGAAGGAACAACTCTTGGCTTCCTCATATTCCTTCTTTTTCTTTTGAAGGTTGGAGGCAATGGAGATTTTTTTTTCCCCTTCATGATTGATGGCTTAACAATCTCATTACCTTCTTTTTCATCGGAAGATATCATTCTTGGAGCGTCCATGAAGGTATGAGTTTGTGAGAGGAAATCAGAATTGTCTCAACAAGTAGTCTTGAGATAAAAAGAGATTTTAGAGAAGGAAAAAGAATGTAGGGTTCGAAACCTAAAACAGGTTCGTAAACGTTCAACTCTTATCCCTATAAAGAGTAGAATTATCGATAGTACATTTTCTTTTGTTTGATATACAAAAAACACTTCTAAGAAAAGAAGAAAAAAAACTTTCCTAAAGCCTGAGAGGTACAAAATCATTGTCTCTTTTGATCATGCACATGAGACAAGATTTAGAACAACACAATCAAGTTGCGTTGTGGTGAACTACAATTTGTTCACCAATTTCCTCTTGTGGAAAATCCACAGACTTCTGTCTATCAAAACAGTTTGACCATACTTTCTTTTCAAATGGTCTTGGTTTTTCCTTGGAAACTAACCTCTTAGACGAAGATAAAATCTTACATACCTCTGCGGTCTTCTGAGCAAGTTTAAGCTTTCTTGCTAAATGATTTTCTCTTCGTTGAAGTTTGTTGACATGTCTTTTTTTGTGTTTGAACTTGTAACACTTTGAAAGTTCATGACCTTTTAATGAACAATACGAGCACGTCACACTTGGATAGTAATCAGGCTTCTGAGATGTGCAAGCAACGAGGCACATAGTGGATCCTGAAACATTATAAACATAGTTTTTCTTCCAGAATGGTTGGATTATTTTTTGAAAGAATATCAAAATTGATATGTGTATTGCTACAATTATCAAAATCAATATTTTACCAAGAAGTGCAACACTTAATTTCCCATCTTCATTGGAGTCATAGTTGTCAGCATTTCATCAAGAGTTGCTGCAAGACCTTTGTTCCCAGTGTATTTTATCCGATTCGGACACTCGTTTGCAAAATGACCAAATCCCTTACACTTAAAGCACTGATGCATATCCTCATCATCAGTTTCATCAATATCCATGTTTTTAGGAGGAACACGATTATGAGGTTTGACTGATGCCTTAGGCTTATCTCTGGAGAACCATTTAGTTCTCTTCAACAGAATATCCTTAAACTGTCTTGTGATCATCGAGACTGATTTGTCAAGATCTTCATCTGGTGAATCTGTATCAGAGTGATCATCTTCAGAGATATACACTTTTTTACTTTTATCAAGTAATTTAGTGTCTGCTTTGAACGCAACATCCTTAGATTTGGATTAAAGTTCATGATCAAAGATCTTAAGCTTACCAACCAGCGTATTTCTGGAGAGAGTATCTAGGTTATTTCCCTCAATGATGGCATGCTTCTTAGCATCATATTTAGATGGCAGTGATATGAGAATTTTCATCACAATGTCCTTTTCAGGAATAGTCTTACCCAATGCAAAAGATGCATTAACAATTTCAGACACTTTGTGATTAAACTCATCAAATGTTTCTTCATATGCCATACGAAGGTTTTCCCAATCGGAATTAAGGTTTTGAAGTCTTGCTTCCTTTTCACTGGTGTTACCTTCAAATAGAGTTTCTAAGATATCCCAAGATTCTTTCGACTTAGTGTAATTAGACACATGGTGCTGAAGATTTGGGGTAATGGCATGTATGATCGCATTCAAACCGTCTGAATTTTGCTTTGCAGCAAGAATTTCGGCAGGGGTGTATTCACCAATATTTTTTGGACCGCTTCCAACTGCCGCTACGAGAGGATCATAGCCATTAACAACATGTACCCATGATTGAAAATCACGTGCTTGAAGAAAAGCTCGCATAACAATTTTCCACCATAAGTAATTAGAGCCATCGAAGACTGGTGGTACGTTTATTGAGATATCACCTATGTCCATAGAGTAAGATCGCTACAAACACAGACTTATGAGTTCTTGAACGTGTTTACCTGCTCTGATACCAATTGAAAAAACGGGGGTGTAACAACCTCACCCAATATTTTGATTAGAAATCTGTATGGACAACTCTGAGCCGTTTTCTTGAGAATCAACTAGACTCAATCAATAGAAAATACTCAAGGAGTTATTATCTCAATCTCTCGATTTGACTTACTTAAGAAAATATGATTCGCGAGTTTAAACCAAGAGAGATAACTTGGATGGTACCAAAGACCAATATCCAAGTGTCAATCAATTTAAATCAACAACCAATAATGTCGGATATTCTAATTGAACAACGCACAACCTATATTATTTCAATTAGATAAAAATATAACGCGAAAAAGAAATAACACAGACACCAGAATTTTGTTAACGAGGAAACCGCAAATGCAGAAAAACCCCGGGACCTAGTCCAGATTAAATATATATTGTATTAAACCGCTACAGACACTAGACTACTCCAAATTAACTTCGGTCTGGACTGTAGTTAAACCCCAATCAATCTCACACTGATCCAAGGTAAAATTATGCTCCTACGCCTCTGATCCCAGCAGGATACTACGCACTTGATTCCCTTAGATGATCTCACCCACAACCAAGAGTTGCTACGACCCAAAGTCGAAGACTTTAATAAACAAATCTGCCTCACACAGAAAAGTCTACAAGATAGATAAATTCGTCTCCCACGAATAAACCTATGAGTTTTATTCCGTCTTTTGATAAATCAAGGTGAACAGGAACCAATCAATAAAACCAAACTTATATTCCCGAAGAACAACTCAGTTTTATCAATCACCTCACAATAAACTTAATCGACGCAGCGAAGAATATTATTGAGGAATCACAAACGATGAGACGAAGATGTTTGTGATTACTTTTATATCTTGCCTATCGAAGATAGAAATCTCAAGCTAATTATTACAATTGTACTCGTACGATAGAAACAACAAGATCAAATCACACAACTCCAAGAAAAGTAGTATCGGTCTGGATTCACAATCCCAATGAAGTCTTTAAGTCGTTAACCTGGTTTTAGAAGAAGAAAAGCAAAGGTTAAAGGAGAATCGACTCTAGCTTAGCAAACTAGTATCACACAGAATATGTGGGGATTAGGTTTCCCAGTTTCTAGAGTTCACCCTTATATAGTCTTTCAAATCAGGGTTTGCAATCAATGTTAGCTTAGTAACAAAGCATTCAATATTCACCGTTAGATGAAAACCTGATTAGATACAAGCCAATATCTCTCAACCGTTAGATCGAAAACTTAGCTTGCCATACACACATGTACTTGACGTTTTTGGGTTTATGTAACCGTACCCAAACGTGTACAATTGTTGTGTAGTTGCAGGAAATCCTACACTACACCCTTGATAAGAATTCACACTAATTAACACATTTTTGAAGATTAAAAACGACACTTTATTATTTGATTCTCAGAAATGTTTACAAGAAATGGAAGAAATCAAGAATACAACCGCTCTCTTGAATTTTCTCTCTCCTCAAGACTTTCTCCACATTCAAAAAATACATCATCCTTTTCTGAATCTACTAGGTCTCTTTATATAGGGTAGTTACATAGTGGATGACAGCTAAACTGTCCTTTAATTTCGGATCTGACTCGCGATGTTCTCGCGGTAGTTATAATGCTAACTCTCGCAGGACAATCACGCTCTTCCCGTGTTTCTTCATTCGTCAGCTATTACGTCATTCTTTTAATTATTCTGTGACACTTGCGAATTGTTGTTGAAGAACTCGCGGTGATGTTCGCATAAGTGTTGCTAATCTCGCAAGAGTAATATCATGGCGATATTCTGGTCCTACATCTTGCCTGTTCTCATGTCTTTTCTGCGAAGGAGGAAAGATCATGAGAATTGAATCTTTCATAATGCCGCAGCCGTTTATCTTTTTGCACCCTTCTAATTTGACACGTTTATGTATTCTTCGCCAGTTGTTTTCACGTACTTCTTCTTCCATTCAGTTTTTGACACGTCCTTTTCAACCGCTGCGATCTGACCATTCACGTCCTTTCTTTGCATTAATTGCATTCATCTTTTCGAGAATTTTCTTCTTCTATAAATACTTATTTCATTCTTTTCTTTCCCTCTTTTTACTTTCTTCTTCCTTCTCTCTGCAATTTTACCGTTCTTCCGTAAATTCCGGATCTGCTACTGTTATAATTTTTCTTTCGATCTTTTACTCTTTCAATCTTCATTCCCATACTAAAATGGTTGCAGCTGGTCATAAAAATGTTTTTGCCTTTGAAAGGATGCAAAATAAACATAAAGATAAAGGTTTCACCTTATCTACTATTCCTGAACAAAGCCCTAAGGATGAACTCTCTGTTCCATTATTTTCTTATTTTCCATGTAACCGTGAGAAAATCATAATCTCGCTAGGCCAACTTGAGGCTGGTCTTCCCATTCCTCTCTATGATCCTGAACTTCTTTTATTCTATGAAATTCTCTCTCACGTGAAGTTCTCGTGGGCGGTATATCAGTTGAGTGGGGATTGTATTCGCTTAATGCTTGAGTATGCTACTCGCGGTGCTAATAAAGAATCTCGTTACCCTGATGCTCCAAAGAATCCTAAATTTAAAGATGTCCTAATCGTTACCGCGAAGTATACTGTGGAGAACTTCTTCGCAAATTACGATATAGTTCCTTGTAAAAAGGATAGCGCTCGCTGGGGCGTCCGCTTGCAAAAGAAAGATAATATCTCTGAAGATGAAGTTCTTATGTCAGATATTGATTGACATACGGGTAATAATCAAGGCCCTCGCTATTCCAATGATGACAAATGGTTTATTTTTTCATTATGTTTAGAGAGTCCCTACATCTCCAGCCCTCATGCATTGCCTGCAGATCTCTCAGAATATCAACCGTGGGTCTTCAACTGGTCTGAAAGAAATAAAGAGGTATGTTTTTTCACACTGCCTAATTATCATTATTATCTTCCTCATCCCCTCATACTCTCGCTGACTACTCTAATTTTTTCCAGATTGATAAGTTGAAACTTCATTACCAGAAATTTGGGAAGCCCAACACCTTTTTAGCCCTTAATCTCTCACAGATGAAGTAAGAAATACTCCTTTATGATTCTTAATAATATATTGTTGCCTCTATTTCTTATCTTTATCTGTGTTCGTAGGTTATTGAGGAAATAGAACCTGTGAAGATTGTGAAAATTAAAGGGAAACACAAAGATGCTTCTCGCAAGGAGAAATCTACTATTCCTCTCAAAGAGAAGTCTACTGCCCCTCGCAGAGGAAAATCTGGTGCTCCTCCCTTAAAGAAAAGAAAAACCCAATTCTCTTTTTCTTCAACTCCTCAATCTAATGCAGAAAACTCGAGTGATAATTCTAATGATGACAATAATAATGATGATGTCCCTTCTGCGATGGAGTCTTCTCAATCTGATTCCTCCATGACTCAACTGTCCAATATTTTTGGCGATATTACATATGGTATCGCAAATGATTATGGAGATGAAGCTCTTAATGGGGTATCCCAGGTTCTCGCTAAAGCCTGTAATGCTCCGATACTGGTTGATAATGATTCCCTCTAAGGAATCTCAAGATCAATATCTCCCAGTCTCTTAAATTCTCTTGGTATTCTGGTACATTTTCATTTCTTTACTATATTTATATATTCATGTCCTCTCCAAGATTTAATTTACATTGTTCTCTCGCAGACTGGAAGAACCTCCTTTGCTGTTGCCTCAGACTTGGAGAGGAGGTGTGCATCTTTTCGCAAGAAAAATGCCGTTCTTCGCAAGAAGAATATGGATTTGGAGTATGAGTCCGCTAGTCTTTGATGAGTGCCAAATATTGCATATTCATACACCTTTTCATTGGCACTTAACTCATCTTTCGCGCTTCAAAGTCATATATTATCCCAAATTCTGCATTTTTACCATTTTCAAGAATAAATATTTGTATTAATTAATTTTGTGTTTTTAAGTACTAAATAAAGCTTGGAAGAATTGAGAAGACAAAAGAGAAGAAAGTTGGAAGCGTTGCAACCCGCTCGCGCATCATTGGCAACTTGTTTACAAATTCATGGGATTAAACAACCCATGATCCAAAAACCAAGACCCAAATCCATTTCCACCTCACCCCCATTGGATTCTTTCCAAAACATCCACCTCACCCCATTGGATTCTTTCCAAAACATCCACCTCACCCCCATTGTATTCCATTCTATCCATCAATTAAGAAAACATGTTTTGTTTAATTGTTGAGTGGTTGCTACAGTAAATTTTGAATCCCAAGTGTGAGAGAATTTTTGTGTATAAATATAGAGGGTTGTTGTGTTGAAAACTCATCCAAGAATAGCTTGTTCATGTTAGTTTATCAAATTTCAATTTTGTTGTAATGTTCTTCATGTTCTAATTTCATTTGCTAGGGTTTAAATGAAGCCGTAACTCATTGGTATGTATTCATATCTTGTATATTATTCTTGAAAGTTTAGAATTGTTTAAAGTTATAATTTAATCCAAGTTTGTCAACATCTTGCTCTCACAATGTATGCCATGTATCCATTGTAGTTAGAATATCTCTATGTTGATTATGCTACAACTCATGCTTAACCAAATATTGATCCTCAGATTAGTTGTGCTTTAATTAGACAGTTAATGCTTTGGAGAAATACTTTAGTTGTGATTAAATTATACATTGGAGAAACACCTTAAATATACGGTAGACTTGAATCTGCTGTAAGGACAAGAATAATATTACAAGTTGAATGCATATCATAGGTTAGTGGTGGATTTGAATACCCTAGTATCCATATTCTCAATATTTACACCTTGATTTAATTGCATATTTTAATTCAAATTACTTTTTGTTTAAGTCTTTGCCAATATCTCGTCGTATCGACAAAAACAAACCCCCTTTGGTTACTCTCTGAATCAGTTCTTAGTCAGGATTTAGAATCAACTTCTACACTCTCCAAGTATCTGTGGTTCGACCTGTGCTTGCCCTGTGTTGCTTGTCGACACTGTGCACTTGCAGTATTTATAGTTGTAGGTATCTTTCCGAGCCTATCAGTCTTCGCGGGAAATTGGAATATGGGTCAATTGACCTTCAAGAAAAAATCAAGCAGTTGGAAACTAATCTTTATTTCTCGCGAGAAAAGGTCGCAAGCCTCCAAGATGCGAATGATCATCTTTATGGTAAGAAATCTTTCCATTTCTTTTTATCCTTGCATTCCTTTGCATTTTTTCTTATTATTCTTCTTCGCAGATGTTTACGGCCTTTCTGGTGAAGTTGTATTCCTTCGTTCTTTTCCAAACCCAATAGATGATGATACTCTTCTCAATCACCTTAATGAATCCTTAGGTAGTTATTCAAATGAACAGATTAACTCCCTTTCTGTAGATGATCTTAGATCCAAATTTCATCTTTTATTAATTGATCACAGATCTAGTTTGAAAGCGGCTAATGCTTCCAAGCATCAATATCTTAATTCTAAAGAAGAAATCAAGATTCTAAGAGCCCAAAAAAAGTGATCTTATAGATGAAAGGGATCGCATCTCTAGACAAGGAGCACAAACCTTAGCGGATTTTCATAAAACCCTTCTTTAAGTCCAAATTAAAAGAGATAAACTTATTCGCGAGAGAGGTGATCTTGTTGAAAGAGAGAACCAAATTCGTTCCCGTCTTCTTATTAATAACGATGACGAATTCGCCTGGGCTGCAAAGATTCTTGACAATGCCAGAGTCAACTTAGGTGTAGATGTTAGTCTCCATGTCGAACAAGCGGCCTTAATTAAAGACATGATTTCTGAAAGAGAAGGTTGCTAATTGTTCTTCCTCATTAATTTCTTGTCATAAATTTTCTTATCTTTGCAGAATTTTCAATTTGTTGTTATATATTCGCAGGAGTTGAGAAGAGATATACTGAAAGAATTGGAGAACTTGAAGCTGATAAGAATCATCTCGCAAAGACTCTTGATGCTCGCAATGAAAAATATTCAAGATTGAAGGAACAATTAAAGATCTCTACTTCGAATTCTTGTTGGTGTTCGCAATGAATCTATCAGGGGAGTTTGTGATGATCATAATATTCCTCACTCCTTATATCCTTGCCTCTCTGAAGAAGTTACAAAGAATTCTCCAAATCTTGTTATCTCTGACAGTGAAGCTGAAGAATCTAGCGGGGATGATGGTGAAGACAAAGAAGAAAAATCTGGCGAGGATGATGATGGGTTCAACTAGCTTTGTTTCCTCTTTTCAGTCTCCTTGTAATATTTGTACATTCATTATTGCAAGATTCCTTGATGTATAAATTTATTTTGCTTCTATCTGTATGAATTAGAAAACAATTCTTTTCTGCAATATAGTTAATCAACATAATTATTAAACATTAACTATCTGTGTAAATGTGTCATATAATAATGTCTACGTAAATTTATCATATGATGATGAATACCAATTTTATCATTCTATGCATTCCCATACTTGCCTCTGTTATTCATCTGTAATATGAAAAAATTGAGTAGAGCTTAGATATCAGTTGTGAATAAAATTGATTTGCGATAACATCGCGAGTAACAGTTTCATAATCTCTGCATAAATATCGCAGTCATTCAATTTTAATTTCTTGTGGTCTTATTATGCCTTCCTAGTTAAAGGTCTTACTTTGCCACCTTTTGTATTTGCGACAAAATCGTAGGGCGTCCTTACACTTGTATGTAAAAACCCATTGATCTTGCCTTATCTGTATTTTTTCAATTTCTCTGCAACAATATGACAAGTCTAAGTTCACTTGCGAGAACAAAGCCTTATGACATTGCCGTCTTGCGATGAAATCGCAGTACATTTTTACACTTTCATGTAAAAACCCATTGATCTCATCTTATCTTTTTCTCATGGCTTGTTGCCTCTGTATAATTTTTTTCACGTGACAATATGACAGGCCTAAATGTTATTGCGATCATAAAGCCCCATGACATTGCCTTCTTTAGACACTTATCAGATCCCTAATGGAGGGTGCCGCCCTTATCTTCCCCCTGGTTTCCACTTCAAGGAGGGCACATCGGCCATACAAGACTAGCTCCTCCTATCCGGTTTTACCAACAACCAGTTGTTTTCGCAACCTCTTTTCCTTTATGCCTATATGACTTATAGTTACAAGACTGCACCCTAAGTGGGGTTTTCTTCGGGCCGAGTGTATTGTAGCCAAGACTTTCCCAAGGATGGTCAGGGTAGTTTCGTACGCCCAGGGCATCCTTGACTCAACCGTGTACCTCGGCGCCTTGGTCATACTCTGCACTCCTTAGAAGAGATCCTCGGTCGTCCAACCAGGGTATAACCTTATATAGTTGGAAATCCAAGGTACCTCTCCCGGATAGGTTTTCTTTAACCCCAACATCTTCATGACTCAGGTTCCAGCAGCGGTATAACCTTATCCCCAAGTCACACAAAGAGATACCCCCTTATATGACGCACTTTAAGTCTTACATTTGCCTCTTGCGAAATTGTATCCGCGAACTAGGGTGTACGCCATATAGGTTCGTCTCATTCTTATATCTCTGTGAAATTTTATTCGCGTTTCTTGCGAGTAATGCAATTCCGATGAAATTTCTTTTCTTTGATCTTCTTTTCATTTGCATTTCAACTTTTCAATTCCATCTTTTTCATTCAAATGAAATATTCTTTTGAAACATTTTCTTCAACAAATCATTCATAAACTTCTTAAATTTCTTCATTTTACCTTTCTACTTACTACTTACTGCTTCTGATTTTTTGTTGCGTTTTGCATCTGCGAGCTTCTCGCCATTCATATACTCATGTTGAATTCGCAGTATTCCATCCTCTCGCCGCTCTATCGTATCAACCATCAGCTTATCACCTCTTTGTTTTTTCTTGATATTTTGTTTCCAATTTCTATTCCTCGCTACTCTTTCTTCACAAGATTCCATGTCAATTTCATAAATTTTTTACCATCAACCTAGTCTCCCTTTATTACTCCAACACCATTAGGATGAGGAAATTTAATACATTGGTGGGAAGTTGATGCCACACCTAATATCCCATGTAACCAAGGTCGGACAATCAGGGCATTCTAATGTGACTCAATATCCACAACGCAGAATAGAATCTTAGAAGATAACCCCTTTAATGGAATTCACATTGTAATTTCCCCTTTGGGCTTGTTGGCAGTGCCGTTGAAACCGTAGATCTTATAGGTTGATGGTATCAGATCCTCGTCTTTTCCACCCATGGTTCTGTAAATATGATAAAATAAGATATCAACTGAACTTCCAGTATCTATTAACTCTATTAATTTCCCAGGAGTCCTCAGTTTCATCATCATCGTTTTCTTCATCTTCTTCTTATATTTGTTTTGGATTTATTTCTAACCTTACCACCAGTGGGTTGTCATGCATCTCGCCAGGCTATGGTACTTCTTGCGTAGTGAAGGAAATAGTTTTCTTTTGCCACTCCTCTAATGTTGAGACACTCGCAATATTCATTATCTCTCTTCCATCTGCGTCTCTCGCGAAGACTCTTCTTAGAACACTGTCGTGAAAATCCTCAATAGTTTTGTATGAATGTATGATGGAATTACAAAACAAATTCTTCGCCTTGGCTCCAACCTCTATCACAAATGTTTCTGCCCCTTTTACAGTATTCACTCTGCGAATATCTGGTGCTGGTGGTAACTGCTGAGATTGCGGATGTCCTATTAGAAAATGATTTAACTTTCCCTGATCAATCATCCTCAAAATTATTCTTTTTACATTCTTGCAATCGTTTATTGAATGTCCATGGAAATAATGATAAGGACAAAATTCTTGATTTCGATTATTTTGATGCGGCTCTTTTCCCATATTCCAGGGTGAAGGTATGTTTTCCATCAAAATGATAGCTTCCCAAATTTTTTCTATACTAGCATTTAGAGGTGACATCTTAATTTCTTCACAAATTATCTTCTAACTTCCTTGCCCTCTAAAATTATTTTGCCTCTGACCACCATAAGTCTCTTGAGGTTGATAAAGTCTTTGAATCTTATTATTTCCACCACGATTGTAATTATTCCTTTTATTTTCATACTCCTCTTGGTCTTGACTCCCCATGGCTACTAATTTTTGCTGGTTATCAATCACCACTTTCTCTTGTTGTGTCTGCGAGGTGCTCGCCACATTGTTAATCATTTTAGGAAGTAAACTTCCATTTGCCGCTATTGAGCTTGTGTTTGCGACTAGATATGATTCCATCTCATTCAGTTTCTCCTACAAAGCAATGTATTCTTCTTGTAGTTCTCTTAGCTCAGTTATTGTGATGGTATTTTTGATTCTGAAAATTTGTATGTACAACAGATTGGTTGCGAACATTGCATTAATGAAAGATAAAATGAGGTATCTCTCATCCACTCTTCCTGCCATTTCACTGTACATTGTCTTCCATCTTATGGTTAGGTGTTTCAGACTCTTGCCAATCATATGTTTTAACCCAAACACATTTTCAATACCGGTCCATGAAGAATTTTTGCTTATATATGCTCCCAGAAATGTAGCTTGCAAATGATCGAAAGAAGTTATTGTATTTTTAGGTAAACCTTCGAACCATTTTAACGCCTCACCAGTTAAGCTAGATGCAAAATATTTGCATAATACAGCATCATGGTTTTCCCATTGTAGCATACACCTAACATAAGCCTTAACATGTTGAACAACACAGGTAGTCCCATCGAAGATGCTGGTTAATGCTGGTAAATTACATTTTGGAGGGATTCCTCTTAATTGTACTTATTGAGTGAATGGAGTTCTCGCAGCTTCTTCAATGGCTTTATCAAGTTGTATCCTGCCTCCTTCTCTTATGTTATTCAACATTCCCCTCATTTCTGCTAATTCTCTTAAAATTTGTTCATTCCCAGCTGAATTTTGCTCCATCGGTCTTTTCAGTGCAGCTTCTCTTCTTCTACGTTCATGTCTTTCCTGTTTTGCGAGATTTTGTGTATCTTCATCTGCATCTTCATTCTGTCTTATTCTGCGATTTTCCACTTCAACTCCTTCTAGATTTCGCAACTGATTATGCCTCCCAATTTCTTCTCTGCGAGTTTCTTCATTTCTCATCGCTTCTCTTCACTGTCTTTTTATTCTTCTTTGTATTCTATCATATTCCTCATTGATATTATGGTTATGGCGATTTTGTGTCCGTCTTCTTTCTCGTTTGTCATGATTATTCTGCCATATCGCTTCTTGAAACTCTTTTTCTTCAATTTCTTCTCTTAATCTTTCTCTTTCGCAAGCTAGACGTGCTTGTTCAGCATAATGCCTTTTAATTTTCTCCTCAATGATTCTTTGGATTTCTTGCCCATGTAATATTCTTCTACCTTCTTCTCGATTTTCTTCATCATCTTGGTTATTTCCACCCTCTTGATTTCTATTATCACGTCTACCATTCACAGTTTCTCCGTGTGGAATGTAGCGATCACGAATCATCTCCTCTTCTCCATGATGCTGCTCTTCATTTGTATTTTTCATTTCCTCTCGGATATTTGCTCCAACATTTCTTATAGGGGTATTTCACCTTGGTTCTTCTCTAAATAATCTTGAACTTGATCTAGCAGTACTTCTTGATCTCCTACTTTGCAATCTCAAGTTCTCCATTCTTAACTCGTGATTCTGTCTTGTTAGATTTGCACGTTCTTCTGATTCTAACCTCTTTTCCTCCTGTATTCTTTGTCTTAAATCATCTGCTGTTTCATTTTTGCCTTCTCCATGAATTAATCTTTCAACTACTCTTTGATCTCTTTCTTCTCCTCTTTCATCTCTTAATTGTCGATCTTCTGCTTCTTCCATCGAATCTGATCGCCAAGTATGCACACTAACTCTATCATAATCCACAATTCTATCTTGTATTGGTGTTTGCTGATTTGGCTGTTGAACTTGATTTTCTCCTTCATTCCTTGTTCTATTTCTTCTTGTTCTTATTCTTGAAGATTCTCCCATTTCATTCGTTCCTCCGCTTGCAAGTCTTTTACTCCTCCTTACAGTTGTTGGTGGTTCTGATGTGTTTCTTCTTCTTCTAGCCATTAATTTTAGTAAATTTTTGGATATTGCGTAATATCTTTCACTAATTGTTCCAAATTCCTTCCAATCACAATGTCAATTCTTATATTTTTCTGCAAATAATCATCAATTCATCCATGTTCCGGGTGCCACTTCTCAGGATGTGGTCAAGAACTCTTATTCCAGTCCAGTAAGAGGATCTTCCACCTATCAAACTTAAACATGAGAAGTTTTCCCTTAAGAATTGGAATGCATCTCATTTTGGAAACATAGACCAAAAAGTTATTTTTCAACGAGCACTTGCATATCCTGAAGAGCATTCTCCATTTATTTTAAATGCATGGTCCTCAAAAAAAAGTATTAAAAAAATTGATATAAATGCTGGTTTTTATTTGAAGAGAAAACACTTAAATCATGTTGAATCCCGAAGTTATAATATGGGTTGTGGTCTAAGGATATACATATACTTGAATACCTTCTAGTTAACCATTTCAATTTTATTGGTACCATTTCCAAACCCTATTATAATATAGATTTCTTAACTGCATTGGGTCTTGCATCACTCGTGAGGATAACACCAATCTCATAAGTCATATTACCCTTCAAGAAATTAGAGACACGGTTAAGGAGATATCCTCTTGAATTATACCTAACCACCTGGTGGAAATCTATAAGCAAATTATTCATCATCTTGAAACTGATGAGTGAAAACTTAGTAAAATCCGAATTTCTGCTGAAAGAAATAAATCATTTTTTTTTGTCTCTGATTCCAAAGGTTAATAACCTATATTTACATGATGATTTTCAGCCAATTTCGTTATGCAATATTAATTACTTATGAGATTGTTGAATTATTTATGAGATTTTTCAAAAATATCATATGTACCGATAATGTGATCATTGCTCATGAGATTGTCAATACATGAAGAGGAAAAAAGATAGACCTTGTATGATGGGACGTAGTGCTTAAATACCTTCTAGGGGATCAAGACAAGGCCAACCTCCCTTTTGCTGATGACTGCTTAATTTCACCAAGGCCTCTCATACTGAAAGTGTTAATTTGATATATCCCATCAAAGAATCTATATCATTATCTCTGGGATCTTCTTAAAGTAAATGTCATCTTGACCCAAGTTGGCATGTCATTCATTGTCCAAAATGTCAAGATGACTTTTACTTTAAGCAGTAGAGTAAAATCTTCTCTCATAAGCTTCAAGGTGGCGTTGGTTTTAAAAATCTGCAAAAATAAATAAATCTTTCTCTTCTTTCCAAAGTTGCAGAGAATCTAATTCATTTTCATAGTGATTTGTGGGTCACTATATTGAAGTGTAAATACTGTAAGAGTTGTCATCCATTGCATCGTAGGACTACTAATGATGTTTCTTGTATCTGAAAAGGCATTTGCACTTGTCTAGAAATTATGAATAATATCACTTCATGGGAAGTGAAAAATGGGCAATTATTCTTAGATTCATGGATTTCGGATGCATCTCATCCCCTATGTGGCAATACCCATATCCCAATTTATCCGTGGCTTATTTTATTGATGATCAAGACACTAAAATTAAGAAACCTGGACTTTTTAAATCTTTCTTTATTAGTGATAAGACCCAGAAAATCATGAAATTTTGGTGTGAATAGACTCACCTGGCCTGAATCTAACAATGGTGTATTTTCAATTAAGCCTTCTTATGAGCTCTTGAACGGTAAATAACCCCTAATCAAATACTCTTCGGACAAAGCTCTTTGGAAAATCCATATCCTTCCCAAAGTCCATCTTTTCAAATTGAAATGCTTGGAAAATGTCTTACCACCTAGAAAAAGACTCTTCTACTATTCCTATTGTTGATGGTGAATTTTTGACAAGGGAGAAAATTGTAATATTGCTTCTGCCTAACGGCGAAAATATGAAATAAATGTGTGAATTTCTGACTCGGCATCAGAATTATAGATTCGTACTTCTACATCATATTCCGCAAGAGAATTGAGAATGCGTATCCAACTAATGGCTACACTAGCCTTGAATATGTTTGTAAGATTTTAGAGCTTCACCCGGCTGAAGTATCATTATTTTATGCACGGCCATACAAATTATGATGTATTGATCAGTGTACACTGATAGTACAAATTATAAATATTCATAATGAGCTACCATGCCATCTTGAACAAAAGTACTATTAGAATTATTTAGTACAAAATTACATTGAACATCACTTAGAGTCGCAGAACTTACATGGCTGAACTTGGACATGGCAAAGCTGTAAGGCCAAATAGCCAAGATGATTTTCCAAACCAACATAGCCAGCGTCTCAAACCAACATGGTCGCGCCCCATATCCAGGCCAACATGGACGACATACCATGGCCAGACCAACATGGACGACGTACCATGACCAGGTCAACTTGGACGTGTCTCAAAGCCAGGTTGGTTCGTGACCATGTCCACTAGCTTGTCACGTCCCACCAATATCCTAACGTCCCATGGACATGCGCCGTTTCTCGCGCCACGACTTGACTAGCTATCAACTTGGTTCCCCGCGCCACCAAACGACCCAAGACAACATTAGATGGTCTCCAGCGCCACCAATCTTCCCAAGCCACCTCGGCTGTCCTTGACCAACTTGGTCGTGAATAGCTATGGCACCTTCGTGTATTATTATGGCTAGCATAATCAAATACGCCACAAACTTGCCGCAAGTACGCCATTATCATAATCTTGCAAATAATTCCATCTTATAATAAACTTCGTATTAGTCACACATAACCTTGGAGCTGAGTTTTATCTTCAAGCTATGTCGCTTAGACGAAGTCTGGCTAGCTTAAGCTATTACTCAATCAAATACATTATGACAACCTGGACAAGATAGTCCATGACTCTACTAATTCCTACGAGAAATCAAAATATGTTGTGTGGAGGGAATTATTTATGGGTATTGGTCTGCTAGTTTACAGCAACATGAGGCGTGGAAACACCCCGTGATAAGGAAGTTACAAGTAGTGGTAACAGTTAAGAGAGGTTAAAGGAAGTGGTAAAGTAATCGAGTGATGGCTTACAGGTTTCTAGAAACTTCCCTAGCATAATGGGCGTAACTTTACCATTGCCTCCAGTATTTCCATCTCTCCACGATCTCCACTACTTACGAGGAAACAGTGAGTGTTCCTTACAACTATAAATAAACTACTTTGTTTATTCAAAAGACTGAATAAGCTTATCATTCCCATGCTCTTCTTCTTTTATTGTTTGAAAACCTCACACATAACAATTTAACCACCATTGATTTCCTCAACTTTCTTTGCCTTCCCTCCCCTATGATCAACCAATCTACTTCTTTTTTTGTAACCTAAGCAAAACCTAAACGGGCTATTTCTTGGTTTAAGCTTGTTTGGTACGATTTTGATTTGCGGACCTAAAGAAGATTCTTCTACAGTACATTGTTTTACCTATGAGTATTTTTTTTTGGGTATTAACACCTATATACAGAGTTTTTGTTGTAACATGTGTGATTTTGATGTTATCAAGTCTTTTAACCATTTTATCTTGCTGTTGATGGTGGTTTTTAGCTTAGGGTTAAAATCGTAAAACTGTACAACTGACATGACGTCACTATGACCATTAGCATATTTATTGAATCAATCAGCATGCCTAAGCAAGAATTACTGGGGTACCTTTTTTTTACATGGGTCATGTTCCACAGCAGAACCCTTAACATTGACCGACATCGTCTATGCTAAACCCTAATTCTCATGTTACCGCACCAAGGCATGCCAACCATGCCAGCCGCACCACTGTGCCAATGGCAAACCATGCCAGCCACATCTCTGCGCCAAGGCATGCCAACCATGTCGGCCGCACCACTGTACCAATGGAAAACCATGCCATCCACATCCCTGCACCAAGGCATGCCAACCATGTCGGCCGCACCACTGTGCCAATGGAAAACCATGCCAGACACATCCCCGCGCCAAGGCATGCCAACCATGCCAGCTGCACCACTGTGCCAATGGAAAACCATTCCAGCCACATCTTCGCGCTAAGGCATGCCAACCATGCCAGCCGCACCACTGTGCCAATGGAAAACCATGCCACCCACATCTCCGCGCCAAGGCATGCCAACCATTCTAGATGCACCATGCGCCAATGGCATGCCAAACCCTTGGCCCCATCATGCCAAGCCAACCGTACCTTTCCTTGGCCCCACCATGCCAAGTCGTTCGTGCCAAACCCTTGTTCCCACCATGCCAAGCCAACCACACCTTGCCTTGGCCCCACCATGCCAAGCCATCCGTGCCATTTTTCCTTGGCCCCACCATGCCGCCCTTCCCTATGCGGCTACCAAAACGAAGGCGTGCGACGATCAAAGGCCACCCTTCCATCCTAGATGCAAATCCTAGCCGTCCAAGGTCGACAAACAACGCATGGTAACCTTGGCCCAAAACCCTAGTTTTGGCCACGCCAAATCGCGCCAAGGCATGCTATGCCACATGTCCAAATGGCATGCCAACCACCTTGCCGTGCCATACCATGCTGACGTTCCCTATGCGGCTACCAAAACGAAGGCCTGCAACAATCAACGACCACTTTTTCATCTAAGGTGAAGATCTTAGCCGTCCAGGGTCGACAAATAACGCATGGTAACCTTTGGCCCAGAACCCTAGTTTTGGCCACGCCAAACTGCGCCAAGGCATGCCATGCCACATGTGTCAATGGCATGCCAACCGCCTTGCCACGCCATACCATGCCGACCTTCCTTATTGCGGCTACCAAAACGAAGGCGTGCGACAATCAATGGCCACCCTTCAATCCTAGATGCAAATCCTAGCCGTCAAAGGTCGCCAAACAACGCATGGTAACCTTGGCCCAAAACCCTAGTTTTGGCAACGCCAAACCGCACCAAGGCATGCCATGCCAACCACCTTGCCGCGCCATACCATGCCGGCCTTCCCTATGCGGCTACCAAAACGAAGGCCTGCAACAATCAATGGCCACTGTTTCATCTAAGGTGAAGATCTTAGCCGTCCAAGCTTACCAGTCAACGCATGGCAACCTTTGGCCCTAGTTTAGTCACGTCTAAACAAATCCAAAACCCTAACTTTTGGCCGCGCCTAAACTAGGCTATATTAAAGCCATATTGATCATGCTTTCATGCCACTGGCTACCAAACGAAGGGTTGCAATAATCAACGGATACCTTTCCTCTTAAGATGAAAAATCTCGACCGTCGAAGGTCACCACCGAGCCGGCAAGTCTCCCAAGCTCAACTTGCCAGACAACAACAACGTGCTACATGTTTTCCACGAAAACACTCGAGACATCAACGCATGTCACAAACTGGGGGATGCTCATTGGGTATTGGTTTGGCGGTTTACAGCGTGCAGCGTACACTATGCCCGTTATAAGAAAGTGTCATAAGAATAAGGAGGTTAGTAAATATAGAGAGTAATGGTGAAACACTTTTTTTTATGGAACATCAATTCCATGCATTACGATTACCACCTCCTCCCATTTATTCACCCGTTTCCATTTCTTAATGAGACCAGAGTACGTTTCACTTCGACTTGTATAAATAGGCATTACCTATTTCCACCGAACAACAAGTTCGAGAACAACTCTCCAAGTCCACCGAACTTTCTTTCGCTTCCTACAAAACCAACCCTTCTCCTTCACTTTAAACCGAAAACATTTGCTAACAAGTTCCCACTTTCCTAGATACAAGTCGTAAATCTACAACTAAAATCTCTTCCCTCTGACCAATCAACTATTCGGTCTCAACACTTTTACTTCGGTAAACATACATTTCTTGGTTTAGGCCGGATTTGTTGATGCAGCTCACTCTCGAATCTAAAATTCCATATATCCAATCACGAGTAAAACATTTTATCGCATCAAAAAAATTGAAAACTTAACTACCAGTTCAACATGGACAATTATAGAAATGCTAGCTCTCCATCAATCTCTACTTCAGTCCATCCTTTACAATAAGATTTATTATGTGAGCACAACAACGTATATGAAAGTTTCTTTTCCTGGTTTCCGACATAACATTCCTTGCAATGAATCGCCTCTTCATAATTCCCCTTCAATTCCCCAATCATTTAACATAAAAAATAACTTATCGACTTTCAACAAAGTACAAGTCGAAATTTTACCTGGAAAAACTTCTTTTTGTAACTTATGCACTCTTCCAACATCAACATTTATCAACTATTCATCTTCAGTCTAGTCTCAACACTTTCTTCGCTTCCCTACCTAAAACCAACCCTTCTCCTTCACTTTGTAATTCAAAATCGAAGCAAGTTGTTTTATTACTTGTTTGAACGGCCATTTCTTGGTTTAGGCTTCGATTTGTTGATCTCTTAGAATCTAAAGTACTCCCTTGTAGTACATTATTTAGGGTTTAAATTCGTTTCTCACCATACACCCGAAATTATCGAAATCAGCAGAAACCATTTTCACCATCAAACACTTGCACTTCCTTTTCTTTACAACAGTTTGGTCATTTTCTCTTTTTTGGTAATTCTGTGTTACGAAGTTCAGAATTAGGTATTAAAATTCAGGATTGGATTAAGAAGTGGTTATGCAATAACGAAAACTATATCCAACCGAGCTACATTTTCAAACTATATTTAGTGAATTTGTAGGAACAACTGTTTTTAAGTTTAACAAGAAAAATCCTTAAATCCCCAACACTACCAGTCATGCTATTGCTGAAAATGATAGTTTCATATTAGGAGACACTACTATTTATTATGAAACACCTGCTGAAAATTCAACAACAATATTTAAGAATCTTCCAAAGAATTGTGTGTTGTTATATTGTGCTCCCTCTTCTAACAAGGATACTAATCATGTTGGCGTTAATCTCATTATGACAGACTTGACGTCAGGTGCCTATAATGCAAGGTCATCAATGGTTTAGCAAGGTCACTCGAAGAATCTTAAAGTTTTGTAGTCTTCAAACGTAATGAATGTATTAGAAGATTTCGCCTCTTTGGCGATGATAAAAATGTTGTCTCATATTTGAAGAATAAAAGCTGATTTGACTTAGTAGTACTAATTTAGATGATTGTATTTCCTAACTCTTTCATTTTCAAGAACGAAGTATTTGAGTAGAAATCATAATTATGTGACCTTTCTTTTTCTTTTTCTAAAGTGATTCATTTTTTTAAAGTGAATTCATTTTCTTAGCATCTTTTTTTTTGAAATTTTGAAGGTTGTATTAAAAAAGAAGAAAACAATACAAGTCCTTGGAAGAACTGGTTAACACTACATTATAAGTGCAACACAGTTTCCCAATTGAAAAGAATTTGATTTACAGAATACCCTTTAAACACATCATGCCCAAAGCACCAAAGAGTAATAGTTTGCTTGATGTTCAAACAAACTTCATCACAAAGCTTTTTCCTACCACCAAAAGTCCTACAATTTCTTGTCTTCCATAATTGCCATAAAATTGCATAAATTAGCTTTTCCCAAACTATCTTCCTTCTTCCCGTTAAAACCACTCCTTTCCAATACTGAAATAATTAAAGGATTATCGCAGGAATAGTCCAGTTGACATGACAGGACTTAACAAAATACTCCCAAACCTGTTTTGCAAGATCACAATGTAGAAAAATGTGCTCAGCAGTTTCCTCTTCACTGTTGCACCTTAGCAAAAAGAAAGAAAAAAGTAATTCGTTTTTGTTTTTAGTTTTAGTGGAAAGGGAGAAAAAAGTAATTCGTTTTTGTTTTTAGTTTTAGTGGAAAGGGCAAAGAACTGAAGAACAGAGTTCTTAAATAGCCCAAGAAATAGCCATCAGGTTAAAGCCCAATACATAATTTGCTCATAGGCTCTCCTGGTCTATTTTTCAACCATGTTTGTCTGTCTTATCGCCATGCTTGAGCAGGTTATAGATGGGTTGGACAAGTTACTTTCTTTAGGTCGTATCTCTGGATGAGTACCACACTGGTTGTAATGGTAAACTTAGCAATCTAAAGGTCTCCCTTTTACAAAGACACTGTTTATCCAATATGATTTCAGCCTTCTTTGCCAGCCTTTTTGTTTTTGTTTTTGTTTGATTTTGTTTGTTTGAACTCTGTTCACCATTTCATCTCATGCAACATGAGAAATCAAGGTCATCTCCACAATCTACCACAGCTTCCAATAGACAAACACACACTTAAAGCGGCAAGTATCATAGAAGCAGACACTAAACTTAGTCAATCCAGCCGTACCTCTTTTAGGGATATCCGTGGCAATGCTTAACTAGGCCAATATGATTTCAATTAGGTTCAAAAGTTTAGCACCTGATGCCATATGTTGATGCATATGCAGTATCTCATTTGCGCGCTGGTGATACGTGAGGAGTATGCATGTTCATACAAATAAGGAATTTCAATACAAGATAGTGGAAACTCAAAGAATTTTTACTGAAGAAAAATAAGCAAGAAATACACCAAAAATAAAAAAGCCCAATAACATTCAGCTCTCTTGTCTATGACTATGGCATTCGGAAGGAAATAGTACCTACAAAACGCAACACAATACGCAACCAGCATTAACCAATATAAATCCAAAATACAAGAAACAAATACAGGTTGATTCAAACTGACAAAGAACCCATCATCAATCAAATTGATATTTATGAAACAAATACAAGTTGAACACATCAACTTAGTTCCGAGGCCTTATTCAAAATTGAGAGATTTGATAGGCACGGAAAATTGCTTTTGCTGTTGCCAACCTTCAATAGCAAATATGAACGTCATTAGAATTAGACGACTTCGCTCTGCAAATTGGCTTTTTATTTGAAACCCCAAAGCTTAGTTAAAGTGCTAAGATATAGCTTGGAATAACTAAAAATGCTAATAGGGGTACTGATTAGTTTGGGGTATACCAAAATCCAAACACGACAACAAAACATCCATCGGTGAGGGATTGGTATACACCAAAGCAAATTGGCACACCCGATTAGCAGCCTTGGGGATAAGGTGTCACAGACTAACCGGACGTTCACCAAAAAAAAAAAAAAAAGTAAAAAGTGATTTTGATTTTGATCTTAACTTGATCTTAACAACTTCACCAATAAAAAGTGTCACAGCCTTGGAAACGTTACAAGTGACTCTTCCTGATTTTGATCTTAACAACTTCACCAATAAAGACAACGCCCCCCCTAAAGCACAAAGCATCCTGGCGAGTGCTCTTTTTGGTAAAGTGGTTAAGGACATTGATAGAGTTTACATGCTAACTAGAGACAAAGCGGTTTTTGGTTGTTTGCAAGCGGACATGCCCAAGATTTTCTTGGCTATTCCGATTGAGGGGCTAGGGCGGAAGATGTCTCCTTTGGAGTACCGGTCTATCCTCAAATACAAAGTTAATGATCCCGCTTTATCCTCTCGACTCTCGCCGCCCGCTTGCATCACAAAGTTGCTTGGATTCATATGGTGAACATGCGGTTCATTGTAAAGTAGACCCTGGTTATAAATATAGACATGATCATGTGAGGGATATTTTGTATGATGTACTGTGGAGGTCCTGGAATTTCGGCAAAGAAAGAAGCACCTGTGCATTTCCGACAGACCCACTTGAAGGAGATCGACACTAAGACCAACTGATGTTCTTATTATTGGATGGGCTAATGGGAAACACACATGTGTTGACCTCACCGGGTATCTCCTTTGATAGGAATTGGACATGGCACCTTTACGCTCGGGCGAGCGGCTAAAGGTCGCCTCGGGTAAGATATCGAAGCATGAGAAAGCATGTGTTGACAATGGGCATGCTTTCGTCCCCTTTGCTTTTGATACTTTTGGCTATTTGGCTCCGAAGCGGTTGGACTACTCAAGAGGGTCCGAAAGTCATGCGCAACAATGTAATGACCCCTGGCTCACGAGATTTTATTTTTAATAGGATAGGTTTTGCTATTCAAAAAGGGCTAGCGGCACAGCTTGTCGCTCGCTTACCTAGTATGTAATTTTTAACTTTGTAATTTATTATTAGATTAATTTTATATTAGGAAAAGTAAAAAAATCAAAAGATCAAAAAAATATTAAACACGCTGTTAATCATCCATGTTACATCCATGTTAAGCTGTAACACAAGGTGATGATTACCAACGAGTGTGCAGAATTCCCAAAAGGCCGAAAGAAAATAAAACTTTAGCATAATCGCTTTCAGACCTTAACCTTCTTTCTTCAGCTGATGCACTTCTGTTTATTCGTTAAAGAGCACTAACTGACCCTTATGATGAAAAATCCACGTCCTCCATTATTTTCTACTCAGAAAGATCAGCCAGAGCATCTTTATTGAACAAATAGCAAATATGAAGGTCACTAGAATTGGACGACTTCGCTCTGCAAATTGGCTTTTTATTTGAAACCCCAAAGTTTAGTTAAAGTGCTGAGATATAGCTTGGAATAACTAAAAGTGGGGTTTACCAAAATCCACACAAGACAAAATATATATTGGTAAAGGATTGGTATATCCCCAAGCAAATTAATACCCCTATTAGCATCATTGGGGATAAGGTGTCAGAAACTCACCAAACGATCACCAACAAAAAAATAAAAAAATAATCAAAACTCAAAAAATAGTAATCAAAATTAAAATCGACATCAGGAGAGCCACTATCGGTCGGACACAATGAAGTTTAGATTGACTCCCTTTCTATTTGGGATCCTACAAACCCGCTGCTAATAATCTACGTTAAGTTGTAACAAAACAAGGTGATTATCAACGGGTGTGTAGAATACCCAAAAAGACCGAAAGAAAATAGAATTGTAGCGCAAGATGGTCGAAAAGGATCGCTTTTCAGACCTTAACCTTCTTTCTTCAGCTGATGCACTTCGGTTTACTCGTTAAAGATGCACTAACTGACCCTTCTGAGGTACAAAACCATTAAGAGCGTGATGAAAGATCCACTACTCCATCGTTTTCTACTCAGAAGGATCGGTGAGCGCATCTTTATTGAACAAAAGATCCAATTAAGGTTAGATGAAGAATGTGACGGTGAAAAGATCTGTGACTACCGACTGTGCGCACATAAAACTAGAACACTGCAGAGGATATTTTATAGGCATACTTATGAGATAAAAACGAAATCTTTCAATTAAATTCCTAGATAAGTATAATCTAATTATATTTCGGAGATCTGTGTTTACCTTTTCAATGGAGAGTATCTCTGCTTTCCCTTTTTTCCTCAACTGTAATAATCCATATATAACCAACTTATTAATAGCGGTATACATATGTCATGGAAAAAAAATATACACCTCATGCACTAGTTAATACTGTACTTAATACTAGATTTGTGCCCGTGCTACGCACCGGGCATATTTTTTCTTTTAGCTTGATGTGCGTGGGGTTTCGCCCCTCCCCGTGGCAGTGCATTTTTTGATTTGGTGTGTGAGGGCTTTCGCCTTGTCCCGAGATGATGTATTTTTGATTTGGTGTGGCAGAGAAAATACATTAAATAGGTGGAGAATATGTGTAGACTTTTATTTTTTTATTTTTTTATATATTTAAATTAATTTATTATTGGATACATATTATTACATGAAACTAGTTGGAAGCCTAACAAGCTAAGCTCCAACGACATACTACTACATTAATTTAACAGGTTGCTGTGCTAACCTACCAGCGAGCCTCATGGGTAACCTAGTCAAGGGAGCCGAAACGGCGGGAGGGGGCTGAGATTGTGTCACAAGGGGGGTAAACTAACACTACCTTCCATGTTAATTCCTGCAATATTACGCCATTGGGGACTCGAACCTGGGACCTCCTGGAACGCATTAAACTTTTCCAAATTAAGAATGGTATATAAAGAGAGGCTGATTCCTTTTTTGGCATGAACTCCTGATTTCCTTTTTTCGGTGAGTTTCACGTTTTTTTTTTTTTAAGGTTTGGAGGTAAGTTTTGTCCACCCTTACTAAAGTACAGTTAAGTATAGGTGTAAACACGGTGTAACTAAATAATTCAAGTTTAAATTCTAACATAAGTATTGTCTACCTACTTTTTTTTCAACACCGTTACTAACGGACAGTTAAGTAGCTTATGTAAGCAAAGTGTAACAAAATTTTAATTATTACAACCAATAGAGTTATGCCAAGTGTCCTCACCATAGCTTCTACATTAGAAAATGCCTTTCTAGGCCAATAGGAAGCGAGGGTTTCATCACCGTTTAATATGAGAGCTTTATTTGTCAAGGCCTTTAAGGGGGAAGATATATACGTCATGAAAAAGAAAAAAAAAGGCTTTTGGTCACAGACGGACCTAGAAGTAAGATGGCTCACCGACTTAACATCACAGCTTCACGGCCTTCGGTAGAACTTTTTAATATCAAACATGAATCCTATAATTGCAGCAGCAACAACCATACTTATACATAAATGTAACAAGAAATTGTAACACTAGATGACGATTACCGACCCGAATTTTTATTTTACGGGAAGAAAAGCAGGAGGTAACTCGTATGGTAGATCGTCATTTTAGACTACATGAAAACCGCATACTCACAAACAAGCCAAAATTAAGACGGATAAATTAACGTTTAATCTCATTTTTAGTGGGCTTTGGACGTTCTAGTCCATCTTTCCAAAGCCTAGGACGCTCTAGTCCAAATATCCCACGTGTTTTACAGTCTCGTCCAAATCTTGATGAGTTGGTCCAAATTCGTGTCGATCCAGCGATTTCCGATTTTTAAATATTCCAGAACTGACCTTCCAACAATTCAGTATTTAAATTTAGGTTTTTGAATTGATTTTTGTTTTTTGGTCTGAGATTTTGATTTGGAAAAAATTGAGGGAGAGAGCGCACAAGACAGAGATGTTTTGAAGGCAATTACTCAGATTTCAATCGTTTCTGCAACAGATTTCAATCTTAGGTAAATTTTGCATCTGTAATTGCTTGTTCTCTTACTGATTTTCTTATTGCTTTCATTTGTGAATTGGTTGATTTCTTACTGATTTTGAGTTTTATGAATGCATGATATGAATACGATCCGTTACATGTTGTTGATTATGATTTTTTTTTTTTTGTTATTTCTTAGCTTTTGATTATCCTGAAACACTTTTGATTTACTGTTTTTTATTTTGATTTTTGATTTTTGTTTTTTGTTACATGATATGAAATCGAACCGATGTATGATTATATACTATAGATTTGAATATGATATGTTACCTATTGTTGATTATGATCTTGTTTTTGATTTGTTATTTCTTAGGTTTTGATTATCCTGAAACGCTTTTGATATATTATTTTAATTTCTGATTTTTGATTTTTTGCTGCATGATATGAAATCGAACCGATGTATGATTGTATACTATAGATATGAAATCATCTATGTATTTTAATCTTCGATTAATTGATCAAGTATTTGATTTTTAATTTATTTTTTGATAAGAAATCCTAACACCTCCAATAATCTCAAATAAGAAAGTAGAATGTGTATTTTTCTGTATAGTGTTCACGTTGTAGGCGCTTCAAATATGTAAATGTGATTTGAAGATTCAAATGTTATTATCTCTCTCATGTCTTAAATTTTTATTCAAATCCTTTTGATTTTTAAATCTCTTTGTTAGTTGATTCAGGTTTTTTTTATTTTTAAGAAAATCTCTTTGTGTTGGTGAGTTTTAGATCTTTTTTATATGTGATTTAGATTTCTTGATGTCCGTGTGTTTTTACAATGCTCTGTGTGTATGTATAACGCTCTGGATTTTGTTGATGTTGATTAATTGATAAAGTGAGTGATTTTTTTTTATAGCATGTGTATTCTTTTGTACACTTTATATTTTTCTAGTTTCTTACTTATATATGTCTTTTGGAATATGCAGGTATATCAACTATGTCTGAGAAAGCTTTTTATGCTATTTTGAATCATGATGAGCATTCGGCGTCTTTTCGTGTAAGTATGCAGAGCACCGTAGATGAGTTGAAGCATTTTGCATGCAAGCAGTGGAGGTCTTTGTCTCCCGATACTATACGTTTGAGTTAAACGAATAATGGTCAAATAGTTTTAGTACTTGGTGATATACAACTGCAAGGTATAGTTGCTATTACTACTTATATTAACAATGAAGATTTTTATTTGAATGTTGATGTGATTCAGAAGACTAGTTATCGTTCTAAATCTGGTTGTAGTATTAGTTCTAGTTATAGTACTGCAAATTCTTTTGTAACTGAAATTCCTAAGCTTGTAAGGCTGGTAGATCATGATGCAGATAAAGGCATACCTCTTGTTCTCGATGAATGGGTTTATATTTTTGACAAGATAGGTAGAGAGTTTATGGGTGGTGTTGAAGCTGTTAGAATTGTTGTGGATAAGTACAAGATGGCTACTATAAGATTAGTATTCTGAAAAATGACAAGAATTGGTATAATGCAAAGTGTAAAGAAGTTGGATGTTTATGGAGGATTCACTTTGAGCCTATGAATGGTGACATTTCTCAGTTCTCTATGAAAGATGCTAATATTTTTCACAGGTGAGTAGTGTTCATATTAGTCCACATTATATAAGTTTTTCATATTGGTGTACATAGATTTGCACCTTATGTATGTAGGTTATTCATGTGTATGTCCATATTTAAGGTGTAAATGATTGTGCACCTTGTATATGTAAAATTTCTTTAGATGTACATTTTGGTGGACATTACTTATTTTGTTTTGTTTTTTGTAACTGTGGTGTCGGTTTGAGGTTGAAGAGTCCTCCGGTGACAACCAAGTTAGTCAAGCATTTGATTGTTTAAAATATACAGGGAGATCCTAGTTTAAAACCCAATCAGATTATTTCACTTTTAAAAAATACTTATGGGTTCAATATTAAATATCACCATGCTCGTAAAGGGAGAGAACCTGTACTTGAACAACAGTTTAGCGATGATGAGAAGTCGTGCAATGATTTAGTTTGGTATGTCAAAGCCATTGAGGAAACTAATTGTGATAGCTATATGAATTTTGAGGTTGATCATACAACTAGAAGATTTCAGTGGCTTTTCATATGTTTTGGTGCTTGCAAGCATATCTATAAGTATCTTAGGCCCATGATTTACTTGGACGATACTTTCCTTACTAGTATATATAGAGGTGTTTTAATGGATGCAACTTGTGTCAATGGAAACAACGGTTTTTACCCATATGCGTATGCTCTTGTTTCTACTGAGAACAAAGAAAAATGGTTTTGGTTTTTGGATAATCTTAAAAAAGTGGTGGATGGTCGTCCGATTGTTTTTCTTAGTGATCGTGGAGAATTCCTTTTGCAGGGCATTCTGAAAGTATTTCCTAATTCGTATCACATGTATTTTTTTATCACATCAAGTGCAATCTACCAATTGGATCAGGTGACACAAATTACAATGTCGTTATTGATATGTTTAACAAAGCTGCTTGGATGTGGACATGTTGCCAATTATCTCAGGACCGTTCCAAAGGAGAAATTGGCAAATGAATTTTCCATGTATGCAGATATGGTATTCACTCTTCAACTATTTCCGAGTCATTTTACAACTGGATTATTGCTCTCAAAAAGTGGCTTGCTTATACTCTTCTCGATGCGATATGGTGAGTACGATGTTTAATGTTTCATTCATTTGTTTTTTTAATGTGTAGATTGTTGTACACGTGGATTTTCTTAATGTGACATTTTTGTACACATGTTTTATTTGTGATTCTGCAACTATGTGTACATTGTTGTACATATGGATTTCCTTAATGTATACATTGTTGTACACATGATTATTTGTCTTCTTTCTAGAGTATATTTTGATTTATGTTTTGTGTTTTTATTATTTTAGTTTGAAGATTATGAAGAGGAGTATAAGGTCTAGAAACTTTCAACACTAGTCTCACTCCCATATACGAGGCTTTACTGAAGGAAAATATCGACATTGGTCGTACTTGGTCTGTTAATGAGTCTGGGAAAAGATTTGTGAAGCCTATTCTCCCAGGTCTTATTGTGTGGATCTTTTACATAAAACTGGTACGTGTCACAGGTGGCGATTTAATGATTTTCCTTGTGCACATGCTTGTGCTACCATTCAAGCAACAAGGGAGGAAATCTATTCATTTGTTGAGCCATATTTCACCACAAAATGGTTTAACTTGGCATACCAGGAGATCATATGCCCCATCCTCAATTTTGATAAGCTGCGGGCTTATGATCCTAGATATAGGGTTATTGTTCTCATTCATGTTCCTCCACCTGGTAGACTAAGAACACAACGTATAAGGAGTGCTTGAGAGAAGCAAAAAAGGGTTATGATGTGAACAAAGTGCTTCACTCTTGGTCATCACAACAGAGCTACCTTTCCCCTCCTTAATTATTCTTTACTATGTTAGTTTTGTTCAAAAGATTCTTTGTTTTTGGTAATGTCTTTTCGATTATGTATGCCTGGATAATTAGTGTCAAGACAGGTTTACCATTATGTACACCTTCCTGTACACTTAAGTTTTCTTACCTGTCATTACATGTGTACCATTATGTGCACCTTCCTGTACAATGGATGATACTATGATATTTTGTTTCGAAAGATTCTATGTTTTTGGTTTTATTTTTTTGGTGATGCCTTTTCAAGTCTGTATAATTACTTTTGCTAATGTCTTTTTCAATTTTGCAGGCCTGGATAATTAGAATTTTTTTCCAGTACATGTGTACCATTATGTACGTACACCTTTACCTTTGCTTACAATGATAGAATGTTAGTTCTCTTTATGTATCTACATGTGCACCACTATGTACAGATGGATTTTCCAACACTACTTTAATAACATGTCGATACACCTTTTAATTTCTACCCATTTTCATTGCATGTGCTCAATCATGTACACCTTATTATTTTCTACTATGTCAGTACATGTGCACAATAATGTACTCCTTTTTAACATTTTTTCGTAAACTATAATATACCCTGCAAGTCTGACACAAGTCTACATTCAAACATCAATATTGAAGCTAATAAAAAAATTAATTCAAGGTCTTTATAGTAGTGGTAAGTTTTAAACTGAAATTTAAAAAGTTCTCTGAACATTAAAAATGTTTTTGAAGCAATTCAGAAAGTGATCTTGTATGAAGATTAAAAATACCTCTTCCTCTTCAATGGTTGCATTCTTCTACTCTCACGCCACTCTTTGTATAGGTCATCCTTTGTTATATCCCACACTTTTTATAACCTACGATTTTTTTCAACATCCTGACCACCAATTTTGATCTCATTTGTTGACAAATGTCTTCAGCCTTCTGCTCATCTCTTTCTATAATTTTTTTTCTAGAGACTTCGTTTCATAAAGTAACAAGTGTATATGAGGCATTCCGAGTTGATTCCTTGTGTCGGGCATGGAATGACATTTATTTCGTGATGTTTTATAGGTGCATGACCCATTTACGCTCTCTTCTTGTTGAGTTGCAATTGCACTATGTCTGCCATTTACAGTGCTTCAGCTTAATATGTCTTCTCATTATCTGAGTGCAAGGAGTTATACTACTTCCATTCAAGAGCTTCAAAGTCGAATTTCAACAACGACCAGTGCCTTCCTACTTTAAACTCTCTGTAGAATGATTCATTGGGATTACTTGAAGTTTTAGATTCTCATGAAGGTCCCTTATGAAATCAACCACAAGCTCTTGTACCATGTTGGTGATCAATAATTTGTTGGAAAGTAAAATGAATTAGGTACACCTAAATAAGACTAGTTATGCATGAGGTTTCACCATGGTGTACAAGAATGTACACTCCTACAGAAAACTAACAAATCAAACATTTATGCCTAAAAACAGATTGTATATCCATGACATATGATATAGGTGTACAACTATGTACACACCCAAATAAATCTAACATTTTAACCATCCATGCCAGCACTGAACAAACCATGTATCAATCATATATAACATATTGGTGTACAACTATGTACACACCTAAATAAATCTAACAAACCCAACTTAAACAAACACATAGAACATGCCATGTCATTTAGGTGTACAACTATGTACGCAACATTAAAGTATCTAAGTAATCTTAATTATATATGAAATTTTGATTTGTTTGAGAAACTTATACATGCAGTAGGACCCATTATTTCACATCTCAAGTATTTTGAACATTTGGATGACGAAAACTATCTCTGAAAATTGCTCTTCTACGTTGATAGATGTGAACTGCAGTAACTCTTGATCCAGATCTTTGTTGAACATCCCATAATCAGAATATCTTACCTCACTCCTGGTTTTTCTAGCCTCGTTACTACCCAAGCTACAATGTTGCAGAATCATAAAGGAAATGTTAACATGGTGTACATAGTGGTGCACATAACTTTTTAAAAAGATTCAATCATGAGGAGAGTGCAAGGTAGTATTTTGTGAACTTACCTTACGTTCACATAGTCAAAGAACTTTTGTATCCTTTTGTTGTCATGTCCTTATTCCATGTCGTGGTATAGTAGGGATTGACGAATATTTGGAAATGTTATAGGAAGATGATACTCATTTTCCTTTCTGTTTAGTGGTGTAGGATAGCCTACTTCTTATACCTGTCACTTTCCTTTTTGATCGGCTTCATCCTACCTAGTATGTTTTTACCCTCGGTGAAGTCATGTTCTAGCTTTTTCCTTGCAACTCTCTGCTTCCTTCATTTTCCCTGTTCTTGTCTTTGTTGAGGTCTTTTCGTACTTTTACTTTCTTGACTGCTGAAAAACACACTTTGTTTCTCTTGGATGAACTGCACCGCTTCAGAAATGATCCTTTCTTGTACATATTCAATGGATAATTATTTTTGCGATGACTTTTCTTTAGGATCATTTTGGCTCAATAATAAAAATCTTGAAAAAGCGTTGCAGATCAAGGTTGCCATCCTTTCCTTCACTTCAGGTGGTGCCATTTTGTAACAACCTTTTTCAAGCTTGACGAACATAGTTTCAGACAAGTTATTTATAATGTCATCCATTTATTCATTTGTCATATGAGGTCTTGCATCTGGATCATCGCCCCGTGTGAGTAAAAGCACGTTTTCTTCAACCGGCAACATGCCTTCAGGAATCAGCTGAGATATTTCTTGAACTGCGATTATCATAGCTTCATCAAATTAAGCATTTTGAGTTGTATCCATCACATTCTAGCCGTCAAGGTGCACCCGGTCTTATTTGAAAAAGCGGGGGTCTAACAACCTCACCCAATATTTTGATTAGCAATCTGTATGGACTAACTCTAATATACTTTTAAGAGAATCAACTATACAGTCAGACTCAATCTTAAAAAGTACATCAAGGAGTTAATATCTCGATCTCTTGATTTGATTTATACTCAAACAAATAGAAATCTGTGAGTCTTTATCAAATACAAGAGATATAAACTTGGATGGTACCAAATACCAATATCCAAGGGTCAATCAATTTCCAATCAACAACCAAAGGTTGGATTTCACAATTGATCGAAACAACGCAGGACCTGTGATATTTCAATTATATAACAAAATATAATGTGGAATAGAAATAACACAGACACCAGAAGTTTTGTTAACGAAGAAACCGCAAATGCAGAAAAAACCTCGGTACCTAGTCCAGATTGAACACCACATTATATTAAGCCGCTATAGACACTAGCTTACTACAAACTAACTTCGGTCTGGACTGTAGTTGAACCCTAATCAATATCTCACTGATTTAAGGTACAGTTGCACTCCTTACGTCTCTGATCCCAGCAGGATACTACACACTTGATTCCCTTAGCTGATCTTACCCACAACCAAGAGTTGCTACGACCCAAAGTCGAAGACTTTAATAAACAAATTTGTATCACACAGAAAAGTCTACGATAATAAACATATCTGTCTCCCACAAATAAACCTACGAGTTTGTTCCATCTTTTGATAAAAGCATGGTGAACATGAACTAATTGATAACCCGAACTTATATTCCCGAAGAACATCCTAAAATTATCAGTCACCTCACAATAGTCTTAATTATATGGTAGAAAAATAAGATATTGCGGAATCACAAACGATGAGGCGAAGATGTTTGTGATTTATTTTTATCTTGACCTATCGGAGATATAATTTCAAATCAATTATTCAATTGAAATCGTATGATAGAAAATGTAAATATCAGATCGCCCAACTACAAGAAAAGTAGTTTCGTCTGGCTTCACAATCCCAATGAAGTCTTTAAGTCGTTAACCTACGGAGTCTCGATAAGAAACCTAAGGTTAAAGGATAATCGACTCTAGCTAAACCAACTAGTATCACACAGAAGGTGTGGGGATTAGTTTTTCCAGTTGCTAGAGTTCCCATTTATATAGTTTTCAAATCAGGGTTTGCAATCTAAGTTACCTTGGTAACTAAGCATTCAATATTCACCGTTAGATGAAAAACCTGATTCAACCATTAGATCGAAACTTAGCTTGTCACACACAAATGAAATGTATTTCATTTGGGTTTGAGTACCCGTACCTAAATGTGTGCACTTAGTTGGTTCACAAATAGTTAACCAATGGTTAGCCATATGAGAAATTTCATATCAACCGTATTCATCTTTCTCATAACTAGTTCAAATGACTTCAAAAAAAACTAGTTGAAGAGTTGTTCAATTGCTTAGGTCTTTATACATAGACACAATTGAAAAAAAATCGGTTTGATCCACTTGAATCAATTCATAAACAATATATCCACGATTTTCAAAGATTTCGTTCCTTATAATTTATTGTTTTGAGTTCATGAACAACCGATTTGAGAAATAACCATCTTGGGTACGTGTACGGGTATGCGTACATTAGCTACAAGATTTGAGTTGGTTTTGATTTCCAAACTCAACAAAACTTTTTGGGGAGAAAAGTATCACCAGTACGCGTACCTAAGGTAACTGGTTTATGAGTTTGTAAACTCCAAACTCAGCAGAATTTTCCGGGAAGAAAGTTCTGACAGTACTCGTATGGGTACGCATACCCAACCTGTCTCATGCACCAATACCGTATGCACACATATGCACGCACTTGGTTTCTGGTACATGGATTTATACACTAATGTGCGAACATATTATATATGCTTATATCCATAGATGGTTACATAATCTCAACTCCACATTTCAATCATTGAAACATTCTTTTATAATGTAATAACAATCGTTATTCACAACTATCGTCATCAAAGCTATTTTCAAGATTGAAACGTCATCATGAATTTCGTCACGGGTAAAGATGAAAAGTGGTTAAAGCGAAAGCTTACCAATACAATATTTGAGGGTGAAAATTGTTTCTGCTGATTTTGGTAATTTCGGGTATATGGGTGAGAAACGAATCTAGACCCTAAACAATGTACTGCATGGGAGTACTTTTGATTCGAGAGATCAATCTGTACAATCCTGGCCTAAACCAAGAAATGGACATTACAGGCTTGCTTCGGTCACAAAGTGAAGGAGAAGGGTTAGTCTTAGGGAGGGAATCGAAGAGAGTGTTGAGACCAGAATAATATATTCTAAAGATGTGGTTTGTTTTATGACTTGTATCGGAATTAGAACTGGTTAGACGAATGGAAAGCTACCAGGTGATTTCTAGATACTGTATTATTTCCGACCAAAAAATTTGCCTTTGGTGGAAATGGGTGAGACCTATTTATACAAGTTAGAGATAAACGTACCCTGGTCTCGTAGGAAGTGGAAATGATTGAGTGGTGGAAGAGAAGAGTAACGTGTAACTGCCAGACGTTATGTTTCCATGATGAAGAAAGTGAATTTGTGTAACCTCCGGTCATTACTCTTCCATGATGAAGGAAATGAATACTTTACACCGTTATTTTTCACCACCACTAATTATCCTACTTCATGACACTTTCTAGTAACGGGCGCATTGCACGCCGCACGCTGTAAACTGCCAGACCAATACCCTGATGAGCATCCCCCAGTTTGTGACATATTTTGATGTCTCGAGTGTTTTCGTGGAAAATATGTAGCACTTTGCTACGTGTGGCAAGTTAAAATTGAGAGGCTTGCCGCAGGTAAATAGTATGTAATGCTAGGCTCATCTTGGCTAGTCGCTTAAAACTTGTCGTGAGCTCATCAGTTCGGTGGCGAAACTTGGATGGATGAGATTGCATCTCATGAAGAAGGATGTCCATTGATTACGGCCACATCTTGTTGTATAGCGAAGTGGCGTCAACCACATGCTAATGGAATGTCAGTGGTGTAGCCATGTCATAGCGACATGCTAGTAGTCGCGGAATAGTGGTATGTCAGTGATGTTGTAACATGTTGTTGATGATGGTTTTTATCTTAGGGTTAAAATCGTAAAACCCTAGTCAGATAGTGACGTCACTCTGAAGAGAAACGGGACTTGAGTAATAATGTATCTACTAAGTGCATTTATTGAACCCTTTAATACGTCCGCGAGAAAATTATCAGGGTACCTTTTTAATGCTAATTAGGGTTTCAATATGCCAAACCCTAATTTCCACACCACAGGTGCCAATGGAATGTCGTGCCAGCCACATCTCCGCGCCAAGGAATGCCAACCATGCCAGCCGCTCCACATGTTCCAATAGCATGTCGTGCCATCCACATCTCGGCGCTAAGGTATGCTAAACATGCTAGCCAATCCACATGTGCCAATGGCATGCTGTGCCAGCCATATCTCCGCGCCAAGGCATGCCAAACATGCCATCCGCTCCACATGTTCCAATGGAATGTTGTGCCATCCACATCTCCGCGCCAAGGCATGCCAACCATGCCAGCCACTCCACATGTGCCAATGGCATGCCGTGCAAGCCACATCTCCGCGCCAATGCTTTCCAACCATGCCAGCCACTCCACATGTGCCAATGGCATGCCGTGCCAGCCATATCTCCACGCCAAGGCATACCGACCATGCCAGGCACTCCACATGTGCCAATGGCATGCCGTTCCAGCCACATCTATGTGCCAAGGCATGCCAACCATGCCAGCCACTCCACATGTGTCAATGGCATGCCGTGACATCCACATCTCCGCGCCAAGGCATGCCAACCATGTCAGCCGCTCCACATGTTCCAATGGCATGCCGTGCCAGTTACATCTCTACGCCAAGGCATGCTAACCATGCCAGACACACCACTATTCCAAAGCCATGCGATCATGCCTCCATACCGCTGGATGCCAAACGAAGGTTGCGACCATCAACGGCTACCCTTCCACCTGAGATACAGATCTCAGCCGTACAAGTTCGCTACCAAACGTGTGGCAACTTCTGGCCCAATGCCAAAACTGCACGGTTTGTACCAAACCCTAATTTTAGCCGCGCCTAAAACACTGTCAAAGCCATGCCGACTATGCCTCCATCCCGCTGGCTGCCAAACGAAGAGTTGGCTGCCAAACGAAGAGTTGCAAACTGTACAAGTTTGCCACCAAACGCGTGGCAACTTATGGCCCAATGCCAAAACTGCACGGTTTGTACCAAACCCTAATTTTGGCCATGCGTAAAACATGCGCGAACATACCAACCATGCCACCATATCACTGGACGCCAAATGAAAGGTATCCACAATCAACGACTATCCTTCCTCCTAAGATGCAGATCTCAGCCGTACAAGTTCGCTACCAAACTTTTGGCAACTTTTGGTCACGACACCAACTTGGCCACGGTGCCAATTCTTTGGCCACAACGCCAAACCCTAACTTTGGTCGTGCCCAAACCATGCCAAAATCCTAGCTTGGCCACACCTAAACTATGCCAAAGCCATGACGGTCATGCTTTCATGCTGCTGGCTACCAAACGAAGGGTTGCAATAATCAACGGCTACCCTTCTTATCAAGATGAAAAATCTCGACCGTCGAGGGTCACCATCGAGCTGGAAAGTCTCCCAAGCTCAACTTTCCAAACAACAACAACATGCTACATGTTTTCCACGAAAACACTCGAGACATCAGCACATGTCACAAACTAGGGGATGCTCATTAGGGTATTGGTTTGGCGGTTTACAGCATGCGACGTACACTACGCCCGTTACGAGAAAGTGTCATAAGAATGAGGCAGTTAGTAAAGACAAGGAGTAATGGTGAAACGTTTCCTTCATTATGGAAACATCAATTCCAGGCGTTACCCATTACCGTTTCCTTCCATTTACTCAAACTGTTTCCAATTCTTACGAGACCAGGGTACGTTTCGTTGCGACTTGTATAAATAAGTCTCACATATTTCCACCAAATAACAAGTTTTGGTAAGGAGCATACAACACTCAGAAATCACTTGTTAGATTTCCCATCTGTTAGCTTTCACTTTCTGATACAAGTCAAACAACTACTCTTCCAGAATCAACTATTCTGGTCTCAACAATCTCTTCGCTTCCCTCCCCAAAACCAACCCTTCTCCTTCACTTTGTGACCGAAGCAAGTCTAGAATGACCATTTCTTGGTTTAGGCCGGATTTGTACAGATTTATCTCTCGAATCTAAAGTACTCCCATGTAGTACATTGTTTAGGGTTTAGACTCGTTTCTCACCCACTCACGGGAAATTACCGAAATCAGCAGAAACCGTTTTCACCCTCAAACACATGGCCAAAGATAAAAATTGGTTTCGCATCCAAAGTTAGAGTTTGATGTCGTGGAATTATTTGGCGTGGCCAAACCTTGGCGTCGTTAGAAGGATTTGGCGTGGCCAAATCTTAGCGCCGTTGGAAGGATTTTGCGTGGCTAAAGCTTGGCACCGTGGAAGAATTAGGGCTTGGCGTGGCCAAGGCGCCATGGAATAATTAGGGCTTGGCGTGGCCAAGGTGTCGTGGAAGAATTAGGGTTTTGCGTGGCCAAGGCGTCGCGGAAGAATTAGGGTTTGGCGTGGAAGAATTCTCCGTGGAAGGATTAGGGATTAGCGTGGCCAAGGCTTCGTGGAGTCGGACCCACATATGGCGTGGCAACGTTGGCCCTGTTGTCATGCCAATCCCGTTGTTCTGGGAATGTTATTTATCTTTGGTAGTAATTTTCTCAAATTAGGGTTTTTCGGATACCCTAATTATTTCACGTGGAGTGCGGCTATGGCATGGTGCTACTTTTGTGCAAATGGCGCCATGGCTATGCCAAAGGAACCATGGCAAGGCCATAGTGTGGAAACGAGCACATGAGTAGGAATTACCGTGTGGTGTCTATTTATGGCAGGTTGCCACGAAGTGGCATGTTTGCAAAGTTGTCGCGGTAGGGTGTGTTTGTCCTTTAATGTATGGTGGTAAGTTTACAGCAACCTGATTGGCCACAAAAGGGGTCCGTCCAAACATAAGGGATGACCACACTTCTGGTGAGAGTGTGGCGCCTTTAGGGAGACCTGATTGGTCAATGAGAAGTGGGGCCGGCAAGTTAGGGCGTGGCTGCACTTCTAGTGTGCTGCGGCGAAATTAATTCATTTTGACAAGCAATATATGGTGTATTGTGCGAGGCGCGAAACCCTAACTTCTGCAAGTTAGTCAGGATGATTGACTGAATTCTATGTGTCGACACAGAGTTCTTTTAAGTTCGTTGCTAGAGAGCATCATGCTTTTATGATTGAATACCTTATGCAAAGATCTTATTCTTGATACTTGGAGATTCATGCTACTCTGCTGCGAGTGAACACGAATCGTCATGCCATATCAATATTAAGAGTTCATCCGGAGAACATAGCATAGAAGGAATTCAAAGGAACTTATATTAAGTGAATATGCGCGAGGCGCCGAAATTTACAAAACATCTGGGATTCGCCAGTCTGGATAAATTTCATGTAAATTTTCCAGTGGAGAGGTTAGCACACATGGCTCTGTTTCCTTGCAGAGTGACGTCATATAAGATGCAAGGTTTTACGATTTTGAGCCTAATCTAAAAACTACCATCAACATTAAGTCCCCTGCTTAGCACGTAACAGTGGCGTTGTTGCGGGGTAAGAAAGAGATAGTAACGGACGAGAGCAAAATCGAAGAGGGCAAGGCGTGAAGAGTTTTCCAGGGAAATTCAACTAACCTTCAGCTAAAGGCATGAGGAATCCATGATCCTTGTATTGATGACTTTGAGCATTTATGACTTGACTAGGGGGTGTTGGCGTAGAGTCTTACTTCCCAGAACATTGGTGCTAATTTGGGCCGTGGGGTGGTGAAGATGGCGCTTCCGGCATGGGAATGACGAACGACGCGGCTTTGAATGGTAGAGATTGCATTGACTTGAATGGCAAATCTTGACCGAGCAGATATGAAGTTGCAGAATGGAGAATAGCGATACTAGATTGGAAAGGCCGATGGTGCGGCTAGCTCGGAATAGCGTTATTATCTTGGGCGCGGACTTCTTGCACAGGCCTGGTGCGGCTGAGTTGGAGTAGCGGATGGGTGCGTATGGTTTGGAAAAGCCAATGGCATGACTAGCTTTGAAGGGACAATTGTGTGGCTATCTTAGAAGGGACAATTTCATGACTAGCTTGGAAGGGCCAATGGCGTGGCTAGCTTGGAAACGACACTTTGAATTTTGGCTACCGAACAATAAAGATGGAGCCATCACAGAAAGAGCAGAGATAAAACTTGGCTTGGAAGGGTGAAGGTGGTGCTGCTTTGAATGGAGGAGATTGTTGTGGAGTGGGCGGAGATCACGCGGCTTTTCTGGTGGAGCGCGCAAAGATTGCGCTGTTTTGAGAGGTGAAGAAGGCGTTCCTTTGGCTATCTGACCATTTTCTCCTGTCCCACATTAGGGCTTAGATGAGGGACTTCATCTGGTCCAGATCGTTTTTTAGTCACCGTGTAAACCCATTGTGTTTTCTCATCATCCGTTTATCTTTAGGGTTTCTGCCGTATATATGCCGATATAATTAGGTTATCTTAGTTCAAGACGAAGACTTTATCGGTTGAATCCATATTTCCTTCATCATGTCGATCAGAATTGAATCATCTTCGAGCAAGCTAGATTCTTTAGTTAAACGCAGGCGGCTTGATTCTGGCGACAACTCCCCCGTCCGTATCATCCGAGTTAAGAAGATCATACCGGTACGTTTTTATTGACCAATAGATATTTATTTGTTACCATCAGCGAGTGAGACAAGAGTTCCTTTTGTGTAGAGATATCTATCTGGAACATGTGTAACCGTTGTCGATGATGATGATCTGACCACCCCCCCCTTTCTTCAAATCCGAGCACACCAACCGCTGCAGATTTGGAAAATACTGATTTGGGTATTTCTTGTCATGAATATCCAAATGCAGGTTTGTCATTCGAAGTCCGCATGAAGTGTTTATCTTATAGCTATTGAAGCGTTGGTAAATTCCTAGTGCGAAAGGAATTCATGACTTTGTACACTAGAATATGGAGAAGATACGGCCATATTGCCACTAGGAACATGGTGAAGCATTGCTCGTTGCTTTGGTTTCCACAATGAACTGTCTCTTACCCATGATTGTTGAAATGGAAGGCACATCCATCCGTGATGTCACAGAATCAACTACTAAAAATTGGGAAAACATGGTGTCTACCTGTGAATCCCTTGAGTTTAACATAAGTTGGTTGCGGCATCGTTTTAACATCGTGAAGGTTGATAGAGCCGGTATCCTTGCCAACGTTGTTCGTGCCTTAAAAGATAGAAGAGGAGAAGGCTCTGATCTTGGAATCCCAAAATGTGGAAAAGGCGATCCAGGACTTGAAGAGTAGGACCGAAAGATATCAAAAAAGGTTGAAGATGATGCTTTCAAGGAACTACAATCTATTGGATGGGCTTTTCTGAGTTATGCAATTGTGAAACACCTGGTTTTCCTTCCGAGTTTTGAACTATTTTTTTTTGTATTGGTTTTTGGGGAAATAAGATAATTTTCATTAATGTGATTTGATTAAATGAAATTTGATAACTGGGATGTGAAGGAAATGGAAAAAAAAATGCCTGGATAGCCGTGCTATGAGACGGCGAGGGGTGAGGGAATAGTTAGGCGTAGTATGCCATGAGCCATTTTCCATTGATGATTTTTTCCAATTTTCCTCTGTCTTCCTTGATAACCTTGTAATACCCATTATTGTACGCTTTGGTGACCACATAAGTCCCTTCCCATTTTGAGGATAATTTTGGTGCTGACATGTCTTGTTGAATGTGTTTGGCAGTCTTCAACACCAGATCTCCTACTTGAAAAGGTTTTACCGCTTTGTTATATGATCAGGAAATTCTATTTATGTATGCTTGCGCGTGATTTTCTTCTTTATCCCTTCTGGAATCCAAAGTTTCTAGCTCCACTACCCTGGCATTTGATGTTTCGGCTTCGTTCCATTGGACTCCACTTGCCTCGGTAATCCTGGCTGACGGGATTTTAATTTCTGCTGGGAGAATGGCGTCCGGGACATAGATGAGAGAGTAAGGGGAGGTGCCAGTAGAGCTCCTTGGTGATGTCTGATATGCCCAAAGCACCATCAGTAACTGTTCATGCCGTGTTCAAGGGTTATCGTGCACTGTTCGGCTAAGGATTCGAATCAGAGTCTTGTTGGTGCTTTCGGCCTTCCTATTCCCTTGGGGGTAGTAAATGGTGTAGAAAACTTGTTTAATTCCATATTCTTCAAGTAACTCCCGCACTTGCTTGTTGGCGAAAGGAGTGCCATTGTTGGTGATGATGTGTTTAGGCATACCAAAACGGCAAATGATATATTCCTTGATGAACGCTGCAATTGTGGCTCCAGTAGTCCCTCGTAAAGGAATGGCTTCGACCCATTTAGTGAAATACTCTGTTGTGGTTATAATATACTCGTTTTGATGATGACGAGTTGAGCCCCAACTATAAAACGACCACGAAATACTTATCAAATGCAGCGGAGTAGATTGTGCATGAATAAGATTTCCATGAATTTGACATTTGTGGCATCTTTGAACAAAAGCAGCCGCGTCGTCTTCCATGGTCGGCCAGTAGTATCACTCGTGCATCTGGAGAAACAACTTCTTTTTCCCTTGGTGCTCTCCTTCGTGCATTTCTTTCAGCATGATTGGGATTTCTGCTTCGCCAAGGCATCGTAATAAGTCTCCCCCAAAGATTTTACGATACAGGATTCCCTTGTGGAGTATGAATATTTTGGATCTTTGCTTTACCCTAGTTGCATCTCTCTTGCTGGTAGGAAGTACGCCTGAAAAAAGCGGGGATCTAACAACCATACCCAATCTTTCGCTTAGCAATCTGTATGGACTAACTCCGATATAATTTCTAGAGAATCAACTAGACAGTCAGACTCAATCTAGATAAAAGTATCTCAAGGAGTTATTATCTCTCTCTTGATTTAATTTACTCAAGCTAATAGAAATCAGCGAGTCTTTAATCAAATACAAGGAATAACTTGGATGGTACCAAAGACTGATATCCAAGTGTCAATCAATGTAAATCAACAACCAAAGGTTGGATATTCTAATTGATTGAACTTCAACGCATAACCTATATTATTTCAATTATAAAGATAAACAATATAATGCGGAAAATGAAATAACACATACACTAGAATTTTCCTAACGAGGAAACCGCAAATGCAGAATAACCCCGGGACCCAGTCCAGATTAAACATATACTGTATTAAGTCGCTACAGACACTAGCCTACTCCAAGCTAACTTCGGTCTGGACTGTAGTTGAACCCCAATCAATCTCACACTGATCCAAGGTACATTTATGCTCTTATGCCTCTGATCCCAACAGGATACTACATACTTGATTCCCTTAGCTGATCTCACCCACAACTAAGAGTTGCTACGACCCAAATTCGAAGACTTTAATAAACCAATTTCTATCACAAACAAAAGTCTACGATAATAGATAAATCCGTCTCCCACGAATATACTTACGAGTTTTTGTTCCATCTTTTGATAAATCAAGGTGAACAGGAATAAATTGATAAACCAGACTTATATTCCCGAAGAACAGCTCAGTATTATCAATCACCTCACAATAATCTTAATCGACGCAGCGAGAAAAGGTATTGTAGAATCACAAACGATGAGACGAAGTGTTTGTGACTACTTTTATATCTTGCATATCGAACTCAAGCCAATTATTACAATTATACTCGTATAATAGAAACAACAAGATCAGATCACACAACTATAAGAAAAATAGCATCGGATTGGCTTCACAATCCCAATGAAGTCTTTAAGTCGTTAACCTGGTTTAGAATAAGAAACCAAAGGTTAAAGGAGAATCGACTCTAGCTTAGCACAACTAGTATCACGCATAATGTGTGGGGATTAGGTTTCCCAGTTGCTAGAGTTCTCCCTTATATAGTCCTTCAAATCAGGGTTTGAAACCAATGTTAGATTGCTAACAAAGCATTCAATATTCACCGTTATATGAAAACCTAATTAGATTCAAGCTAATATTTATCAACCATTAGATCGAAAACATAGATTGTTATACACACATGTAATGCACATTTCTAGGCTTGTATAACCGTACCCAAACTTGTACATTAGTTGGTTCAACATAGTCAACCAAATGGTTAGCCATATGATAACTTTCATATCAACCATATTCTTCTTCACCATAACTAGTTCAAATGAACTAATTAGAGAGTTGTTTAATTGCTTAGATCTTTATGTACTACACAAGACTAGGGATGCACAAACCGGACCCAACCCGCCAACCCAATCCGTACCCGACCAAAAATACCCGCACCCGACCCAACCCACCAAGACATGGATCGACTATGGGTGAGGCACGCCATAACCCACCGTATGTTGGGTCGGTTGTGGGTAGAAACTTCCTTCACCCAAACCGACCCACCCACCCTCCCTACACTATTCCTACCCTTAGATTATGTAATTCTAACCTAGAATAAGTAATGTATGTAAGTTTTTTTTATTTTTTTATTTTTGTAAGTAATGTGCATTTTATGGTGGGTAACCCACCACCCACCCGACCCAACCCACTGTATAGTGGGTCGGGTGAAAACCAACCCACTGTATAGTTGGGTCAGTTGTGGGTGAAAACTTATGTTACCCACCATCAGTGGGTTGGGTGGTGGGTGAGGCCAAACCCGACCCAACACGACCCATGTGCAGCCCTACACAACCCATGGGTGGTGGGTGACAAGACACAATTGAAGCAAAAATGATTTGATTCACTCGAATCGGTTCATGAACTATATAGCCACGGTTTGCTATTGCATTCTTTAGTTTATAGAGATGAGTTCACAAACATCGTTTTTAGACATAACCTACTCAAGTTCGCGGACTTAAGTTCCCGGATGGAGTTCACAAACTTCAGCAGAAATTCTCGGGTTCGAGAACTTTCGTCAGTTCACGGACTGAGTTCGCGGACTGAAACTTAGCTACAACTCCAGCAGAAATTCTCGGGTTCGAGAACTACGCACGTTCGCGGTCTGGGTTGACTGCTCAAGTTCCGGTTTCACTTGATCAACAAAGTTCACAAAGTTCGGTTCAAGTGCTAAGGAGTTATACATATATGTGTTACCATAACAATGTTTATATCCCACAATGGTTATATTGTCTAAACTCTCATTTCAACCATTGAAACATTCTCAGAGGACGTCATATAGTTGTTATTCACGAACTATTTTTCGTTAGAGCAATTTTCAAAGTGATTGAAACATAACATGACTTTCGTCACTAGGTAAAGATGAACTTGGATAAAGCGAAAGCTTTACCAACACATATTTCGAGAAATAGATAAGCGAGATATATTCAGCTCAAAATACCGCATGTGTATGATCTTAGTCTATATAGTAAAACGACTTTTGTCTCAAGATAGGAGATAGAGTAGATAAACTTTTCAGTGATAGATAAGTTCAAGTCTCCACATACCTTTTAGTCGATGAAGATCCACTAGTTCCTTGAGTAGTCCTTCGTTTAGTATGATGATTCTCATGGATTTCTTGAGCTTAACTACACTTTCTATCCTAGTCCGAGACCTTAGCTATAGTAGACTAGAAATCAAGACTTTATAGTTTTTATCACTAACATTGACAAACATGCTTGAGATAGAAACACATGCGAGTTCGACCGAGCAATGCTCTAACAATCTCCCCCTTTGTCAATTTTAGTGACAAAACTATCAATACATATGGAATACATAAAATATATAAATAAACTTTGTAGCTCCTATTCCACATGTCTAATCTTCAACATTACTTGAAATCTTCGTCACTTCCAAGTACTCCAATGATCCCAAAGGTTGTAAGTTTAGCATCATCGTTGTTGAAAATCCATAGCTATAACAACGAGAAAACAAGAGTTCTCAATCATTGTTATACAGTGTCATAGTATCATTACACAACGTCAAAGTCCAATTGCATCACAAATTTAACAAAAATACTATGGTGATATGTCACTCCTCCTTAGTCAATACTCCATCTCACATGGAAACCACTCCCCCTTACATAATGATCCGAAAACCATATGTATTTGTGGTGTGAACTACATATTAATTCTCCCCCTTTTTGTCAATAAAATTGGCAAAGGTACAAGAACGGAGTCATAATGAAATTTTCGTAAGAGATATTTCATGACCAAAGGTAAATGTATATCATCTTGTTTAGATGCAATCATAAAGCCGAAGCTAAATGCATTCATCAAGGAGTCTATGAAGATACAAGATAACACCTATAATATTCCACAGCCGCACTCCCCACAAAGATTTGGCAATTAAGCACAAGTTCAATTAAGAACTCTCCCCTATAATATGTCATTCCCGAAAGAACAACAAGAGCGACCTTAATTTCAAAAGAAAAGAAGGATTTTTTTTGGAAAAACCACATACAATTATGAATTTGAATCCAAAAATATTCAATCAAATTAACCGTAAGCGAACCCATGATTAATTTAACCAAATACGCTCAACACAAGTAAACTTATGGAGACTTAAAAAACTTAATTAGATTAATCACAAGAGAACCCATAATTAATCTAATCTGAATACACAACTAAACTAATCACAAAAGTAATCAATTTAATCGTTTTATACTCAACATAAGAAAATCTATGGAGCAATGACTAAGTTAATCTTGAAAGCAATTAACCCAGTAAAAAACGCTCAAACATAAGATAATCTTACGGAGTCATAACTAAATAACCAAACAAGATGATTAATTTAGTTCAATATACTCGACATAAAGTAACTTACGGAACAACAACTAATCTAACCATAAAATAATCAACTTTGGTTGTTTAGTGCTCAACATAAGACACATTACGGAGCCTCACAGTAATACACAAAATATGGATCAGGGAAGATAAATTACTGCGGAATACACAAGGATTCATTCTATGTTCCATCACCATTTGGAAAATGACATACAATAGACATAATCATTGACAACAAAAGATTTTAACCTATCTTCCAACAAAAATTGACATAGTAGGCTTAAATTTTGTGTTTGTCAAAAGTCCATTCATTCTTTTTGTTAGAGAATTGATCGGTCGAACTCGCATGAGTTGCTATCTCAAGCATGTTTGTCAATGTTAGTGATCAAAACTATAAAGTCTTGATTTCTAGTCTACTATAGCTAAGGTCTCGGACTAGGATATAAAGTGTAGTTGAGCTCAAGGAACCAGTGGATCTTCATCGACTAAAAGGTATGTGGAGACTTGAACTTATCTATCACTCAAAAGTCTATCTACTCTATCACTTATCTTGAGACAAAAGTCGTATTACTATATAGACTAAGAATGTACACATGTGATATTTCGAGCTGAGTATATCTCGCTTATCTATTTCTCGAAATATGTGTTGGTAAAGCTTTCGCTTTAGCCAAGTTCATCTTTACCTAGTGAGGAAAGTCATGTTATGTTTCAATCACTTTGAAAATTGCTCTGACGAAAAATAGTTCGTGAATAACAACTATATGACGTCCTCTGAGAATGTTTCAATGGTTGAAATGAGAGTTTAAACAATATAACCATTGTGGGATATAAACATTGTTATGGTAAAACATATATGTATAACCCCTTAGCACTTGAACCGAAGTTTGTGAAATTTGTTGATCAAGTGAAACCGGAAATTGAGCAGTCAACCCAGTCCGCGAACATGCGTAGTTATCGAACCCGAGAATTTCTGCTGGAGTTGTAGCTAAGTTTCAGTCCGCGAACTCAATCCGCGAACTGACGAAAGTTCTCGAACCTAAGAATTTATGCTGGAGTTTGTGAACTCCAACCGGTTAACTTGATTCCGCGAACCCAGTCCCTCGAACTTGAGGGGTTATGTCTAAAAACGATGTTTGTGAACTTATCTAAATTATCTAAGGAATGCTATTGCAAACCGTGGCTTTATAGTTCATGTATTTATTCGAGTGAATCACATCATTTTTTCTTCAATTATGTCTTGTGTAGTACATGAGATCTCATAGCAATTTAAAAACTCTCTAACTCGTTCATTTGAGTCATTTAGACTAGTTATGGTGAAGAAGAATATGGTTGATATGAAAGTTATCATTTGGCTGACCATTTGGTTGACTAATATTGAACCAACTATTGTACATGTTACACAAACTCAAATCTTCAAGTACATGTGTGTATGGAAAGCTAAGTTTTTGATCTAACGGTTGAGAGATATTAGCTTGTATCTAATCAGGTTTTCATCTAACGGTGAATATTGAATGTTTTGTTACTAAGCTAACATTGATTGCAAACCCTGATTTGAAAGACTATATAAGGGAGAACTCTAGCAACTAGGAAACCTAATCCCCACACATTATGTGTGATACTAGTTTGCTAAGCTAGATTCGATTCTCCTTTGACCTTTGGTTTTCTTCTTCTAAAACCAGGTTAACGACTTAAAGACTTCATTGGGATTGTGAAGCCAGACCAATACTACTTTTCTTGTAGTTGTGTGATCTGATCTTGATGTTTCTATCGTACAAGTACAATTGTAATAATTGGCTTGAGATTTCTATCTCCGATGGGCAAGATATAAAAGTAATCACAAACATCTTCGTATCATCGTTTGTGATTCCACAATAACTTTTTTTGCTGTGTCGATTAAGACTATCGTGAGGTGATTGATAAAAATGACATGTTCTTCGGGAATATAAGTTTTGTTTTATTGATTGGTTCCTGTTCACCTTGATTTATCAAAAGATGGAACAAAACTCATAGGTTTATTCGTGGGAGATGAATTTATCTATCTTGTAGATTTTTCTGTGTGAGACAGATGTGTTTGCTAAAGTATTCGACTTTGGGTCATAGAAACTCTTGGTTGTGGGTGAGATCAGCTAAGGGAATGAAGTGCGTAGTATCCTGCTGGGATCAGAGGCGTATGAGCATAAATGTACCTTGGATCAGTGTGAGGTTGATTGGGGTTCAACTACAGTCCAGACCGAAGTTAATTTGGAGTAGGCTAGTGTTTGTAGCGGCTTAATACAATATATATTTAATCTAGACTAGGTCCCGGGGTTTTTCTACATTTGCGGTTTCCTTGTTAACAAAATTCTGGTGTCTTTGTTATTTTTTTTCCGCATTATATTTTGTTATATAATTGAAATAATACAGAATGTGCGTTGTTCAATCAATTAGAATATCCGACCTTATAGGTTGTTGATTTAAATTGATTGACACTTGGATATTGGTCTTTGGTGCCATCCAAGTTATCTCTCTTTGATTAGGCTTGCGAATCACATTTTCTTGAGTAAATCAAATTGAGAGATTGAGATAATAACTCGGAGTTGTCCATACAGATTGCTAATTGAAATATTGGGTGAGGTTGTTAGACCCCCGCTTTTTCAATTGGTATCAGAGTAGGCAAACACGTTCAAGACCTTACAAGTCTGTGTTTGTGGCAATCTGAGTATGTGGACGAAATCTCTGTTCCGCATAATAAAATGTCTCCTAAAGCTTTTGATGATGTCAAGTGTCATAGAAGCACCTCAAAGGATTACTCCTTAGAAGATTCTTCCGAATCCCGAGGTAGAAAGAATGTTCAATTTGATAATGACATTTCTTCCTCTCATGAGGCATGTGACACTCTGGCAGAAGCTGAAAAGGATCTCACCAGAATTTCAAAACATACAGCTGAGACTATTGATTTTAATGATCATGATCAGCTCATTGATGAATTTTAAAAGTCTCTTGATTGAGAACGTGATCTCTATTACATCATAAAGTCCTTCTCTAATAATATTGAGAAACTTCTTCAAGAAACTACTCTTCAACGTGAAAAGATTAGTACTCTTGAGGATTTTATTAAAGAGGACTCAATTAGAGAAAAACGTTTGCTCGAGACTCATTCATCAGATCTCAACAGACTTCATGCTGAAAAAGAGAAACTATGTGCATCTCTTACTCTAGCCCATGTACAGTGTAAATCCTTGGAAAAGGAAAACTCTATCTTAAGGAGAAAATCTTATGTACACATGAAGAAATGCTCTCAAGATGAAGATTGTGTCAAGAAAGGTTTACATAACTTGCAGTCTTCTCATATGGCTATGAAGTTTGGACAGGTGCCAATTATTGCTTCTTATCCACGAACATGTACCTTTTGTGGGAAAAGGAATCACTATGTTATCCATTGTTTTGCAAGAAGGAAACAAATTTCTAAGCTTCGTAATTTGCTTATCTTCAATGTTAATGGAACAAATAGTCAGTTGACTAATGCAGCGAATCACATGCCCACAAGAAACCAGAAACCTTATAAAAATGATCTCTATTCTAGAAATCATCACATGGCTCAAGTGCATTCTGGCATAAGTTCTTGTGTTGCTAAGGAAATCATTCTTTGTACTTATAAGAATGTTTCTGGTAAATCTAAGCCTAGAAAATGGATGCTTATCTATTCTGATCCTCTTGAACCAATTGCAAGAGGTCCTAGACTTAGTCCTCAAAGAAAGCCATCTGATGGATTTGTTAAGAACGCCATGTCTTATTTCTTAGGGATGAAAATCAACCGAAGAAAGGCGAAGAAAACAAAGATCAAACAGTCAGATGATATATACAATTCCTTTCCCGATGATCATAGTGGAATTAATTTCCACTCTACTACCTGATTCCAGGTATTTGTTTCCTTGTTTCTAACTTGAGAGGTGCAAGGAAAATAATCGGGGAATACTCAAGTATGTTGTATATTAATTCTATTTGAGTCTTTTTGTTGGGAGTCCACGAACGTCCGCATCCTCCTCTTGTGAGTATCTAGGGTTTTTCAAAACTAGAGTTTCTACTCTCTTTGACAAACGCATATATACTTGTTTTATATTGTGTTCTTCGTTCCCTAAAATCTATGGAGAACTGTGCAAGATCTCAAGAGATTGTGCGTCTTGATATGGAGGAAGACAATCAGGAACGTAAGTCAATTCAGGAGCTGGTTCTAAAGAAGATGCTCGACAGAAAGGATCACAATTCCTAGATTGATGATTCTGTCAAGGATTTAACTTGTTTTCAGAATGATTCAAGGGTCGAGTTTGCAAATATTCAATTGCAAATAAACCAACTGTTAGATGGTCAGGCCAGAATTCTTGCTAATCAGAACATTCTGATACGGAATCAAAAGAAGCTTATCATGGACTGTGCCAAATCTAGATAGCTTGCTCAGGTGGTTGATCGCAAAGTTAGTGTTCTAACTCTGCGAATATGGTGTGTCTACGGTCAAGAGAATAAAGGAAATCAACGATACATTCTTTGATGGCTTCATTGAAAGAAATGAGGTTCTTAATGAACTATGATTTCTTAATGTCTAGTAAATCTTCTATTTTTTTCTTTTGTTTAAAAGAATAACTAGTGTTTTGGAATAGCCATTATTATTATTACATATAGCTAAATCCAATGATTTTCATCTTCTTGTTTTTAGATTTTTTGGTTAAAAATTCTAAGTTTGTTTGGAAGATGATGGTTGCTGTATTAATCTCTTGATTTTATATATTGCAATATTTTGATGGGATATGTGTGTTTACGTCCGTGAACTTGATTGTCCCATAATTTGTCAGAAGTAAAGTCTTTCGTGAATTGATATGCAAATATTGATAAAAGAATGAATAGACTTTTGACAAACACAAAAGTTAAGCCTATTGTCATGTACCTGAGTACAATGGCAAGGTTGGGTAGATAATTTGAGGATAAACCTATCTTGATTCGTGAGAATCAAGCCTCTGAGTTCAAAGAACACAGCCTAAGAAGAACAAAGTTCTAATTTGATTAATAATTTGCTTAACCTTTTCATTACAGACTCTGGCCTTATAAGCTCGGTTTCTATCCCTCAATCTAACGGCTACCAGAAGCCCACGTGTTCACATCTTATCCCACCATTAAACACATTTATTATTAAGCTAAATACTACTAACGACTAACTACAACCCTTTAATACAATATGGGCACTCCAATACAATACCGGGTACATGACATTCCACCCCCTTGAAAGCGTCCTTGTCCTCAAGGATGAGAGATAATTGAGTCGACCGGAGTGTTGGACAGTCGCACACTAGAAGACCAGTACTCATTATATCACAGAAAAACCATATGAGGCTTTTGTACTCTTCAACACAAGGCTCATCCCCACTAACCATTTTCCTATGAAGTGCACAGTTCATAAATGGTCTTGTTTCCTCCTAGAAATGCAACTAGCGGACCTTCCATTCTTGTGCGTAATTCCCTAGGGAAAACATGGGATTTGTCTCAAGCTGGTCTACTTTACAAGTACTAAGACTTTCCCCTTATCTTCCCATGAGACTCATTCTGGATATAGCCTAATGCATTATCCTTCAAACGTTCACCAGTCATGAGTGTTGTAGCGTTAGGAAGGTTAATTAACAGTTCTGACACCTTCTCAGTAACTAACATTTGAATATTTATATAGCCTGGATTACATTATTTTTCTGAAACCTGCCGAGAGTCGTAGCCATACCCAATGTACCACTCCCTGTAATCAATTAAACCCATCCAGAGCTATTCACTGCAGAGTAATTATAAACAGAAACAACACCCAAACTCTGCGAATGAGAAATCCTGAATATGGTTTCAAGGATTTTCCTCTATCAAACACCAAACGGAGACACCCCGTATAACCAGGTTCCCCATTTGTAACAACTATTAAAAACGTGACAGCAGAAATGTCAGTGTAAAATGGCCTTGGTGCAGACCCAATTAAACTTCCACCTTGATCAGAAAAATGAGCTTCAATTTTTATAAGATGAACTCGTACTAGTGTCACAAATATCCACCTATTATCCCTTCTAAGTTGGTACCACGAACCCCACACATGACTTGAAAGAAATTTTCCATTTTCAAACACAATTGAACTAGGAGGCTTCAGAAATTTAACAAAGATGTCTGGAGCTCTTGGTGGTAAACCTGCATTCCTGAGGTATAGAGGTAAGAAGAACATACCTAAACTGAAGTCCACACATAAGATTTCACCACTATGAACTGCAGGAGGGATCCTCACCTCAAAGATAAACAATAAGACAATGATGGCAGCAGAAATTATGATGAAAAATGAACCTGGGGTAGACCCCTGTGATGTGTCAAGCTGAGCAGAAAAAGTAGCAACAAGGAGATGAATTTCCACATTTTGTATCCCTGTAGACAACCAACTGCATTCCCATCTCTTGGATATCAATAATTGTAATTGAGTATTGGCTGTAATAGTCTTGACAGAGATTTCCACTCCAAGAGAACTACATACACAACATTCATGTCTTCTACTAACCCACAACAGCCTTTTGAGAATCTGAAATACACTTGTGGGGACTGAAAAAACGAGCATCGGCAGATAGTGAAAATCCTGGAAAGGGCTTGGCAGCTTATTTGTATGCTCATGTTCAACAGCAGTAACCCCAAACAATTTACCAAGTAGAACATCATCTTCTCGTCTAGCAACTAGAAGCATTAAAAACTTATGGAAATCCACTACAGCAGAAGGAAAAACTATATCACCTGCCCCACAAGTCAAACTCCACAGTTTAATATGACAAGAAAATTTCGGAGCACCAGCTGAAGTCCAGACTGGTATGCAAGATCCTTCACTGTCGATGACATATATTAAGCACAGAAGATGAACTGCAGGCACCTTGAGCAATTCAAATGGTAGCTGTAAGAAATAAATTTCTGTACCCTTCCTCCTAAGAACTTGAACAAACCATGTATGTGCCTTTCGAATGCTCACCACTCTAGCCAATAAGAGAAACAAAAAACTATTTCTTGCTGACAATTCGGCAACTATCTTACTGTTATCATTATAATCACTAGTTGGAACCAACATGAATTTAAGTGAAGCACAAAACAATGTATCTGATTCAAACCCATGCATACAAATAAGCCTATGAACAGATTTTCCATTGTAGTATGTCATCGAAATTGATCTATCGAACCCCTTGACGCGGTCAAATAGGGAGCAAGTATAGACAAAGTAAAGATATAAGCAAATACCACCATAATAAGTTGTACAATCAAGAACATTTGAGCCAGACTCAGTGAGACGAAAACCAAATTCATAGTCATCCACAAAATAAGAAAGTCCCTGAATTAGTTCAAATCCTTTCCCACGATCAAACACTATAGCAGCATACTTGAAGCAACGGCTATAAGACAACCTAGTATGCAGTGTGTGGATGAGAAAAAAATTTGTGCTCAAAACACACATATCCATTGGAAGCATTGTAATAAGCATCTTAACTTGTTGAAGTTGTAAGATAAAATCATCTCTATCATTCTCCAAATTCCAAGATACACCCTCAGGCATTTTAACAAGCAGCTTTCCATCAGCATAAATGTCAGCAGCATGAACACACAAGGGAATTATCGAATCCAAAAACCCAAAATCTGATTTACACCCATGGTTAAGAATCAATTTTCCAAAACAATTCGGTGGTACCATTGCATACTTACCATGATCAAATATGCTACGAGAATCGTCAAGACCAATATCAAAATAATTCTGCCAATTTAATTTGTTGCGAAGAACGATTGAACTAACCTCAACCACTTGAGCATGCTTCTTGCTGTCGAAATAACTCACTTCAGCTTTGCCGATTTCTTTAAATTGAAAACTCACAACATCAATTGAATCCGTTTTCGGTTCATGTGGATATACAGTTGCTGAATCATCATCTTTTTCTAAGCAAAACGGGGGAAGCAACTTGCAATCAAGAGATTCGTCTTCATATTCAACTTCTTCAGTTGAGGAAATTGAAGGTTTCGGAGTGAAATTGCTTACTGGATCTAAATCAATAAGAGTTGGTTCTATTTGGTCAGCGATGTGTTTCTTCATCGTCTTCAATTGTCGAACCACTGACTGGAGTAATCCAAGGCTTTTTGCCGAATTTTTATCACACAGTCTCCGCTCCATCGCCAATATTTCCTTAATTTCTGCTGAAAAGAAGCTTATCCAGTCATCTACTAGCTGTGGGGGACGAAGAAGGTCTCTTCCAATTTCTCTGCTACTCTAGCTTGAAATCTTCCCAAACTATAAATTTTCTGAGATAACAATTCAATTCATGTAAATGGTTTCGGATAAAATTCGTCCATATTTGTAGATTAATTTGCAGTGAGATACCGATCTTTTCCGATAGTGAAACCCGCAGAATCGAACGGCTCTAGATACCAATTGTCATGTACCTGAGTACAATGGCAAGGTTGGGTAGATAATTTGAGGATAAACCTCTCTTGATTCGTGAAAATCAAGCCTTTGAGTTTAAAGAACACAGCCTAAGAAGAACAAAGTTCTAATTTGATTAATAATTTGCTTAACCTTTTCATTACAAACTCTGGCCTTATAAGCTCGGTTTTTATCCCTCAATATAACGGCTACCAGAATCCCACGTGTTCACATCTTATCCCACCATTAAACACATTTATTATTAAGCTAAATACTACTAACGACTAACTACAACCCTTTAATACAATATGGGCACTTCAATACAATACTGGGTACATGACACCTATATTGTCAATTATTGATGTAAGATAGGTTAAAATCTCTTGTGATTCAAGGATTATGTCTATTGTGTGTCATTGTGCAAATGGTGATGGAAAATAGAATGAATCCTTACTTATTCCACGGTATAGTTCGATCCTCCGATCCATAATTTTTGTGTAAATATTGTGTTGTTCCATGAAGTGACTTATGTTGAGCACTAAAACTACAAAATTTGATTGCTTTGTGATTAGCTTAGTTGTTGTTCCGTAAGGTACTTTATGTTGAACATGATTGAACTAAATCAATCATCTTGCGTGGTTATTTAGTTATCACTCCGTAAGTTTTCTTATGTTGAGAATCTCTTCGACTTGGTTGGTTACTCGTGATTAACTTAGTCATTCCTCCATAGAAGTTCTTATGTCGAGTGTGGCCAATTAAATTGATTACTTTTGTAATTAGTTTGGTTGAGTATGGAAATTAGATTATTTGCGAGTTTTCTGGTGATTAATCTAATTGATTTATTAAGTCTCTATAAGTTTACTTGTGTTGAGCATATTTAGTCAAATTAATCTTGGTTCACTTTGGTTAATTTGATTGAATATTTCTTGTTGGATTCCAAATTCATACTTGTAGTGTCAGGAAATCCCACACTACACCCCTCACAAGAATTTGCACAATCAATCTATGAACACTTAATCAGGAACAACGATTTTCATTAATTGACACTTAGAAAATTACAAAGGAAAAAGGAAACTAAAGAGTACAATCACTCTGTTTAGAATTTTCTCTCTCCTAAAAACTTTCTTAGCGTTTCAAAAATTATCTCTCCTTCTCAAGTTTACTCCTCCCATATATATAGGATATTACATAATGGATGACAGGTCATAGACAGCTAAGCTATCCCTTAATTTCAGATTTAATTTGCGATATATTCGCGAGTGCAATAATGTAAATCTCGCAAACAATCTAATCTTCGCAGGATCTTTACGTTTTCTTCATGTTTCTACCATCGTTACTTGTTGTGTCATTCTTTAAATCTTTCCTGCGATGCTCGCCAGTGTATTTAGTGAAAACTTCGCAAGAATGTTCTTGTTGCGATATTCTGATCTTACATCTTGCCTCTTCTCATGTATTTTCTGCGAAATAGAGAATATCATGAGAAACTACTCTTTAAAATATCACAACTATTTATCTTTCCATATTCTTCAGCCGACAAGATTCCACGAATCATGCTTAATTGTCTACACGTGTTGAATATTCCTTCTTCCACCTGTAGTTGCAGAATTTCATACAACTACACCCTCAGTAGAATTAGTAAACTTAAGAAGTTTATGATGATGAATTACAATTTTCTTATTAATGCTCTCAATTGATCACAAGAAATATCTAAATGGAACTAGAATAGTTACAACTTTCTCTATTCTCTTTCCTATAATATTTTTTCACACTCACTAAAAGAACCTCCTCAATTTAACATTTGAACTACTATTTATAGTGAAATCTTTATAACTGTAATAATCTGCGAAGTATCGTAACTTATGATCGCAAGCTTATTTTATACTCGCAAATTTTCCATTCTTCTCCCATGAGAACCTCTATTCTCGCTTTGAATTTCAAACTCTCCCTTCTTTATAAATACTATCTTTTATTCTTTTAAATGATTACATGATTCTTTTATTCATCTAATTTGTGAACATCTTTTAGAAATACCACACCATCTCTCCCTATTGGATAATTCGTGTAGATCTGCAATTTCTTCCTTTTTTCTCCTATTATGTTACTGATTTCTTATCTCTTTCACTTCTTTTCCTCTCTCTGCGTTTTTAATGTTTCTATCTTTCATCCAATGGCTCCAAAGAAGAAAACTTCATTTTGGACTTGGGGACTGTGCATATGTTATTTGGAAGGTGTTTCTTAAAAATGATGCTTCCTCTTGATTAGGTATTGACATAATGCCTCTTTCCTAGTTTCGACTTCTATCATCGTGTTATTTTGTGACACTTTCCTCTTATATTTGTTGCTATATTCGCAACCCAATATCTTACGATATTCGGTACCTACATCTTGCCTCTTCTCATCAGCTAAAAGAATCTTGTCGGAATGTATTAATGTTTATTTATTAATAGTGTTATATCACAAGTGGGGGGGTTCGTTTGTTCTGCAATACCTAGCCAAAGAGATGGATAATAGTATAATAACCTAAAAGTAGTATTATAAAGAGTAGTATCTACCTTTTTGATTTCTGCGAAGAATAAATGTCATGAGAACCTCTATTCTCGTAAATTCAATATAGTTATCATCACCTGTTAGATTCACAACACGTATTTTTCTCTTTCATTGAAATTTTGACACGTTGTTTCGTAACCGTCCTTCTCAACCGTTCATGTCTAATCGCATTGATGAATTTTTACTTCCATCAAACTCTCCCTTCTTTATAAATACTATCTTTTTATTCTTTTTTTTATTCTTTTATTCTATTCATCTTCTTTACCACACCTGCTTCTGCAATTTCTTCCTTTTTTCTCCTATTACGATTTCTTATCTCTTTCACTTCTTTTCCTCTCTGTTTTTCTATCTTTCATCCAATGGCTCCAAAGAAGAAAACTATAGAACAACTTAATGCAGAGTTTGCCGATAGAGATCTCGTCCTTTCTGAAATTGATGGTCATGATAATAAGTCCTCTCTCTGTATGGAATTCTTTACTGATATCCATTGGGATGATTGGAAAGTTTTAGTCTCACGAGGCCAAATCCTCGCAGGTCTCCCTCTTCCTCTTTATGATGTCCATCTTCCTTTATTCTATGAAATTATCTCCCATCCAAATTTCTCGCGAGCCATTTATCAATTGACTGGTGATTGCATTCGCATTCTGGTTGAATTCGCAACTCGCGCTGCTACTGGAAAATCTTTATATCCAATTGATCTTAGGAAACCTGCATTTAGGGATGTAGAAATTGTTGCTGCAAATTATACAGTCGACAACTTCTTCAAAAATTATACATTAATTCCTGCGAAGAAGGAAGGTAAGCGTTGGGGTGTTCGTCTTCATCGTAAAGTTGATATCGCAGAAGATGATCTTCTTATGCACGATATTGATTATGCCTCAGGAAATAATAAAACCCCTCGCCGTTCTCATGATGAAGATTGGTATAATTACCCTCTAGCATTATCGGGTTCTTACATTTCTGGGATAGTCGACCTTCCTGCGAACCTTCGTGATCGTAACTATCAACCTTGGGTCTTTTCTTGGCCTAACAAAGATAAAGATGTATGTATCTCCATCCCCTTACCTTCTTGTTATTTTTCAATTTATTTTCAAATGAGATAAGAAACACTTTTATATGTATTCTAAACAATATATTGTTGCCTCTGTTTCTTATCCTTATTTGAATTTATAGACTCTTCCTGATTT
>JAJJWX010001904.1:0-22412 GCA_023529315.1 Papaver bracteatum | reverse complement strand
TCATGGTACCACTTGGGTACATTGATGCTGTCAGGTATTCAGTCGAAGTTAATGGATTCACAATTTCAGTTGATATTTGTGTGCCTACAGTTTACTCATTTCTTTTGTATCTTTTTCAGTGTATCTAATGAACTGGGAACCAGAAATGAAGCGGCTGCAAAAATTTCTGTTTGGGTTACAGTCTCAATTGCTCTAGCCACACAAAATGCTTTTGCTATCCTAATCCTGATAACAAGGAATGACTTCCCAAAACTCTTTACAAATGACAAGATTGATATGAAAGAAGTTAGTAGTGTAGCGGTGTATTTATGTATATCAATCATCCTTTGTGCCATTCAACCCGTTTTAACAGGTTCGTATGCTAAACTCAAATGATGAATGTGCAAAATCCAAAGAGGAGATCTTTGTAACACTCGTATGCACATTTAAATTAACAGGTATATTGGAGTTGGTTGGAAGGCTAGTGTAGCCTATGTAAATATCACAACCTACTATCTTATTGCGTTGCCTATCGTTATCTTTATGGGATTCAAATTAGATATGGGTCTAGAGGTAAGCTCATCCTTAAGATGTCTTTCAGCATCGTATGCTGCAATTTATATTTAAGTTCGGATGTTTCCATTCTAAGATACTAGCATTGTTTTAAGTTGATTATTTATTGGATATCATTTATACCGATGAAAGGACTTTGGATTGGAACACAAGTAGGGATAGGTCTTCAGACAATCGTTATCATAATTATGTGTTGTCGTGCGGACTGGGACAAAAAGGTGAGTTTCTCCCATGGTGCATGGTTACTTTTTTTTTTCCTTTCATTTGGTTATATCATTCTGTATTTACGGACGTCGAATTATTATTTTCAGGTGTAATTATCCAAAGATAGAGTGTCATAGGATGTTAGTTCAAGGGAGGAACAAAAATTGATTCACTAAATCAACTATAAGTTTTTTTTTTATGTATGTTTTTTTTTTTTCATCAAGCTTTAGAGAAAAAGAGGCAAGTTTCAGGGATGAGAAAATGAAACACAAAGACATTATTTGATATATTGATATGGTAAATAATGATTTCTAGCAAGACTTATAAATTATTGGGCCGACCGAGCAAAGCAAGGGAGGACCTTTATATGGCCACTTTTTTGTAAATTGTAAGTGATCAACTGACACAAAAAGATTGAATTTTGGTGTCCCAAACCATTTTTAATTAACAAAGAAAGGACTAAAGAGCCCCTCCATGCATATATTTCTCACTAAAATTAGCGTAAATATAACACAACACGATGGGTAATCAAGTAAATTTCTTGGGCAGAAAAAAGGACACGGAGGTTGGAAATGTTGTAATTGTTTAGGGGTAGTTTAGTAAAATCCGGAGTAAATTCACCTAAAGGTTGCGGGTTCGAATCCCGTCCACCTCTTTTTTTTTTCCTTTTCCTTCTTCTTCCTCCTTGTTCGTTGTTTTTTCTTCGTAGTCCCCCAAACTCCAACAGAGAAACTTCGTTGTTTCTTTTCATTCGTGGTTCGATCTAGAGAGAAGATGATGAAAATTGAGAGAAAAAAATCATGTAATGATTGTTGGTAGTGGTATTGATTGAAGGAATCGATTCAAGCTACTGTAAAGGATAAATCTGGTAATCGTTGCTGTATTGATGTATGTGAAATTAGTGATTATTTTGTAGAATAAGTACTGGGGTTTTCAGACGTAAGAACTATGTAGATGAATTGATAGTTGATATGCATAATTATAGTGACGATTAGGAATTAGGGTTTCTGCTATAATTGAATCAATTGTAGATTTAGAAGGTAGGTTTCATTTATAAGATTCCGATCAAGATTTGAGTTGGGTATTGAATTAATTGACGGATTATGTTTAAAATTACAGATCGTATCAAGTTTCAGGTGATGATTTCACGTCTTAGTGAGTTAAGGTTTGTTCTTGAGAAGTTTGAATGAGTGGAGGCAGAGAATATGATTTTCAAAAAAACTCTGCTACAACATCCACTGCTGCTTCCAACTCCAAACTATTACTCAACCTGCATTCCAAAAAAAAAAGTGAATACACCCAAGCAAGATACCAATTTTTTTCGAACACTGCTGTAAGTCAAAAGTTATCCCAGAAAAAATGAAATTGTAATTAATCCTATAAGTTCATAGTACTGCATCTGTATATGACCGTCCACCAACACTATAAACTGGTGTAAAATACCTCACAGTGGAGGGAAAATGAGAGAAAAGGACAAAAGAACTTGCATAGAAGAAATGAGAAATCCCCCTGTAATAATTTGCCATTGTTTAAGTAAAGATGCCCTTCTTTTTAAGTATATGTAGTATTTTTATATGAGTAGTATCTCTTACATCTCAGACCACTCCATTCTTTAATTATTTCAACTGCAACAAGCACTAGAATAGTTTTTTTTGTCTTTTCTTGGTTTGAATTAGTAATTTGGATTTTAGTCGTGTTTTATATGGTTTAATGAAAAACCCACAGTCTGATTTCATGCGATGGTTATGAGAACACTGGTTGGTATCACTTCCAAAGTTCCACTTGCGCTTTAAAGAAATATTAAAACATATGGTTATTATTTCAAAATGGAAAAGATAATTATGCAGTAATGCTTATATAATCGTTAGTGAGTTAAGGTTTGTTCTTGAGAAGTTTATTGTGGGAATGCGAGTTGAGTAATAGTTTAGGGTTGGAACCAAAGCGGTGGATCTTTCGAGTTCTTGAATAAGGCAGTAAAGCTGGTGATGGTGGCAGGGCCAAAACTAAGGATTTCCAAGGCTTGGAAGTTGAAGCCTAATTTGGATCGTTTCAATGTAAGTCCTTCGTCTGTTTTTTCTGCTTGCTTTGTGTCAGTTGCTGTTATTGGTACATATAAGGATATTATTTAACATGCCATTTCTAGCTAGCTATGTATCAAGAATAGTCTATACTCGACTCATATTGTATCTTTGCAAAGCTTATTCATTGCATAAGTCGATGTTTAGTTTAAGATGTTTGCGGAAATCCCATTTCTTTGCAACTGCCAATAGTCTATGTAAGGGTATGGAATTTAATGGGTTTCACTTGTAAGCCAATGATGTTATCATTACACTCCCAAATCTGATTGTTTAGATTAGAGATTGTTTTTTTTAAATTACTAAAAAAATCATTGTAGGCCAAAATTTGTCCTTAATCTGTCTTGTCCACAAGTGATCATGATGCAACTTCTTCTTCGTAGAAAAAATGATGCAGCTTTTAATTATTTCGTTGGTCAAATATCCAGCTGATCATATGAAAATAGAGTGCACTGAAAAATGAGCCGGTAAATGTATGTGTAACATTCGGTGGTTTGGGTTTTCATTCGAAGGGAGAATCGTCAAGTCCAAATGTAAGTGCTTCGTCTGTTTTTTCTATTGCGTGTATGATTACTTCTCTTGGTTGTACACTGATATTGAGACGAAACTAATGGATGTCATGTTTGATGTTTTTTTGTAGAACCCACCTGATTGGCAGGAAATATTGACATACTTTAGAGGGTCCGAGCTTCAGAATTATTTCACTTGTATCTTAGAAGATAACTTGAAGGTAGTTTTGTGCTATGGACAACATAAATTTTAGAACTTGGGTTTTTAATATAAAGAGCATACATAATGTCTTTTCATATCTTGATTATTATGTGGGAGAACTCTGTGTTCGTAAAGAAAAAGAGTTCATAAAGTATATCAAGCAGTATAAAATACATAGGAGAAAATTTTTATTTCCTGAAAACTTAGATAGTTGGGGTTAGTTCATGAACTTGTATTTTCATTTTACAAGATTTTCTGGTGAATGACTCGTACTTATAGAAACGAGAGTAGTTTTAGGTGATAGTTTAGTGTATTTTGCTTGCAAGATTTTGTTGGAGTAGTAGTGACATGACGAGTAGTATCTGTCAAGAAAATTAAAGAAAAATATAATAAAATGTTGGATGCAATGGAACTGAATTCAACTTCTGTGCTTGAGAAATAGAATAAAGTTATCTCGTTTTATGACTTTTTCACCCATATTGTGAATCTAATTATAGTAACATAACCATAACAACTCTAGGCATGGTTTGCAATGTCTCGATATCCTGTTTGTGATTTAAGTACTCAAGCGGAAAAATAGTAAAGAAGAAACAGATGTAAAATGTGTGGTTCAGAGCTATATCTTTGACTTTCTGTCGTAACATTAAGACTTCTTAGTCCTTCTATTTTTGACATGACAAAGGTACTCTATATATGTGCATTACATTTTCCATTATATTTATTTATATCTCATGGTGAAATAGACTTCAAATAAACGATCAATGACACGAAAGGCCGAGAACAATGTTAGAACAGTTTTGAGAATTTGATAGCAATAGCGATAGAGATAATGTTTAGAATGATATTCAAGTCATACTTAATGGAAAAGTGATTTATTTGAGTTCAGAGAGTCTTTATGTGTTTTTATTTGGTGTTGCAGAAATTGGCTTTGGCGAGACAGGTGGTGAGATAAAATTGCATCCAAAGCTACAGAATTTAGTGCTAATGCAATGGAATTGAAGATGTGATATTGGTGTGTAGTAGGGAAATGCTTGTTGGTGATGGAAGGAGGAAGCCGACTTGATGTGCAGGAGTTTTTGATGTGATGCAGTTGGAATACGAGACTGAGACATAGGATGGGTTGTTGTTGCTGTTGTAGTTTGGTTAAAGTTAAGTGGGTTGTTGAGATGAAGCAGTTGAACAGTTAAGGAAATTTTCTGAGAAAGTTGTGTTTGTATCTGGAAGTGTTGAATTGGTGGACTTGCGAATGCAGATGTTAGTTTGTGTTCATAGGTTTGAGCTCATAGAGGAGAAACTTGGAGGTAAAGATTGAGATGTTACAGGACCAACACAACACAGCCAGACCAGTAGATAGAAATCTGAATCCGTGCAATCACGTAGTGGTGTCATTTCGTCAAGTTTTTCGGTCGGCCCTTCCACCGTGGCAACGGTTATACTAGTAAATTATAAAATCTAAAATTGAAGCAGAGCCATAAGTTTAATTAGAAACACCCCAAGGCTTATTACTAGCACATGTTAAACATCTAATTTTTCCATATATGCACCCATTATGGGTATGAAAAATTGCCAAACATATCTGCTTATATGTCAAATATAACATATAGGCATACACGCCATACTTTCCCGTGAGTGATAGAGTGTCCATCGCTAGATGGTCAAAATATCGCTCATTGGTCATTCAAGCGCTAGCGATAGTCAACCTGTCGCTCGTTGGTCTGATCATTGCTCATCACATCCTCATCCAATGGTTACCATTTTCCCCATCTATAAATACCCAATTTCAATCTCATTTCAACTCACACCAGAATTTCTAAATCTCTCTAGAATTTCTCAATCTCCAATTATTTTCATCACTCTTCCAATTTCTCATAAATCATGGCTGATAATACTAGTATAACCATTGCTATGGTGGAAGGGCCGACCGAAGAACTTGACGAAATGACACCACTACGTGATTGCACGGATTCAAATTTCTATCTACTGGTCTGGCTGTGTTGTGCTGGTCATGTAACATCTCAATCTTCACCTCCAAGTTTCTCCTCCACGATCTCAAACCTATGAACACAAACTAACATCTGCTTTCGCAAGTCCACCAATTCAACACTTCCAGATGCAAACACAACTTTCTATGAAAATTTCCTTAACTTTTCAACTTCTTCATCTCAACAACCCACTTAACTTTAACCAAACTACAACAGAAACAACAACCCATCCTATGTATCAGTCTCGTATTCCAACTGCATCACATCAACAACTCCTGCACATCAAGTCATCTTCCTCCTTCCATCACCAAAAAGCATTTCCCTACTACACACCAATACCACATCTTCAATTCCATTGCATCAGCACTAAATTCTGTAGCTTTGGCTGCAATTTTAGCTCACCACCGCCTCGATTCAGACAATTTCGCAACACCAAATAAAAACACATAAAGACTCTCTGAACTCAAATAAATCACTTTTCCATTAAGTATGACTTGAATATCATTCTAAACATTATCTCTATTGCTACTGCTATCAGATTCTCAAAACTGTACTAACATTTTTCTCGGCCTTTCGTGTCATTAATCAGTTTCGCTGGAAGTCTATTTCACCATGAGCTATAAATAAATATAATAGAAAATGTAATGCACATATATAGAGTACCTCTGTCATGTCAAAAAGATAAGGACTAAGAAGTCTTACTGTTACGACAGAAAGTCAAAGATATAGCTCTGAACCACACATTTTACATCTGTTTCTTCTTTACTATTTTTCCTGCTTGAGTACTTAAATCACAAATAGGATATTAGACATTTCAAACCATGCCTAGAGTTGTTATGGTTATGCTACTATAATTAGATTCACAATATGGGTGAAAAAGTCATAAAACGAGATAACTTTATTCTATTGCTCAAGCACAGAAACTGAATTCAGTTCCATTACATCCAACATTTTATTCTATTTTTTTTTAATTTTACTATACAGGATAGCTACTCGTCATATCGCACTACTCCAACAAAATCTTGCAAGCAAAATACACTAAACTATCACCTAAAACTACTCTCGTTTCTATAAGTACGAGTCATTCACCAAAAAATCTTGTAAAATGAAAATACAAGTTCATGAACTAACCCCAACTATCTAAGTTTTTAGGAAATCAAAATTTTCTCCTATGTATTTTATACTACTTGATATACTTTTTGAACTCTTTTTCTTTACGAACACAGAGTTCTCCCACATAATAATCAAGATATGAAAAGACATTATGTATGCTCGTTATATTAAAAACCCAAGTTCTAAACTTTACTTTCTCCATAGCACAAAACTACCTTCAAGTTATCTTCTAAGATATGGGTGAAATAGTTCTGAAGCTCAGACCCTCTAAAGTATGTCAATATTTCCTGCCAATCAGGTGGGTTCTACAAAAAAACATCAAACATGACATCCATTAGTTTTGTCTCAATATCAGTGTACAACCAAGAGCAGCAATCATACATGCAATAGAAAAAACAGACGAAGCACTTACATTTGGACTTGACGATTCTCCCTTCGACGGAAAACCCAAACCCTGAATGTTACACATACATTTACCATCTCATTTTTCAGTGCACTCTATTTACATATGATCATCTGGATATTTGACCAACGAAATAATTAAAAGTTGCATCATGTTTTCTACGAAGAAGAAGTTGCATCATGATCACTTGTGGACAAGACAGATTAGGAAAAAATTTGGCCTACAATGATTTTTTTAGTAATTTAAAAATAACAATCTCTAATCTAAACAATCAGATTTGAGAGTGTAATGATAACATCATTGGCTTACAAGTGAAACCCATTAAATTCCATACCCTTACATAGATTGTTGGCAGTTGCAAAGAAATGGGATTTCCGCAAACATCTTAAACTAAACATCGACTTATGCAATGAATAAGCTTTGCAAAGATATAATATGAGTCGAGTATAGACTATTCTTGATACATAACTAGCTAGAAATGGCATGTTAAAGAATAGCCCTATATGTACCAATAACAACAGCTGACACAAAGCAAGCAGAAAAAACAGATGAAGGACTTACATTGAATCGATCCAAATTAGGCTTCAACTTCCCAGCCTTGGAAACCCTTAGTTTTGTCCCTGCCACCATCACCAGCTTTACTACCTTATTCAAGAACTCATTGCAAAGATCCACTCGCTGGTTCCAACCCCAAACTATTACTCAACCTGCATTCCCACAATAAACTTCTCAAGAACAAACCTTAACTCACTAACGATTATATAAGCATTACCAGACATTTATCTTTTCCATTTTGAAATAATAACCATATGTTTTAAAATTTCTCAGAAAGCAGAATTGGAACTTTGGAAGTGATACCCACCAGTGTTCTCATAACCATCGCATGAAATTAGACTGTGGGTTTTTCATTAAACCATATAAAACACGACTAAAATCCAAATTACTAATTCAAACCAAGAAAAGACAAAAAAAAACTATACTAGTGCTTGTTGCAGTTGAAATAATTAAAGAATGGAGTGATCTCAGATATAAGAGCTACTACTCATATAAAAATACTACAGATACTTAAAAAGAGGGGCATCTTTACTTAAACAATGGAAAATTCTTACAGGGGGCTTTCTCCTTTCTTCTGTGCATGTTCTTTTGTCCTTTTCTCTCATTTTCCCTCCATTGTGTGGTATTTTACACCAGTCTATAGTGTTGGTGGACGGTCATATACAGATGCAGTACTATGAACTTATAAGGATTAATTACAAGTTCATTTTTTTTGGGATAACTTTTCACTTACAAAGAAGTGTTCGAAAAAATTGGTATCTTAGTTGGGTGTATTCACTTTTTTTTTTTTTGAATGCAGGTTGAGTAATAGTTTGGAGTTGGAAGCAAAGTGGATGCTTTACAGCAGAAGTTTTTTTGAAAATCATATTCTCTGCCTCCACTCATTCAAACTTCTCAAGAACAAACCTTAACTCACTAAGACGTGAAATCATCACCTGAAACTTGATACGATCTGTAATTTTAAACACAATCCGTCAATTAATTCAATACCCAACTCAAATCTTGATCGGAATCTTATAAATGAAACCTACCTTCTAAATCTACAATCGATTCAATTATAGCAGAAACCCTAATTCCTAATCGTCACTATAATTATGCAATTCAACTATCAATTCATCTACATAGTTCTTACGTCTAAAAACCCCAGTACTTATTCTACAAAATAATCACTAATTTCACATACATCAATACAGTAACAATTACCTGATTTATCCTTTCCATTAGCTTGAATCGATTCCTTCAATCAATACCATTACTAACAATCATTACATGATTTTTTTCTCTCAATTTTCATCATCTTCTCTCTAGATCGAACCACGAATGAAAAGAAACAACGAAGTTTCTCTGTTGGAGTTTGGGGGACTACGAAGAAAAAACAACGAACAAGGAGGAAGAAGAAGGAAAAGGAAAAAAAAGAAGAGGTGGACGGGATTCGAACCCGCAACCTTTAGGTGACTTTACTCCGGATTTTACTAAACAAACCCTAAACAATTACAACATTTCCAACCTCCGTGTCCTTTTTTATGCCCAAGAAATTTACTTGATTACCCATCGTGTTGTGTTATATTTATGCTAATTTTAGTGAGAAATATATGCATGGAGGGGCTCTTTAGTCCTTTCTTTGTTGATTGAAAATGGTTTGGGACACCAAAATTCAATCTTTTTGTGTCAGTTGATCACTTACAATTTACAAAAAAGTGGCCATATAAAGGTCCTCCCTCGTTTCGCTCGATCGTCCCAATGAACATGGCTGAGTTCGTAGCAAACCAACATGCTTCCGAATATCAAAGAGTTGTTAATCGTGCCAATGTGCGAATTCAAATTAAGAGGTGATTACCAAAATTTACTGCTGAGTAAGATGAATGTATTTGCAGGAATTTTGTTTCTTTTATTGAGACCTTATTCGTAGATGAATTTAGTCAGACACCATTTGGGAACCCCAACAATCGTGATGTTTCAATGTTGAGTCATCGCTTCATTATAATCAATAAGGATGTTATTAGGTATGTTGTTTTACCTCAGCAAGAAGGTCCAAACAGGAGGAATGGTGAAACCATGTTGGAACTTCAACAAAGGTGTCGTGCGGAATATCGTCGCATCTACGAAAAATACTTCCAATTTGGAAGTTGTTTCGAGATTTTAAGATGGAAGTTGTTTCAAGATTTTAAGAGGGTTGCCCAAGGATAATCCAGTATTTTTGTTTAAAGGATAGTTTGGTATTGCTGTGAGTTTTAGAAAAGTGCTTTTCTGTTGTGTTGTGCGTTGTGTTGCTGTGCTGTGAAAATAAAGTGGCATAATGTTTGGTAAACTTTAATTAAAAAACTGATGTGAAATTAAAAAACTGTAAATTTTGTTTGGTAAATTGGATTTTAAAGTGCCGGTGATGTGGTTAATGACGAAAACAGACATGTTTTAAAAATTAGTTTTAGATACATTATAATTATAACAAATTAAATTATTGATTCTAATAAATTATACAAAATATAAGTAATATTCATTTTATTATTTTACTAGGGCTTAACCCGTGCCGTAACGGCACAGGAAAGGATATGTATTTCAAATATATCCATCGGTTCATACATATCATAAATGTTGGCGAAAAATCGATCCAAGTCTAAATAATTTTGAGGTGTTGGTTAATAAACATGTCCCTCAAATATTTAATATTATGTTTGGAAGTCATACAATCCTTTAGGACAAACATATAGTTATTCATTAACAAACTCCTCAAATTCCTATGGGCCTATGGGTAATAGAACACTACTTCATTCACTTATACAAAACAAAGTAGTGTCCTTACTTCCAAAAAAAACAAATAAATCATCAAAGGTTGTTCACCAAATTTATAACAAAACTGAAAACGCAAAATTACTTCAAAATCAATCAGATTAATCTTACAAAATATGTTAGCTTCAGTAATTAGTTTTCTCCCTTTGATGCCAAAGTTACATATATTTGTGATTATTTATTTTCCTGAAGTTTAATAATTTGTAATTCTTGATCCATTTTGTTTCTTATCTACTCATCTTCTCTCCATACCTATTACCATGAACTATTTCTCAATCATGCATTATCACATGAGGTCGATGAGAAATGGCAGAAACAGAAATCATGATAAAATGGGAATAAATAGACATATGAGAAACTAAATCAATTACAATGGATTCGCGTGTGGCCTTGTATAGGGTCAATTTTTTTATAGGTTCTATCTTCTTTCCTGTCCCGACCCAGCAAATCTTAAAACCACAGCTGTTGATTTATCTTCTCCCTAGAATAATCTTGCCTTTAATTTTTATTTTAAAAAATTAAGGAAATAAGGTAAATAAAGTAAAAATTAATATCAAATATAAAAATAAAAAAAACCAAGGGTAACTAAATAATTTATCTACCTTAGGACACCTTCTCATCCTACTACCACTACTTCTTTCATCACCACCACCATTATCGTCATCACTCGACCATTCTCACCAACACCCACCACCATTATCCCCACCGCCGATCCACCATCCCTGCCCACCATTAATTCCTACTGATTTAATATAAAATAAATTTATTTTGTACTGTATTAATGAAAATATATTTATTTGATTAATTAAAGAAACATTTTATTATGAAATATACATCAATAGAACATTTATTATTGAAAGTCAATTAAGCTAATCATTTTACATCCGTAGATTAGCTTTCCCAATAATGAATCCAGAGTGTCCTTTATCTTGTGTAAGTTGTCTATCAATCAGATTAATCTTACAAAATTTGTTAGCTTCGGGAATTACTTTTCTCCCTTTGTTGATATAAATTATTCCAAATCAACAACCTAAAATCTCAATGTCATCCCTCACTCCAGAATAAAAGTAGCACTGGTGCTGCTTACCCTCCCTCCCTCTTATTGGTTGGTTACCGTAACATCGCGCTCTCATTGGCTAATTGAGAAACCATTCGTATTCGTCGGATGAAATTTCGTTAGATATGGTGTGTTGATCTGACAATGTGTGGTGTAGATTGGATGGATTAGTGAGACACACGCGACGGACGGACTCCATTATTTAGAAAAATTGCTATATTAATTTCGTGTATTTATTGCGAAAATCCAAAAAATAAAAAAATTTACTATACTAATTTTGGACATTTATGATTAAAAAAAAATCAATTCAACATATTTATGGAATAAAAAAATCTTTTATAATTTTATGAAAATCCAAGAAATAAAAAAATTACTATATTAATTTTGGAAATTTATGTTTAAAATAAAATAAAAACAAATCAACATATTTATGAAATAAAATAATTACATTTATAATTTCATGTAATTATTGTAAAAGATCCAGAGAATTAAAAAGATACTACATTATAATTTTGGACATTTATGATTAAAAAAAAATCAATTACGGAATAAAATAATATTTATTATAATTTCGTGTATTTATTGTGAAAAAATCTAGAAAATAAAGAATACTATTATATTAATTTCGGACATTTATGATTAAAATTAAAAAAAAAAATCAATTCAACATATTTATGGAATAAAATAATATAATTCAATTTTTTTGAATCTTTTATAATTTCAAAAAACTTCATAAAATAAAAAAAAATGATATATTAATTCTTACATTGAATAAAAAAAAATCAATTCAACATATTTATTTATGAATAAAATAAAAAAAATCAATTCAACATATTTATGGATAAATTATGTTTTTAAAATCTTTTATAAGGAAAAAAAAGAAAAGAAAAATATAGAAATGACAAAAAGATTACTATATTAATCTTTTATAATTTCATATAGTTATTATAAAAAAATCCAAAAAATAATAAAACATAATATATTAATTTCGTACATTTATGACAATCAACTCAACATATTTATCTAAAAAATAAGATTTACATCTATATTTTGAGTAACAAAATATAAAAAGAACACGCAATTGGGGGATATGGGAATTAATTGGAGGATATGAATTACTTCCCCCAACCAAAGGTGGCTGCTAAGGGGTGTCTTCTGGGGGCTAAAATACCAAAACACCCTTAGATTAATAAAAAAACATAATGAAAAGACTGTTATGCCCTTTCCCCTAAAACAATAAAATCAAAAAAAAATCAGTTTATCCCATACTAGGCAAGCGAGCGACAAGCTATGCCGCTATCCCTTTTTGAATAGCAAAACCTATCCTATTAAAAATAAAATCTCGTGAGCCAGGGGTCATTACATTGATGCGCATGACTTTCTGGACCCTCTTGAGTAGTCCAACTGCTTCTGGAGCCAAATAACCAAAAGTATCAAAAGCAAAGGGGACGAAAGCATGCCCATTGTCAACACATGATTTCTCATGCTTCGATATCTTACCTGAGGCAGCCTTTAGCGCTGCTCGCCCGATTGTAAAGCTGTCATGTCCAATGCCTACCAAAGGAGCTACCCCGGTGAGGTCAACACATGTGTGTTTCCCATTAGCCCATCCAAAAATAAGAACATCAGCTGGTCTTAGTGTCGATCTCCCTTCAAGTGGGTCTGTCAGGAAATGCACAGGTGATTCTTTCTTTGCCGAAATGCCGACCTCCACAAGACATCATACAAGATATCCCTCACATGATCATGTCTATATTTATAACCAGGGTCTACTTTACAATGAACCGCATGTTCACCATAAGAATCCAAGCAACCCGTGATGCAAGCGAGAAGCGAGAGTCGAGGGATAAAGCGGGATCATTAACCCGTATTTGAGGATAGACCGGGTACTCCAAAGGAGACATCTTCTCGCTTGACCCTCAATCGGAATAGCCAGAAGAAAATCTTGGGCATGTGCTGCTTGCAAACAACCAAAAACCGCTTTATGTCTCTCCGTTAGCATGTAAACTCTATCAATATCCTTAACCACTTTTCCAAAAAGAGCACTCGCCGGGATGCTTTGTGCTTCATTGTCTTTATTGGTGAAGTTGTTAAGATCAAAATCAGGAAGAGTCACTTGTAACGTTTACAAAGCCTTATTAAAATTATCATCCATACCGTCCACACCACTACTCCTCAATATGTGATCATGTAATCCCCAAGATTGCACACATGAAGCCACAAAAACATACTCAGACGCCTCCCTAGAAGTGTAAAGTCCAAGACCTCCATATCTGATAGGTAGAGTAGATAGTCTCCACTGTAGCTCTCCAAAGAACGGTCCCCCACACACCACGATGCCTTCCACCACTTCTCGCAAGCCTCTATCAAATATATCTACCGCCTCCATAATATAGTCTGGGTGACAAATACGAAGGCCAAAAAGAAGCTTGGAGATACCCATACACGTTCGTAAAAGCAGCAATTCACTTTGAGGATCATGGAGCTTGGATAAAATCTGCATCAAATCCACTGCTTTTTCAGCCCTCTTAATGGCAAGGCCCTTCAAAAAACCATCGTCGAGGCTAACTGCACCATCTAATAGTTTGACTCCCTTATCTGGTCTTGAGATTTCGACAGGAAACATCCCATCACTTATCCTTCGTCCATCACAAGAGGGCCAAAATATTTCAGTTTTCTTAATATTCAGTATAAGCCCCAGCGCATGCCCTTCTGTTTTGATAATAGTGATTGCTTTTGCCACTTCTTCGGTGTCGCCAATAACAGTGCCATCATCAAGATACCAGGCATGTAGGGATAATATGCAGTGCTCATTTATCTTAGCTATAAGTCGATGAAGTACCAGAGCAAATAACAAAGGCCCTAAAGGGTCACCTTGTTGTACTCCTGTGGATGAGTAGATAAAGGAGTCCCCCACATAGAGCCGTGCAGGTTGACCATACAAGTATTCTACCCAAGGCGATATAGATGGACAAAGCTTACGTACCTCAAAAAGCATAATCGTTCGGTCGACTAGGTTAAAATCATTGGTAAAGTCAACCATTAGCATAGAGAGGCTAGCGTCTACATGATGTTTACTGACAAACCTATTCACATCATGTAGGATTGCCTCAGCACCACCTGAAACACCTACACCAAACTGGAAATCCTGTAGATACGCTGCCATGTCCTTACCAACCCCTTTCATAGCCGCTTTGGACACCAGTCGACGCCAAATTGTCCCAACAGAAATGGGACGAATGCTCTTATCCGGTTTAAGGAGGGGTGTTAGGGGAGCCGATGCAATGAACTCTGCTAGGTTAAGAGGGCATCTCCCGCCAAGCCAAAGATTAACAACCCTAGTGAAGTGCCCATCTTCCACCTTGCGCAAACAAGTAGAGATATTGGTACCGATCATGTTGTCTTTCCCCGTGTCATCATCTTTGTTGTATTTCTCTGTGTAATCATCTCTAACACTAACTGTTGCTGGAAGCTTTTAAATCTCACGAACAAGCTTTATAGTCCCACTAGGTTCACCCCAAAGTGCCAGCGCTCTAAGAATTTGTGTCTGTTGTGTCGCCTTGCGATTACCGACACTCGCATTCAGCTCTACCCTTAGGTCGGAACACTCTCAAAGTGCATCGAGGAGCAAAGCAAAAGCGACCCAATGTTTAACAGCTTTAGGTTCAGCCCGCGACTTTCTCAGAGTGCCGCTTTCAGGGCATGAGAAAAAGCTAACCTGCAACCTCTTGGAATGCTCTTAACCGTACATACCGGGGCTCTAAAGACTGCATCCACAATTGCTTCATTCAATTAGAAGTCGCTGTCAAGATGTACTAAATCCTCCTGTAGACGAGGCTTAGGCACTCCAAAAATTATTTCAGCTACTTCACCAGAACTCGCACATATCTCAGGCTTAATATTAGTGTTCCCTTCATGCTTGCACGCTCTGCTCCAAGCCTGAATACTCATACATTCGAAGCACAACCATTGTCTTAAAGTTCTCAGAGTTTCCTCTAAACTCATGAAGACATCAACATCAGTTCTTATGGCCTGTTGGAGTGTAGTCTTCTTTTCTTTATTGCAAAGAAGTTGTCTCTTCAGGTGGGGAATCAAACATGAAAAACCTTTACTCCCAGTCCCCCCATCTGGACAACCATGAAAATCTCTAAACGGACATCTGATGATTCCTTTACTTGCAACTGTCATTGAAGCATAATGACAAACAGTTTGAGTGCTTAAATAAATTATCCACTCTTTGGTTCAGAAACACACAGTACAAGCAATTTTCTAGGTGTATGACAATTCAAAAGCACAAAATCAATCAACCAAAATGAGTATGAACAAACTAACCCATCAACACACCATGAGAGTACCAACATGGAAAACATAAAAACTAAAATAAAACGAAACCCCCCAAATCACTGTAACCCATCGAGATGATGGTGGTGGAAATGGGAGTTTTCTGCTGGTAGTTTACAGTCGGTGATTTGAAAACGAAATGAATTTTCCAATGAATTTTCCGAATCCTAAATCTGAAAACGCCCTGAATTGCTACAGTAAAAAAGATTAAATTTTCGTTATTTATCCCCTATTTCAATTCACTGCCGGCATAGTTAGGGTTCTGGAAAAAAAAAATCATTCATCTTCTTCATCATTCTTCATCGACGATTAATCGTTAAATCAAAAATTTCTTCGTCAATTAACCTACCCAAATCATAACCATGCCTCCACAAAGGAAAAAAAAAAGACAAACCGAAGACCAAATCGATTGGTCAACAAAAACACGAACAACGAATTTCTTCGATTGCTGAAGAACAAGGAGAGGACAAGGCGACGAACTCGGACGATCAACCACTCGCAACCCTGGCTTCTCTGAGAAGATTAGTGGTTTTGAACTCATTTATGATTGTTTTAATCGATTTATAGCAATGGGTTTAAGTTAGAATCGCCAAACATAGCTGAAACAGTCGAGTTACACAGAGTACCGGCATTCGATCTGGGATGCATACCGCGCCGGTTTTAGGTACCGGCATTCGATCTGGGATGAATACCATGCCAGTTTCAAATCCTGAAAGTGAATTTCTAGTACCGGCATACAAATTGGGTTGAATACCATATTGTAGGTGTGATAAACACCTAATTTTATATCTAGTATTTATGCTTTCTTTGCGAGTTTTCATGTAAATTATGTATCTTATGTGTGAGTTTGAGTTTATTAGGTGCTTTGGAGTCATATGGAGCAAAAGAAGAAGTAAAACACTCATTTAGATCGGAAAACGCAGAAAAGATAATTCACAGGCAAGAGATAGTTGGAGCGGGCTAGGTTGCGCAAGAAGGAGGTGAATAATGTATTGTCAGTTCCCCAGAACTGACATTTGAGTTGAACAAAGATTTAAGTTGTCGGTTATTCGGAACCGACAAGCCTAATATTTCCGGATTGCACTTCTCCAGCCTGGGGTATCTAATAGTGGGGCATTTAAATCCATCTCTAAACACCCTAAATCGAGAATCGATTGTCTCTTTATTTCCACACCCACCTGAAACCGAGAGAGAAGAGCTATTGCTGCTGTTGGTCTGTCCAAGAGATTGGGAGATGAAATTGAGGATAAATGATGAGAGATTGAGCAGAATTATGGAAGGAGATCAAGAACAGAGATTAGCAGGGTGAAATTGAAGCTGTTGTTGATTAAATCAAGATGAAATTAAAGAACATAAGAATTAGGGTTCGAAAATAACTGAGAAATTGGGGATGTTATGTTCTAGAGTTCTACGAGAAGAAATTGAAGATGGGTATTGCTTCCCTTACCTTGATTTGGTGTTGTCACTGCAGGGAATGTGAATTATGGTTTGTTTGATAATTGAAGTTGCTGCAGTTGTTGGTTCAGAGATAGAATTGGTTTTGAGAATTGAAGAACCCAAATGATGTTGTTGATATTCATGGGTATGATGATGAAATTGGAGTTCAAAGATATTAAAGCTGGTGAGTTTCATGGGTTGGTGGCGCTGTTGAAGAACTGATGAAGGTGATACTGTGGTTAAAATGGGTGTTTGAATCTGGGATGGAGAAACGGAGGATTATGCTGTAATTAGAGATGTTGTGGATTTGGTTTTGGATCTGTAGAAAGTGGCAGTAAGTTTAGATGGCTTGTTTGAGATATATTGGAGCTGTTGTTGCCATGTAACTGAAATAAGGGACAGTGGAAGGGAGATTGAGCCATGAGTAAAACTGTGGCCTATGAACAGGTGTTTGAAGCTGCAGAAATTGGTTGTGTAGGCATGATGATACAGGCACTGCTGCCTTGAGCTAGTATAGCCATGGACTGATGGTGGTTATAGTCAGGAGTTGGTGGTGCTGTTTAGGAGGAGGAGAATAATGAGGAGTTGTGCTGATATGGACTGAACGAAGCAGGCATAACGAGTTTGATCTAGTGGTTGTTGTGCTCGAGATAAATCTGGATTGATGGAGAAGGTTTATGGTTAATGGTGGGCTGGTGATCTTGGAAGATATGGAGGTGCTGCTGGTAGTCGATGGTAGTAACAGAATGGTTCGTTGAAGTTGAGAGAGAAGGAGCTTAGCCGGGTTTCTGTTATCGGGTGATACAACTCTCTGGTTCTGCAATGAAGCTGTTCTGAAATTACAGGTGCAGTTCATATGGAGCTGAGATAGCCGATAGCAGATGGAGTCTATGATGGGAAGCTAGAATGATGCAGTGAGTTCAGTTTGTGTGAACCGGTGTTGTGGTGGTGCTTGAGGTGTTAGAACAGGTGAAAGTAGTGAATGCAATGGACTTTGGGAGTGGTGTGCTATTGCAGGAAGTAGCTGTGAAGCAAGTAGTGGTGAAATTCAAGGGTTTGTGGAGATGGTTTCCATTGTTAACTGATAGTGCTATGGAATTGCTGTTGAAAGTGGTTTGATAGAGAAAAGTGGAGCAGGTGCAGTGAGATGGATTGGGGTTGAATCTGTGTTGCAGATAAAATGAATTCAAATGGTTTGACATGAAAGATTTGAGCAGAAATGTGCTGAGATAAACCATGCAGTGATGCTGAAGTAGTTTATGGCAGTGGTAGATGATGGTGTTGGCAAGCAGGGAAAGCTGGAACAAAGAAGCTGGTGGCAATGCATAGCCAACATGGCTGGAGAGAACTTATGCCATGGCAACTCAGACAAGTTAGCTTAGTTTGCTCACTTGAATAGCTGACTTGGTTCTGACTCATGATATTACTGAGTTGACTCAATTGACTCGGTCTTAACTTGGTTGACTTGACCGAGCTGACTCGTTGACCAGTGACCGGGGTGGACTTTTCCGGTCACCTGAGATATTTTCCGGTGACAGATTTCGGCGAACTTCCGGCTAAAAACCCAGTTTTCCGGCGATGGTTTTTGGACATAATTTTACATGGGTTTTTCTCACACATGGGCTTGGTGGACCACTTGGAGATGGGTTTTGAGAAGGCCTAATATTGGAAGGAGTATCCTTTATGAAAATTGAAAAACATATAAAAAAGAAAACTTTTCTCTAATCTATATCTTATCTTCTACTTTTGTTCGAGGGTTTAGACATGAAAACTCTTCTCTTTCTTCTTGTTATCAACTCCTTGAGCATGAGTACTTAATTTTATTATTGGTTATGGAATAATTAGATTTCACATAATATGCTTTTTGATTCAATAAATTAGTTTTGTCTCCATACTTTATCGTTTATGATTCATCGTTTATATTGTTATATGATTTGAATGCTTGTTTGGTCGAGTCTAGAATCGATTGAGTTTGTTTTCATATCTATTGCTAGATTAAGGTTTGTTATACGCAAAAGTGATAGATTCCTGATTGCAAGTAGCATAAGTATGATTATAGTTTGTAGTGATATATTCTTATGATCATATGTGAACCATAACCATTGTTAAATTGAAATAGTGCGCTTTCCACGTTCGATTGCTTTGATTGGCCTGATTTCATAGAACTTAATGCATGTAGGGAATTAAACTTGATTAGTACTTTTACACATTAGGTTGTTCTCTTAGATAGAACTCATACTCGCATCTTTTAATGTGTTTGTTGATGACAAGAAGGAATTAGCGGGATATTCTTGCGATCAAGGTATCCTAGGGCTTTTGATAAAAGTTGAGATTAAATATCAAGTCTACTTATTGTTTTGAAAGCATGTTTGTGAATGAAGATGAATCCTTAACCAATATATTTGCTTGATTTGTTTACTTTTCTTTGTTTGCTTTTATTTTACTTTTACTTTATTAAAAATCAGAAAATCCCCCGTGTTACTTATAGGAAACCAAAACATCTTGACAACCTAGTCCTCTCTGTGGGAACGATCCTTTCTTGCCCTTGCTATATTTATATTTTGAGTAGTAAAAAAGTGTAATTTATTTTTGACGCCTACGACAGCGATCACCATACCGGTTTTAGGTTACCGACATAGCTTAATAGTAATTCGTGTATGCCGGTAGTATACTTAAAACACACAGAAACATTATGAACTTTGTCACTAGTACCGGCATTGAATCTAGGTTTCATGTATGCCGGTATAGGAGAAACGGCATAGATTTTATTTAATTTGTGTACGCCGGTAGTAAACTTTAAACATACAGGAACATATATGATTTGTTGATCAGTACCGGCACACTATTTCTCTTCCATTGTATGTCGGTACACTGTTATCGGCACGGAATTGATTTACTTTGAGAGTGTCGGTAGTTGTCTTTTGGTATCCAGAAGAGACCCATTTATTTACCGGCATTCTCGATAGCTAAGTTTGAATGCCGGTAGCACTAAACCGGCTTGGTATGTTTAAGAGTCTCAATGCCGGTACTTAAACTTCCAATATGACTTGTCTTATTTTGGTTTCGTGTGCTTATGTTATAGGTCAAAAGCCAAGGAAGCTAACAAAAGAAAAAATAAAGATGCTTTCACTAAGAGAAATAGGAAGGACGGTCTTGATACTCCTCAGGCTCTGCCTCCACGAGGGAAAGATCAAGGTCGCAAGAAGCGTTTGGGGTTTGAAACAAGAGAGGAAATTTGGGAGAGTGGTCGTGATCGTAGTGCACTTGTAATCCGTGAAGGTACTGGAACAGTTGAGGACGATGAACATGATGAAGGTGAAAGTGAGGAGGAAGATGATGAGGTTCACCCAAGTCAATTAGCAATCCAGAGCGAAGTTGGTGGGCCGAGTGAACAACCAACACAAGGCAAGGGCAAGGGCAAGGGGAAACCCAAAGTTAAAGGTTGTCACCTTCCTCACATTGATGACATGATACCCGACCTTGAACTTGGTAAAATTTGGGGTGAAGCTCCGAAACTGAAAGTACTATTTGGATACAAGCACTCTTGGGCTCGTATTATCTATCAAACCTATGTAAGCATTTTTTATTTTGTGCATATGTATTGTTTTGGATTTATTCAAAATCTTTTAATTGTATTATCTTTTAATTGTAGGATCATACTAAGGATGTTCGTGTTTGCCGAAACCAAGCCGCGGCTCATTGGGATTTGTTTTTGGAGCATGATGATGTCCAAACAATAGTAAAGGATTCTGGTCTATATGCTTTGGTTGAAAATTATGTGAAGCCAGATATTGTGACAGTCAATTGCTTCGTCGAAAGGTACCATGGTGAAACTGATACAACGCACTTCCCATGGGGAGAGATGACCTTGATCCCTGATGATGCTCAGAACATTCTAGGCCTAGACGTTATCGGAAAATCAATTTCAGAAGGAGTTGAGTGTCTAGACCTTGAATGGTCGAAGTTGCACGCTTTGACTAACAAGCTATTTGGTTGGGACTTCAAAACTTCTACGGAGAGCTTTTATGTATCCCAGTCTAGTAAGATGAAGACATTCAAGCTGACAATGCTTAAGAAGAGGTTTCAAAATACAAAGCAAAGAAGTTTGGAGGATGGATGGGACCTTGCACAGATTCGTTATACAGCCGCTGCGTACCTGTTATACATCTTGGGCACTAGGGCATTCCCTGACACTAATGGCAATAGGGTAAGTGAAAACTTTATTCAGTACTTGGCTCCATTAGAATATGTTTATATCTATTCTTGGGGCACCGCAGTAAAGTCACATTTGATGGCGGAGATGAGAAGGGCCTCTTTGGCTAAAACAAACCAATTTGTCGGGAATTTTATCTACTCCAGGTAAATTTATTTTGTTAACTTATTTTCTTATGTATATTGTTCACATGTATATATTCATCATGAACTTAGAATAAGCATTTACTGCTTCACATTGGAATAGGTGTGGTGTTATGAACACTTCCCAACCTTGTTCAAGAAGTTCCCTTTCGTGAAGACCATTGACCTTCCCGGACCCGATACTCCTAGTTATAAGAAGTTCGGGTATAACAGCACTCCAAAGCCCAGTAACAAAGGTCGATTGATCTAGATGAGATTGTCTCTCAAAGAAATGAGTACAGAAGACGTTTTGTTTGACCCGTATAAGGAGGCTAGAGAAAACCGTCAACTTGTGAGGTTTGGTAACATTGCATTTGACAATGGGCCGTTGTTCCACCCAAAAGGATATATCATGGCTGATCCATGCCATGTGATGCGCCAACATGGATATAAGCAATTATCACGTTTTGAGTCGGCCTCTGATGATAATTATCTTCTTCACTTTTCTATGTGCAATTCAACTTCCAACAAGTTGCATATAGTGTATGATCCAGATCCGGAACCAACACACTGGAGGGATAGGGAGCCACATCGTTTGGTAGATATTAGTAAGTGGGAGATTGCGGAAAATGGTGATGAAGTTGATACCATCTACATGATAGATTACATGGAATGGTCACATCCTTATGTTGTGCGCCCTCCCTCCGTCGAAGTTCCACCCCAGAAAAAACCTCCTGTTGAAACTCTTACACCTCCACCACCTACGACGGCCCAACTTCATAAGACCGTTGGATTGCTAGTAAGTTTTATTAATTTCTTAGTTGTTTAATGTAAACATAATGTTATATATTAGTATATAC